>PVHT021183517.1:4949859-5026459 GCA_004024745.2 Catagonus wagneri
CAGTGTGAAACATAGTATACAGTCAACACTGATTATACAAGGGCCTTCAGTGTGAAACATACAGTCAACACTGATTATACAAGGGCCTTCAGTGTGAAACATATTATACAGTCAACACTGATTATACAAGGGCCTTCAGTGTGAAACATATTATACAGTCAACACTGATTATACAAGGGCCTTCAGTGTGAAACATATTACACAGTCAACACTGATTATACAAGGGCCTTCAGTGTGAAACATATTACACAGTCAACACTGATTATACAAGGGCCATCAGTGTGAAACATAGTATACAGTCAACACTGATTATACAAGGGCCTTCAGTGTGAAACATATGAAAACCACATGTGAAACGAAGACCATAAATTTGACAAATGCTTGGTAATGACCATTATTTCTTTACTTACTGAAAATCTCGAGAGGGCTCACACTTTTAACAATAAAAAAAAAAACTTGCAAGAGAAGTATAAATTAAAGGCTTCATTTTCTAAATCTGAGTGGCAAAAAGAAATAACTTTTCAATTAAATTCTTTTCAATTTAGGCAGTGGAGAATTACTGAGAATCTGGAACTATTATCTGGTTTTTCTGGTCGTTTCAGGTCAAACATTAGCTGGGACCTTGGGAAAGTCAGCTGGTAACCATAGGTTAGGTCCAGCATGTCCTAATATTCCTTGAGCTGCTTTTAAAGTCCTTGGTTTTACTCAAGGGAAAACTGACAGATTAAGGGTAAGCAGAAGTTTTAAAGGAAAAGGAAACAGGGAGTTAAGGCTCAGCGAGTTAAGGACCTGGCGTTGTCACTGCAGTGGCTCAGGTTGATGCTGTGGCATGGACTCAATCCCTGGCCCAGGAACTTCCACATATACTTGGCATGGCCAAAAAAAAAAAAAAAACAAAAACAAACAAAAAAGAAAAATTCATATAAACGCTTTGAATATGATAGAAAAAAAATGATAATTCTATTTGTTTTTTGACTGTGTCCACAGCATGTGCAAGTCCCCAGGCCAGGTATCAAACTGGCACCACAGCAGTGACAACAGCAGATCCTTAACTGCTGGGTCACCAGGGAACTCCTATTTATTTGCCATGATAAACAAGCTGAAGCACCCACAGCTGGCAACAGTAGCATAGAATTTGGTATGGCATCTCATTTCAAATGATAGGTCTGCCACTTAAGACATAACCTTAGACAAATAACTTCATTTTTTTTCTCTGATCAGATGTTCTATCAATCAAGGGGAAACTTGGCACGGCAGTTGGGAGGATTAAATATGAATGTGCGTGCCTAGCACGCAACCAGGCACCGGGGTGAACTCAATCAATGCTGGTTCCCTATAACTAAAACAAAAGGGCCAATTTATGGACATGCTCAAGGTGTTTTTAATGTTAAACAGAAGACAGTTAAGTCTCCAGCTTTTTCCCCTAGGCATATGTTACTACTTCCTCCCTTTAAAGCATAAAGGGAGGCTTTTGTAAATGAAATATGGTTAAGCAATAAATGCCAAGTCAGCTACAGATTGGATTTCATGATGGTCTGGATTCACGTCTTCAGGTAAACAATATAAGGAACTGCCGAATGAATCGAAAACATTTTTGTGCCAGGTGTCTTACCGTGATACTTAATTGTGATGGCCTCAAAATTCACAGCAATATATATGATATAAACACGTGGTAACTCTCCTCTTGCAAAGCTGATCAAATATAAATTATACAAGGGAAGGTGAAACAGCAGAGTGAAACATACAACGTAATTGCCTTGATCAGGTTCAAGTGAAAGCCTTCCTAAGCCATAATGAGGTTGTTAGTTTTAATATATATCAGATGGCACTCATCTATAATCAGTCCAAATAAAATTAGGCTCATAATAAAAATTGTCATGTTTGTGCCTAAAAAAATCTTGTATATTTTTGAATGTTTGGCTCAACTCAAAAAAAATTGTCTTTTTCAATATAAATGACTAGAATTTGAGCTCAAATTAGAATTTGTACACACTAAGCTTTTCACGATTTTTTAAAAGTCTCTGATACAGACACGAGTGCGGGTAACCAACCAATCCCACCCAAAAAACGTACTATTCTTTCCCAATCTAAGATCAAATAATCATGGCTGAATGTACTATTTGCTGAAGAGAAATCTCTAATGCTTCTATTTGAGATAATCCTGTTAGAATACAATCCCCCTTTGACAATTAAGTTATTAAAACCTAAATGACATTTTTTCTCTTTATGGCCACACCTGCAGCACATGGAAGTCCCTGGGCCAGGGACCAAATCTGAGCGTCAGCTGCAGCGGCAACACCAGATCCTTAACTCACCGCACCAGGCTGGGGGTTGAACCCGCGCTGCCACAGCAATCTGAGCAGCTGCAGTCGAATTCTTAACCCACGGTGCCACAGCAGGAACTCCCTTAAATGACATTTTAAAGGTAAAATTTCCCCTTAAAATGTTCTAACTACAAAATAGGTGTAACGTTTAAAATCTCTTAACTCAGACATGATTAAAAGTTAAAAAGCTCAAACCTGGCTTTAAACATTGCCTGCACTGTAAAACTTTGCTCATACTTTTTCCCCCAAGGAAAGGTGTCCTTTCCTACTGAGTTCTTAGCAGTTTTCTATAAATATTCTCTAGATCTAGTGTGAGGCGGCCCCCAAATCAGAGTCAAAAGGCGATATGACAGGCTGGGCCCCCTTTAATTAATTGTTTTTCAGGGCTGCACTCATGGCATATGGAAGATTCCAGGCTAAGGGTTGAATCAGAGCTACAGCTGCAGGCCTATGCCACAGTCATGCCAGATCCAAGCCAAGTCTGTGACCTACGCCACAGCCACGCCAGATTCTTAACCCACTGAGTGGGGCCTAGGATCGAACCTGTGTCCTCACAGATACTAGTTGGGCTCGTTACCACTGAGCCACAATGGCAACTCTGAGCCCCCTTTTAAAGATGCTGAGTTCTCCTAAAGCAAGGAGCTAATCTGGGACCAAACTGCTCTTTAAGGAAAGCTACTTTCATAACTCACTGAAGTAGTGTAGCAATTACTTCATTCAGTACTTACAACTTTATTGTGAAAACTGATCATTTTTTCTAATTCACAAGGTTCTTCCCATGTTTTCTGAAATTTTTATTAAAAAAGTACTGTCTTACTGATTTAGGTTTTGTGGGACCAAGGTACTATTAATCTTATTAAAATAGATAATTTCTGCCAGCCCCATTCAATTCTGTCTTTTCATTTCCCTTTGGAAAACAAATCAATTGCAAATGAAACCTTACTTCATAGCCACAGTTTAGGAGGAAAAAGGATAATCCTACAGTTTAATTTTTCAGATTTTCTGAATTTAAAAAAACAAAATTATTTGGAACTCACCAATGTTACAGCCGAAAGTTTATGAAGAGAATTACTTGCAAACTGAACAAGGTACTCTCGAACTTTGACCTTCTGTCTGAATATCCACTGAAGCGTAATTCTAACACCTGCCAAAGCATTCACAGTCACATAATTTTAGCTTAGTTTCTAGCTTTAAAATGTCTACTTTATTCCATATAATTGACTAATATGATTGACATCTAAAGAGATGGTCGACAAAACTGATCTACGGTAAAACACTCTTAGGAAATGTAGCCGTTTTATACCTGTCCAGACATCCCTAGACAAGCGCGTAACGACAAGCATCACTGCTCTGCCAAAGGAAAGTATCAGCAGACTTCAGAAAGTAGTCAATTCCCCTAAAATGAGTATGCAGCTGTTACAAAGCCATAGTAAATGGTTTATAAAATGTAATTTTATTTTATGTTACTCTGCTGTTACATAGGGCATAACATTTTCACAAGGCTTTTTTTGGGACTACAGTCAATGATTAGCAACATACAATAGTGGTCCAACTCTCTAAATAACAATCACTAGACAAACTGGACACCCTCTCACATGTGCACAAATCTGCATGGAAAAGTACTAAAGTTTTAGACTTGGACTTGTGTACTTTACTTCCCCTTTCTAGTGTATTAAGAAATTACATGCACTTTAATTTGCCAAAAGCAATGCTTGTATTCTGGCAGCAACATGCTACTTCTATTACATAGTAAAGTGAATACCAGAACTACAAAGGCAGGAGGTGTAAGTGAATTTTTATTAGGAAGGGAGGTTGTCAACTTAAACAGCAGCAAACGAAGAGTGAGTAAGGAAACTCCCTGTTGTCACAGATATACAAAACCTCCACCATATATGATACAGGAGGCATTTTAATTTGTGACCCCCAGCCCCCAAATGTCAAATGCTTTTCCATTCAATCTAATACTTCTGGATTCCTACCAAAACGGAATACATTAAGAGCATGGAAAAGAAAGAGTAAGGGAGGGAATGTAGAAATTAAGAAGTTATGGAGAACATCCTTTAAATTGTAATTACACTTTCATATCTTCACAGTAATACAAAACACAGTCACTTGCAGAACTGGTTCAGATTACTTAAATACCAGATACATTTTTAGTCCTCTACATAAGCGTCTGGAAGTTACTTATGTTGATATGAAATGAAGCTATTAATACTTTTCTACAGCAGTAACTGCACACCAGGAAGGCCAAGACAAACACAAATCAAGGAATGGAGTTTTCCCAAAGATGCAGTGTGAAAAGACTATCAACAGTTGATTCCATACACATGACTGGGGTTCTCTGCTAGGGGAAATCCAAATGGAATAGGAATGGAGATGAGTAAAAAGGTTTCTTGAGGGGAAGAAGGATGACACTCTGGATGCGCTTAGTTTTCTGCCCCTTCTGCTGCATCGCATTCTTCTCCTGCGCTGTCTGATGTCCATAACTAGAAAAAAATCGTATTAAGTTACTATTTCTAGATTAGACAATTATTCCAAGTCTGATTATTACATCAAAATGTAATTCTGAGATGAGTAATTTATTCAAGCAATAGAGATCATGCCTGAAACCTCAGTTATATTTCCCCAAACCCCAAATACCATCAACTCCTCCCAAAGTGTATCCTTACAGATCTTTCGCTGTACATATACAAGGAAGGAAGGAAGGAAGAATCCTGTGAAGCTGAATTTGACTTCATATCAGTTACGAGATCACGATTTTTCAAAAAAAAAAAAAAATTAAAAGGAGTGAAACAGAGAACAGAATGGGGAGACCATTTTTTTTTAATTAATGTATTCATTAGGAGTACATTCATTTCCTAAAAGCAAGTGTAGCTCTAACATAACTGCCCCCAAAGATAGGGAGCCTGAATAAAATAAAAATACTTTTGTTCCTGAAAAGGTGATAAAATTGGAAGAAGGAAAAACTCACTGTTAGGTTGTCTCTAAGCAACTGCATGATGAGGGTGCTGTCTTTGTATGAGTCTTCATTCAGTGTATCGAGTTCTGCAATGGCCTCATCAAATGCCTGACAAATATTAACACCCACGGTAAATTATAGCTATAATGACACCAACTGGTTACTCTACAATCACAAATCATTTTCATAAATTAGATGAACATTCACTTTATGTTCCATCATCCATTAAAAACAAAACTCAGAGTTCCCGTCGTGGCTCAGCAGAAACGAATCCAACTAGAAACCATGAGGCTACGGGTTCGATCCCTGGCCTTGCTCAGTGGGTTAGGGACCCACCGTTGCCATAAGCTGTGGTGTAGGTTGCAGATGCAGCTCGGATCCTGCGTTGCTGTGGCTGTGGTGCATGTAGGCCAGCAGCTGTAGCTCCGATTAGACCCCTAGCCTGGGAACCTCCATATGCCATGGGTGCGGCCCTAAAATGACAAAAGACAGGAAAAAAAAAAACCCTCAATGAAATCATTTCTTCAGATTCTCAGCTTAAGAACTTCTGAGTATGACTTGAAACTTATAAAACCTGGCAGGCGTTATTTTCCAATCCTTTACATTTCTTTCATACTTTTTGGAATACTCTAACCTATATGCCCTTTAGACAGATCTTATTACTTTAAACCATAGTTGGGAGAGTAAAGTCTTGAAAAGTGTAGTGGTAGGCAGTCGTGATGGTAAGAAAAAGGAAGTGTTACCTAAATAAATGCAGTAGAAATCACCACTGGACGCCCAAGTAAAACAACCAGAAAGCAACGCAGCTGCCCTCTCAGCTGGGCTGGAGAGCGTTTCTGGTGCAGACTTACCGTTTTGGCCAGTGTGCAGGCGAGTTCTGGATTATTGAGGATCTCATAGTAAAACACAGAGAAGTTAAGAGCCAGCCCCAGGCGGATGGGGTGTGTGGGTTGCATCTCTTTCTTGCTTATATCAAAAGCCTCTTGGTAAGCTCCCTGGGAATTATCTATCGTTTCTGTGAAGAAAAAAACAAAATAAAAATGCATGATACTGAAAATATCCATCCAGTATACAGCAATAGCTTTAACATATGCTGCTAGCTCGGAAGAACCAGATTTTTCTCTGTAGCCTTCCTTTATTTTTTTTATTTTTATTTTTTATTTTGTCTTTTTAGGGCTGCAGCCGCAGCATATGGAGGTTCCCAGGCTAGGGGTCTAATTGGAGCTGTTGCTGCTACACCAGAGCCACAGCAACGCCAGATCCAAGCTGCTTCTGTGACCTACACCACAGCTCACGGCAACACCGAATCGTTAACCCACTGAGCAATGCCAGGGATCGAACTCGCAACCTCATGGTTCCTAACTGGATTTGTTTCTGCTGCACCACAATGGGAACTCCAGCCTTCCTTTATTTTCTTTTTCATTTTTTTTTTTTTTTTGCTTTTTAGGGCTGCACCTGCAGCATATGGAAGTACCCAGGCTAGGGGCTTAATTGGAGCTACAGCTGTTGGCCTAGGTCCCAGCCACAGCAACGTGGGATCCGAGCCATGTCTGTGACCCTCACTGCAACTCACAGCAATGCCAGATCTTTAACTCACTGAGTGAGGCCAGGGATTGAACCCGCATCCTCACAGTTACTAGTGAGATTCGTTTCTGCTGCGCCACAGGGGAACTCCTCTGCAGCCTTCTTTTAAAACCACAGTGGGAAGCCAAAAACATTACCTTGTACCAGGTTATTACAAAACTAGTTTGGAGTTCCTGTCGTGGCTCAGTGGTTAACAAATCCGACTAGGAACCATGAGGCTGCAGGTTCGATCCCTGGCTTTGCCCAGTGGGTTAAGGATCCGGCGTTGCCATGAGCTGTGGTGTAGGTCACAGACACGGCTCGGATCCCGCGTTGCTGTGACTGTGGCTACAGCTCCGATTAGACCCCTAGCCTGGGAACCTCCATATGCCATGGGTGCGGCCCTAGAAAAAGACAGAAAGACAAAAGAAAACCAAAAAAACAACAAAAAAACTTGTTTATAATGTTGCTTGCTTATAATCAGCTTTAAAAAAAACATGAAATAATATATCAGATTTTTCCATTTCTGGGGCTAAAATAATTTTCTTTCATGTCTTTTTGGTTAAAAAAACTTGCTATACATGTATCAATAACTCAATAAAGTTCAGAAAAAAACTAGCTGTAATATCCCTTCCCAAAATAATGGAGACATGTTACAAAGATCATCACCAAAATCTCTATTTTTGTGACTTATTTGAGAAAACAATACCGACCCTTGGTATCAAGATGTATTATGTGAAAGGCAACATAAAAGCACCAATAGATAGATCCAAATCTGCTCTGCTAGAGTTTGATTACTGGCCTAATGTTACCTTCCTGAAAAAAATGTTCAGAAAGCACTACTAACACTAATCTGATTATACCATGTTTTGAAAAGGGCAGGTGTTCTGAATGAGGCCATTGGTTGGGCCCATCACAGCTTGAAAACAGACTGACCTAATAGAAATTGTTATTCCTTTACAGCCAGAACATGCATTTTCCTTCCTCTGAAATGGCACATTTACTGATTTAATCACAACTGGTATAGCCCTCACCTACCTAGGAGCTCTTGTTTCCGGCACAGAAGGAAGCACTACAATGAGAGAACTAAAGTGTCTCAACTTGTAAAAAATGCCAGACTACCGGAGTATTCTATGCACAGGACTAGAAAATGCCAACGAGTCAGAAATGGTTAGATCAGGTCAACGCCTGCTTATGGCTGAGTCTCCCAAAGATATCCCTTTGGCTGGCTGACATTTAAATGTTCAGTTCTGTGCAAATAGCAATCATGTTCAGTTTTTCTTTATAGCAACAGAAATTATGTATTAATAACACAATAGTTTAGCACACAGATTTGTTACAGCAAGGTACAAAAGTTTTCCTTTATATGTTCAATTACACTGTTGTGGGGTGGCAAAACTGTCTCACTTTCGGTTAGCATCTCTGTAAGGAGTAGAGAGAAGAGGAGGCTGTAATTCGTGTGGGTATGCCCTTTTGGGAAGGGGAAATTAAGAAAATAATCAACTTATTGGAAAAAAATGAGTTAAGTGAAACTTCTACCTAGAACTAGCTTGATGCGCATACAGAATTTAATAGGATAGTATGCCCAGCTATCATTGCAGAAAAAGTACAACATTCTATTTCTATAGTCCAAGTGTCATTTCCAGTTACCTTAAGTTTCCAGATACAAGATGCTAAAGACCATGTGACATGCAAAGCATATGCAAAGAACTCTGGGGCTAAAAATATGATGAACCAAATTTTAAAGGCTAGTAAGATTCAGCCTGTTGTTTTTTTTCCCCTACTGGAACACAGCAACACCCATTTATTTACATGTTATCTATATTTGCCTGAGTGGTTGTGACAGAGACAATATGGCCTACAGACTCTGAAATACTTACCATTTGGCTCTTTACAGAAAATGTTTGTCATCCTGTGAGCTAGCTCAAGAAACAGGATATTAGCAGTATCAAGAGGGCCCCTTTGTCCCCTCCCCTTGTTTTAACACCCTTTCCAACCCCTTTCTTGACTTCTAACACCATAGACTAACTTTGCCTGTTCTTGCACCACAGCAGTGACCTAAGCCACAGCAGTGAAAATGCCAGATCTCAACCTGCTGACCGAGCCATCAGGAAACTCCTTATTCAACATCATGTTTATAATATTCTTCCATTTGCTACAGGTAGTAGAAATTCATCTTCATTTCTGCACAGTATTCCTAGAATGTGTTCCTGAAGCAACATTATGACACAGGCAAATGTGTCTTTGATCCCCACTGCATCTTTTAAAGGAAAGATGTCACATGTGTTTTTTTTTTTTTCCATTTCCACTCCCAGATATTCTCCATTTTTTTTCCCCTCTGCCCACCGATCCCTCAGTCCTCTCCTATATCATGAAATGTACTTCAGAGCACAGCTAAGGGTTAATGCACTAGATGGTTGCCAAGAATCAAAGCCTATGTCAAGCTTGAATACAAAAAGGGGCGAATTTACTGGTGGATATGCAGGTTATCAGTGTGCCGGGGGACAGGTGCCAGGATCCTGAAAACAGGACTACATCACTATCCATCCATCCATCCTATTGGTAAAAGACATGTGAACTCTTTTGAGGTTTTGTGTTCTTACAAATAACACTGCTATGAACATTTCTGTACATGTGTCTTGGTTAGTATTTGTACATATTTATATTGGGAATTTATGAAGGAGTGGAGTCTCCTGATGCCTGTGGAGTTACCACCATAATGTATGCATTTGTGGGTATGCAACAGACATTTGCTTTTTTTTTTTTTCCCCTTTCCTCTTTAGGGCTACATCTGCAGCATATGGAGGTTCCCAGGCTAGGGGTCAAATCGGAGCTACAGGTGCCAGCCTACACCACACAGTAATGCCAGATCCTTAATCCACTGAGCCAGGCCAGGGATTGAATCTGCATCCTCGTGGATCCTGATCGGGTTCATTAACTGCTGAGCCATGAAGGGAACTCCCAATACTTGCATATTTTTAATAACATCTTATTAGGTTATAATCAGAGTTTATGAGTTTGATTTTTCAAAAAGAGCACGTGTAAACTCATGACTGTTTTCATTTTTGAGAATGTACGGTAACATTATGAATTCAGCCCCCTCTCCTTTTACATCTTAGCTGTACCTGTAAAATCAAACACACTTACGTTTCCGATCATCACCACAAGCAACTTCAGCGAGGTACCGGAAGTAATCTCCCTTCATTTTCAGGTAGAAGACCTTACTCTCTGGATTAGTTGCATTGGCTATTAAATACTTATCCAACAATTCCTGAAAGAAATAAGTGAAGACATTAGGCACTAATAAGAGTAACTACCACAGTGACTCCACACCGCACCACCCTGGACTGGCAGCATGGGCTAGACAGCACGGGTCAGGCGGCTGCCATTAGTTGAATCTTGGGCTCATAGCGAGTGGTAATTTCTAATGGCAAAGCTAGATCACATCAACCGCTAATTAGAAAGAGCCTGTCTATTCATTCGTCCATTCATTCAAGGAAGCATTTCCTGATACTTGCTAGGTGCCAGGCACTGCATGTGACCCCGAGGGGAAACAAAGATAAGGTTCCTGCCCTCAAAGAGCTCACAGTCTAGTAAGAAAAAAGGTAAGTATACTATTAACAGTACACAAGGCATTAAAAAGCATGTGAATTAAGGGGCTATGGAAGCACAGGGAAGCAATGTCTGGCTCTGCTGGAGGGGGCCACTGTTAAGACAAGCTTACCAGGGGAAGGGACTTGTCCAGAAGCAACAGAAGGAATGTAGCAGTTAGAAAACGAACATGTGCGATCACTTTAGGGAGGGGAAACAATGTTTAAGACATCAAGTAAGAAGAACAGCACAATCACAGAACAAGGAAGATGTCACTGCCCAGGGCAGGGCTGCTCGGCATCCTTGGCAGACCACTGCCCATGTAAAACCCGAGTGAGCAAGGGGATCGAGAGTAAGTGATCTGCACACTTAGCTAACAATCTGACAGTTATGGCTACCGGATGGAATTATTTTAAAAAACTGGGTTAGTATTTAAGTATATCTTTTATCTCCCGTTTCATAGAAAGAAAATTTCTGCTTGATCCAACGAACTAGAGCCTCTCAAACTGAGGTATTTGTACAAGGTGCGCCTGAGAGTATTAAAAAGTCACAAAAGACAAATATGAGGAGTTCCCATTGTGGCTCAATGGTTAACGAATCCGACTAGGAACCCATGGGGTTGCGGGTTCGATCCCTGCCCTTGCTCAGTGGGTTAAGGATCCGGCGTTGCCATGAGCTGTGGTGTAGGTTGCAGACGCGGCTCGGATCCTGCGTTGCTGTGGCTGCGGCACAGGCCAGTGGCTATAGCTCCGATTAGACCCCTAGCCTGGGAACCTCCACATGTCGCAAGTGCGGCCCTAAAATGACAAAAGGCAAAAAAAAAAAAAAGGCAAATATAAGAAGTATTTTCCTGGACTATCAATTTTACTTGATGCTAAGTAATTTAAGAAATTTTAAGATATTAACACCTATACCTCATAGGTTTGTTTGTGGAGTAAAATCAATAAGTAGATACTGAAGAAGTAAAACATGGTTTAGAAGATGTAGCTTTAACTCAAGAACTTTCTTGTTATCTGAATAAAAAGAGCCTAAACAAAATGCAATGATTATATGCATGTTAAAGAAAATAAACAGAAAAATATTTAAAATCCTTAAATTCAATGAAAAACATGTTTAAGTTAAAAAAATTTTTTAAGGGACTGAAGCTCAGGCTAAGTTAAACTTAGTATTATAGTAAAATCACCTAATAAGCCCCAGGAATTTATACTTTTATAGTAAGTAGCAGGTGTCAAAAAATGTGGCTTAAATCTGGAAAGCTGCTGGACCAAGAATCAAGCAAGAGACGGGCCACACCTAAACACAACTAAGAATAAAGGCTGTCTCTGCACCACCACACTCTTAAGTGGGGGGAGAATCAAAGGACTGTGTAAGAATTTCTTCTGCTCAACACCACCAGTACAACTGTAATATTTATTAAAGTGAACTTGAGAAAAACTCCTTCCCAGATTCTTACAAAACCATATTACCCTGTCACTTTTCCCTCTAATACCATTTTTACATATAGTGGATGACTTTCAATTTTAAAACTATTTTTATGGAACACCCAAATTTAGGGTTTTTGGGCAGAAGGGAGGGTGGGGAGGAGGGCAACAGTGAGAAAGCCACAAAAAAGCTCACTAGCTTCTAAGTCTCCAATTGACTCAGTCACTTTTATTAAAAATTAGAGTAGATTCTGAGAAGCTGTATCAAATAATGAAAGCACAGTATTTACGCTATGGGAACCGACACCTCCGCTTGTACCCAAACCCAAGAACTGCAATGCAGAAGTGCCTCCAGCTTTTCCTTTTTACGCAAGTGAGTCAGTCAGCTAAGACGCAACTCCACAGAGGATCTCCCAAACGGAGCCAGCTCTGCTGAAGACAGTATTTATAGTTTAAAAAAAAAAAAAAAGGGTTACTTGCAGACTTCAAAACCTAGTACTTTGTGACTAAATTGGCAGAAATGTGGTAGCAGGGGCTGAGAAGTCTAACCAGACCAAGGATTTGGGGAGAGGAGAGAACTGTGGTCTAGCTCACGTCCCGGAGTCACGTGAGCCAGACGTGGGAATGTTCACAAGGGCCAGCTCACTGGCCTCCCAAGGATTCAGAAAGCTGCAAGACAGCTACGGCAAGAGCTGACTACACAGCCACTTAAAAGCTAACTGTAAAGCTTTCCCTTCTAAAATTATTAACTTTGATTACTAGTTTGCATATAGCCATTACGTACGATTTACAGTGTTGGCTTTTATAAAGTGACTTGTGCATTACTTCCATCCTGGAGTTTCAGCCAGGTATCATGGTTGTCAGATGCCACTAGCTCTCTGTGAAGGAAACAACAGGTACAGAATAATTCTGTTTTTTCCATGTGCTATCAAGTAGTGATATATATTTTAGCCCAATTAAAAGACAATGGATTCTGCTTCATGTCTTACCAAAATGACCACAGATCTATTAGGTATTACCAGTATTAGTTATTAGCTATTAATAACACACAGAATTAAGTGTGTTTATATACTTAAGGTATTTGGCCCAGTTGCACACTTTTTTGTTAAAAATCAAATTACAGGAGTTCCCGTTGTGGCACAGCGGTTAACAAATCCAACTAAGAATCATGAGGTTGTGGGTTTGATCCCTGGCCTTGCTCAGTGGGTTAACGATCCGGCGTTGCCGTGAGCTGTGGTGTAGGTTGCAGGCGCGGCTCGGATCCCGCGTTGCTGTGGTTGTAGCGTAGGCTGGTAGCTGTACCTCCAATTCGACCCCTAAGCTGGGAACCTCCATATGCTGCGTGTGTGGCCCTAAAAGCAAAAAAAAAAAAAAAAAAATTTAAATTATAGAAAAGACAATACAGGTCAGAGAGTAAAAACCGAAATGACAAGTGGCTCTCCTGATCAAGAAAAATCTCTCTGGATAAGATCACTAGTAGGAAGTCAGGAGAGAGGAAGGGAATCCATTGTGAACATTCATGCAGTTAAAAGCTCCTCCACAAAGCAGAAGGTCCCCTTCCTAACTCTTCAATTAGCAAATTTTATGATCCTGGGAGTCTTAAAGAGCTAACACTGCGGCTCCCTCCAGTGCTGAGTGTTAACTGATTGAGAGGCAAGAAGTACATTTCTTTTAAAGAACCTGAGATCTGTGAAGAAGTCAGTGTGGTTACTACCCTGAACTACAAATGGACTGGTGATAGAACATTCTAGACCAAAGAAACTTAAATACAAGCAAAGTCAGAGGAAAAAAATTAAGTTCTTATACAGGTACTTGAGGAGATGCTAAAGGGCTTTAGAATAAGCTTAATCTCAGAAAACACTGGATGAGGAGTTCCTGTCGTGGTGCAGCGGAAACGAATCCGACTAGGAACCATGAGGTTGCAGGTTCGATCCCTGGCTTCGCTCAGCGGGTTAAGGATCCAGCATTGCCATGAGCTACGGTGTAGGTTGCAGTCTTGGCTTGGATCCTGCGTTGCTGTGGCTGTGGTGTAGGCCAGCAGCTGTAGTTCTGAGTTAGACTCCTAGCCTGGGAACCTTCACATGCCGCAGGTGCGGCACTAAAATGACAAAAGACAAAAAAAAAAAGGAAATATAGGATGAAAATGATAAAAAGGATTATATCATAAAAACTGTATAGAACTACAAAAAAGGGAAATTTCCAAGAAGTGATGCAAATTTAGTATACTAGCTATTCCTCAAATTCAATCCTAGAGAAAAGTTTAGGAAAAATAACAAAAACTCCAATACTAATTTTTAACTAGGAGTGAATTATTTTCACGTACAATAATCCTACCACCAATTCAGTAGCTTCTCCAAATCAATCCATTTGGCTTCAGTGGTAACGGTCCTAGGCATTCAATAAACTAATACTTTAACCTGCTGAGCCATCAGGGAACTCTTATAGTAAAAGTGATTTGTTTTACAGACAAAAATAAGCTACTCCTGTTTCTCATCATATAGCATATTCTTTATATACCAAATTGATTTTTTTTAATTTTTTTTCCAAATTGATTTTTTTTTAGAGGCCAGGAAATTGATGAAGAGCCTTAAAATACAACAAAAATAATCGAGGAGCAATTTAATTTCCTCTATCAGCTTATTGAAATTCATTGAACAAAACACCATTAACTTTAGAACACATGTTCTCTCTGTGTGTTTATCTATATATAAAATACACATATTTTTGGCTATACCTGCAGCATACAGAGGTTCCTGGGCCAGGGACTGAATCTGAGCCACGGCTGCAACCTATGCTACAGCTGCAGCAATGCTGGATCCTTAACCTACTGTATCACGGTTAGAACTCCACTCTGTATATTTTTATCAGTTTAATCATTTAGCACATGTTCCCATAAAAGGTTACACTATTCATTCAACAAATATTTTAAGCATTTTATATATATGCCAAGCCCCACTTTAAGAACTCTATATTGGAGTTCCTGTCCTGGCTCAGCAGTAAAGAACCCGACTAGGATCCATGAGGATGTGGGTTCAATCCCTGGCCTCGCTCAGTGGGTTTGGGTTAAGGATCCAGTGTTGCTGTGAGATGTGGTATAAGTCACAGACATGGCTTCGATCCTGAGTTGCTGTGGCTGTGGTTTAAGGCTGGCAGCTGTAGCTCAGATTTGACCCCTAGTCTGGGAACCTCCACATGCCACGGGTGTGGCTGTAAAAAGAAAAGGGAAGACAAACTCTGTATTATTTACATAAAGAGAACCATTGCGCTAATTTTACAAATGAACAAAATCACACAGGAATCAAGAAAGTTATACAAAGTAACTTAATTAACTAAATGGAGCCAGGAATCTGAAAGCCAAGCTAGTCTTTCTAAGTAACACCATATAAATTAATGAAGCATACACAAGAGAGGCGAGTTCTGGCCTTAAGTTACTTTATTAGTAAAACAAACAAAAACACAGTACACAGGGCAACATAACTGTTCAACAAATGGAACATTTATTTAGTGTCAAGAGCAAATTTTTCTAAAATCCCAACTTCATGTATCACATATAGACGTAATACGTAGGAAGTATTCTCCAGATAACAACCGTCTCTTAACTAGGTTGTAACTCTGCGAGACTGAATCAAAGCAAAATTCAATATTCAGGAATGAAGTAATATTTCATCCAGAAAATTATACACACCAACCACCCTGATTTGGGGCAGGCTGAGAGACTGAACACCAAGATTTAAGACCTTGCAGAGGCTGCATGTGATAGGCTGGAATTACAGGATGGGTTCAAGAGAGAGGAAGAGAAGGCACAAAGTAACTCTGGGTTATTTCAGAATGTATGACTTTAGAGAAATTAGAGTATCATTTGTGAAAGTGACTTTTTTGTTCTTAGCTCTATGATCTTGTGGCAAATCACAGCTTCTCAAATCTCGTTCCATAACTATATAAGGAGAGAGAGTGTTTATGACCTAAAAGCATTCTATTCTCAGAAATTACTCTATTTCTATCAGCTAGGGTTAAATTTCCTAAAAGATTTGTACCTTAACCAAGGAGGCAATGAATCACATATGACATGATCCAAATTGATCAGATATCACATCATTAATTCACCCATGGAAATATTTTCTACCATTAATAAAGTGGACTCCTTGAACTGTTAGGTGTCCTTGCATTATTTAAAAATATTACTGATTCAGGACTGTTATGTCTTAGAATCCAAGAATGCTCAATCCTGAACCCCTGTTCTGGTGCTCATTTAAAAAATGAACTAAGGGGAGTTTCTGCTGTGGCACAGCAGGTTAAGGATCAGCTGTTGTCTCGGCAGCAGCGCGGGTCTGATCCCCAGCTTAGGGCAGTGGGTTAAGGGTCTGGTGTTGCTACAGCATAGGTTGCAGCTGTGACTCAGATTCAATCCCTGGCCTGGGAACTTCCATATGCCATGGTGTGGCCAAAATATTTAAAAAAATGAACTAAGGAATAAAGTTTTCAGAAAGACAGAGGTCAGTGATCAATGTGACTGACCCCAAAGGCTGTGATCTCGCAGACATCACACGGCAGATGAGGTCAGAGCTCAAACTCAAGTCACAAAGCCTACTCAGATCCCTTCTTTCATTCTCAAGGATAAAACTTTGCACTTAGGACAATATCAAACCCTAAACCTCTACCAACAAACAAATATTTTAAGAGTGAAGTCTGCCCTGGTTTGCCCAGAAGATTCCCCATTTGAGCCTCTGTCACAGGATAATCACTCATGCCCCTCTTTCATTCCTAGAAGTCTATCACTTGAGGAGATACATTTTTAAATGGTAGCTGCATTCCTGGTTAATTGTGTATGCATTAAAATCGTGAGGAAATAATAGAACTTTGTGTTTAAACATAAAACAAAATTCAGCTTTGGATCAGATAATTAAGATACGGCTGATCTCCATCCATTCAACTCAGTGGTGCCCTTCCCACGCCTGTTCAGAAACGCTGCGCAGGTTGAAGGTATGTGTAAAAGTCCTGTGGGAAGAGCTAAAAAGGAAATAACTGCTTTGTTAAGACAACCAAAGTTTTTTTTTTTCTTTTTTGGTCACCCCACAGCACAGGGAGTTCCTGGGGCAGGGATCAGATATGAGCAGCATTTATGACCTACACTGCAGCTGAAGCAACGCCAGATCCTTTAACCCACTGGCAAAAAAGCCCCACGTCCCAGGCTCCAGAGATGCCACTGTGCACAACACAGTGGGAACAGTGGGACTCCTGAAGTTTTTCTTAGGTTATGAGGCAACCTATGTCTTAAAGGGTAAATAGACAGGACTCTACAACAGGCAGAAAGCATGGAGCTCGGACCTGGTGTTGCTGTGGCTGTGGCGCAGACCAGCGGCTACAGCTCCGATTCAACCCCTACCCTGGGAATTTCCATATGCTGCGGTGTGGTCCTAAAAAAAAAAAGAACGCATACTAAATGTTACCTGAAGAGAGGTGTATTAGGTTAAAATACACAGACACACCCGATTCATCCTTAGTATGGAGTATTTTTGTGACCCTTCACCTTAAAACAGATGCGCAGAAACATGGCTTTCTGGTTGTGGCAACAGTGAAACTGAGTAGACTTTCCCTTCTAAAAATAATCAAAATGCTAAACAGAAATAGTTAAAACAGAAGAAAAAATACAGCAGAGCTTCAAAGGAAGGAAGAGAGATATTCATGTGCCAGCCAGATAGGAAGATGAAACGAAGAATAAGAAGTAAAACTTTATCAAACAATGACAGCGGTGTGTAGGGCATAGGGACCCTAGAAAAACTTTGTCCAGCGCTACTGAGAAGTAGCAAGAAAGCTATTTCCTGTGCAGTGAGGGTGTGTGGGGGGTGCGGAGGTGGGGAGGGTGTAGTCTCCTAGGAAAAACTGAAACCGAAACCTAGGTTCTGTGCAGGCTCTAGTCAAAATCTTATTTCACACATGATGTGTGAATCCTCAGGCTGAAAATGTGTATAAATGTGGGCCGAGGCTTAGTATGTCCAGCAGAAACAAACCATCAAACCCACAGTGCAGACACTTCCATAATCCACGGCACCCACAAGTTCCAGAGAAAAACACCCCCCCTTTTAAATAACAAAACTAATCAAAGGACAGATCCACCACAATGAGGGGTCAGCAACAAACAGATGGTTAGTACTCAAAAACTTTAAAAATGAAAAAGCATCATAAAACAGAGAATCTTCTAAAGATATACATCTTAATATTTATGGATTAAATGCCCAGGACTGGATTCAAAATAAGAGGCATGTATTGGGGGACATAAACAAAACAGAATTCATGATTACTAGAGCAGGGTAATGCATATATGGGTGTTACTACAGCATACTCTTTATTTTCGTTTAAGTTTGAAATTGTCTTGATTAAAAAAAAAAAAAAAAAAACAGAAGCCCAGAGAAAGAACAGGATCCGATGAATTTTTAAAAAGTAGCTTGGAGGTGGGTAGAGACAGAAGGGCTTTTAGAACTAAGAAAAAATAAAAAAAGAATTAGTAAAACAGAAGGAATACTTGAAGAAACTACACAGAAAACAGAACAAAGAACAAGATGAAAAAATGTGTGGATAGATCCAAAAATGCGAACAGAAAGAGATGTCCAAAATATGGTGTCTAATATAACATGCAATAGGAATTCCAGAGAACAAAAAGAATGAGGAAGAGGTGTTACGTAGAGATAATGGCTGAGATTCTCCCAGTCAATAGTACAAATAATCTTCTAAGTGGAAAAGCACACTAAATCCCAAACAAAATAAAATAAAAATAAATTCATACCTAGACCATCATGGTAAAATTGCAGAATGTCAAAGACAATTAAATTCTTAAAAGCAACCAGAGAAATGACACGTTACCTATAAAGGAAGAAACAACAGTTGATTTTTCATCAGAAAACAATCCAGTAGGTACCTTAAAGGGCTGAGAAAGACAACCGTCAGCTAGAATTCCATAACCAATTAAAGTACCGTATAAAAGCAAGGGCAAAATAAAGACATTTCCAAGGACAAAGACCAAAGTTCCAACTCAGACCTTTAGTGGAGGAACCAACCTTTCTAGAGTGGGAAGGAAGAAGCAGTGGAATAAAAGAGAGGACACCAAGTGGAATAATTACAGCAACTAAAATACTGAGTAACTGCAAAGTTCCCGCTCATACTCTATGCAAACAGTCTTCCAAAACTCTAACAACAGAGAATTCTTATAAAACGCTGAATAACAATACTTGTATGATCCCTCATGATTGCAGAGGACGGTTTTCCAGATTATTTAGAGCAAAAGTTCTTTTGTATTAAGTAGGGCAAAAAATTAAGTTGGCTATTAAATGACATTTTTCAACCCTCTTTTAGAGGATAATCTAAATTTTTGAAGATAGTTAATGCATTTCCCCCCTCCTTGAATCCAGCAAATAAATGCCTGCCTTTAAGACTACACTTTCTGAAATCTGACAACTATGATAATACAATCTACTACTGTTTCTATTCAATCTACTGTGTTTCATAAGAATAGTCACGGATCTCAAATATTTCAACAGCTCACCATCCATTTTAAGGTAACTGCTAAGATGTGGGTTTATTTTAGATATTTACTGGCATGACTTTAACCAATACTTACATGCTAGTGACTCACAAATCTGCCCCTTACAAAGTTGGGCAATTTACTTTTGCAGCTTATACCTCAGTTTATTCTTCTGTAAACCAGAGTTAATGGCAAGGCTGAAGGACAATACAAATTACTTAAGAGCACTGCCAGGTACATAAATCTCAATCACCACACACCACCGCACAGATCCTTCTCTTAAGCACCAGGCCAAGTGCTCCTATTTATATTTATTGACATCTGGACAGGTCATTGGGACTTTAAACTTTATTCATCTAAAATGTACCAATTTGTTGTGTGTGGGTGGGGGTGCACCCACAACATATGGAAGTTCCCGGGCCAGGGACTGAATCTGAGCCGAAGCTGCGACTTACAACACAGCTGCAGCAATGCTGGATCCTTAACCCACAGCACTGGGCCAAGAATGGAACCTGTGCCGCCACAGAGACAACACTGGGTCCTTAACCCACAGTGCCACAGCGAGAACTCCTACAACATATTAACTCTGCCTTCCCAGCACAATCTGCTGTTGATTCTCCAATCAGAAAGCACAGTGAGGGGCATGGAAACAGAAAAGGGACACAGACACTGAAGGAAAAGGATCAATACAGTCATAATCAAGAAGCTGCTTATATGGAAGGCCGCCGACATTCACTGTACTACACCACACATAACGGACTTGAGCGTTTGCAGATTCTGGTATCCACGGGGTTCCTGGAAACAGTCCCCCTTGGATCCTTAAGGAATGACTCTATAGTTTAGGTGAGTGTGAATTACAGTCACTCAACCTGCGATCAATCCATGTCCTACCCTGGAGATGACGGCCATTAAACCATCCAATTTCTCGTTATAATGCCACAGTCACTAAGCAACTTCCTGACTGTGACTTGATTCCTATGTGAGTTTATCTTGCCTCTTGAAAGAGAACTTACTAGTCATGCCAACATGAGTATTTCAATCTTCGTGCCAGTTATTTCTCACAGTAAATGAATAATATTCTTGGTTTTATATATCAGTCACGTGAGTTTGATTATGTGGCTCTACCCCTGAAAATGGCTCCACCCTGATGTGTTTGAGTCAACAAGGCTAAAGGTCATACTTGTAAACTCCCGCAGGTAATGCAATCCCTCCCACTGCTCCATCCACAAGCCCAGCCTCTGTAGTGCTGCGTGGCTGAGTATTCTTGTACATTTGGAAATATGAACACCTATTAGACCTCAACATGCTCTAAACAGTAATAAATTTATTTCTAAACCTGTTTCTATATTTATACTCCTTATTTCTACTAATTATCCCACCATTCTACCTCCTGGCCACCCAGGCTTATCAACACAACCTTTGATTTTTCATTCTCCATTTCCCATCCTACCACCAGTTAAGCCCTATTGATTGTACCTCTGTACCAGTATTTTGATCTACCCTCTCAGTCTCATGCCTATTTTTATTACCCAGAATTAACCATATCATTTCGCTTCAACTAATCCAATAACCTAGCTGATCTACCAGGTTTTAGACTTCTTTCCATAATCCATGTTATATGCTGCTACAAGATTAACCATAAATTCCATTGTGGACCTGTTAATCCCCTGCTCAAAAAATCCCAATGGACGGTTAAAGAATGAACTTAAAGCCTAGCACTCACAGGTCCTTCAGGATTACACTCTGAACCTAGAATTTACAACTAATATAAGTGATAGAGAGGTACTGACCCCTCAGCCATCACCATAGCAGGCGAAGCTGGGGATTATGATGGGGTGTTATTGGGTGTTCCCATTTCCAATTTCTATATACTAAAATTTAAATAGATCTGGAACATACATGCACGAATGTGAACTGTGCCTTCCCTGGATAAAGGGTGTAGACTAAAAACTACCTTGGAAGGGGGATGGGGAGTGGGAGGGACTGGGAGTTTGGGCTCAGCAGAGGCAAACTACTGCATCTAGGATGGATAAGCCATGCGATTCTGCTGTATAGCCCAAGGAACTATATCTGATCACTTGTGATGGAAGATAACGTGAAATAAAGAATGTATATATGTGTATAACTGGGTCACCTTACAGTACAGCAGAAATTGACAGAACATTGTAAATCAACTATAATAAAAAATTGGAGAAAAAGACCCCTAGCCTGGGACTCTCCATATGCTGCGAGTGTGGCTCTTAAAAGCAAAAAAGAAAAAAGAAAACCTACCTCATACAGAAAGCGGTCAAACTTTTGAGATATGGGTCTAAAAGTAACAAAAGACCTAAAACCCAACACTGGCCAAAATGTGTCAAATTAATGTCACAATTAATTATGAATTAATGTGTCATGATGAGCTGTCATCATAATCAGAGAAATTAATATGGATTCCTCAGACCCAGAATGTGCTACTGTAGTTACACTGAAGGTAAAAAACAGGCCAGAGTAGTCCACGCAATCAAGTAGCTAAAACTTAGAAGATAAACAGGCAAAGGAGAGGAAACAGATAAAAAGAATTCAAGGTTCTCCATAAAGAGGAAAAGCTTTAACAGAAAGAGAAAAAGCTTATCTATGTCCCTGTCCCCAATCATTTCCAGACTCTTTCTCCTGGATCCTGTCTAGCCACTACCATCCCATGACTTAGGCAAAATGATCACCAATGACTGCAGCACTGCTTTCAACATCTGCTGTGGCACAGTAGTGCTTTCTAGTGCACCTTTTGTGAGCATAACACACCCTTCTCCTTCCCTAAACAGCACTTAAAAACAATAAAAATGCTCTCTTTACCCCATCTTCAACTCAGTTTTAGCCTCTGACAAATAATGGGGTATGCATAAACAGCAATGTGTCGGTACTTAAGAAAATCATGGGCTTCATCTCCTTAGTTCACCCAAAGCAGCCAATCCAATTCCAGATATTCTTAGAGACAAATGTAACGTCCTGCCCTTTGTTGCTGACCTGCTGTATCTCCACCTTTTAGCATCTAGATTCTACTGAGTGGCCATAACAGGAAGTTACCCCTCTTGCTCAAGGATTCCCAACTCTCTAGCCAAGAGATAAAGGTTTGAAAGTACAGGTCAACACGTACACTGGCAATATTCACACTGCTTTACAAATTTGCATACAAAACAATTGCACATACAAAACTACAATTTACCAACATTTACAGATCAGTGCTACCAAAAGAAACAAGGCAAGTATCAACGTCTACGCCTCCCTCCCCTTAGAGAACTTGCAATTCACTAGTATACAGAAACTACCTTAGCTGCAATTCGCAAAGCAGAACAAAACAAACACAACATGAAGTCAAATCTTAGTTTGGTCGTTAAGTAATCCACCTAGACAGACATCCTGATACCTGAAAGAATGGTATCAGGATGGTATCAGGATGTCTGTCTAGTTGGATGACTTAACCACCAAACTAAGATCTGACCGCCTTGCTAGCTTGGTATACGGGATAAGTTTTTGCTATGTCCTAAGAAAACTACTAAACAAGAGACAACAGCAAAGGTATCAGTGCACTTTTATCTGAGCTTTGTCTTTTTAAAAGTCTATGGTATATTTAATTAAGCCACTTCTACATTATGGAAATTACACCCTTATTTGCAGGCGAATTTTTTTCCATCTATGGCTAACCAATGTCACATATATTTATCTTTGCAGCTGTACTATATACAACCCTCTGGTCTAGCCTTTAGTCTACCTTTAGACCTGTTACAGTGCATTAAGGGGAGAAGAGAGTCAACAGAAATTTAAGAGGCCATGGTAAGAAAATAATTCTGCATCTGCAACTAAACTTACATGGGCTATTGATTATATTCAACTGATCTACTAGGTACAGCACAAAAAATAACCTTGAAAAATAAAACAGTGCTTAACACTATACAGATGAAAAAATAAAGTCCTTACTCATACATACCCTTATAGCTTACCAATATTGATCTGAACTAGATACAGCACAGAGGAACTCAGGACACTGGTAAGTTCTAGATAATATAGAATTGGGTCTTACTACTAGATGGCGAGAAAGAAAATAGTACATTAATATAATTACCCATTCTTACAAGGGAGAGCATTAGAGCAAAAGTAAAAGCACACAATACATGACAGAGCACAGGCAGTTCAGTGGGGATGAAACAGCGGGAAGAAATACTGGAAGGAAGCTAAAGGGAAAGGCGAGAAGGTCTCATAAAGCTGGTAATGGTTTCAAAATTTGTTAAAGTCTTAATTACTTTCTCTCTCCTGGACCCAAGTCTTTTTAAGCAATATCAGTAAATAGTGAAAGAGATAAAAGGAAAACTGCTCTAGTTGAAGAGCATGGACTTATAAAGCCCCGATTTTCCTCCACACCATATACGAGAGAATTCAGAGAAAGATGAGATGATCTCAGAAGTACAGGGTCTATAAAGGAAGGCTTTACAATGAAAGGCAGTGGGAACAGAAAGGACACTATTCTAGAAGAGATGAATTTGAGGTCACAGATAACTGGCTGTTTAATTTTTTTTCCCTTTTTGTCTTTTGTCATTTTAGGGCCACACCCACGGCATGTGGAGGTTGCCAGGCTAGGGGTCTAATCGGAACTACAGCTGCCACCTACAACACAGGCACAGCAACGCGGGATCCAAGCCGCATCTGCAACCTACACCACAGCTCACAGCAACGCCGGATCCTTAACCCACTGAGCTAGGCCAGGGATCGAACCCGCAAGCTCATGGTTCCTAGTCAGGTTCATTAACCGCTGCGCCACGACGGGAACTCCTGGCTGTATAATTAACTAAATCAACATGCCTCAGTTTCCTTACAGGCAAAATGCATGTCTCACCTACTCATAACTGCACTTGGGATAAAGAAAGGAAGCAAGTTTGAAAGCATTAGTAAGCTGTAATCTGTAGTTGATTATGGGAACACGTGCAGTGGGACCTAAAATATATCTTGTAGGATAGGTGGGATTTCAACATCTAGAAGTGGGAGAAGGAAGGCTTTCCAAGTGGGAACAACAGTGAGTAGAGGAACTGAAACAGAATATGGAGTGCTCTGGGTGAACAATTTGGCTAGAGCATAAAGATGGAGTAATCACAAGTTTTCCTTAAGTGAACTTTTATGTCAAACCACTTGTTTTTTCTGTAAGTTGAGAATTTCATATCGAGGACATATATTTCAACAAAAGGTGCTGGGACAATTGGATAGCCACGTAAAACAAAGGTTAGGAATTTCCTTAGTGGCTCAGCGGTTAATGAACCCTGACTAGGATCCATGAGGATGCAGGTTCAATCCCTGGCCTCACTCAGTGGTTAAGGAGCAGGCATTGCCATGAGCGGCGGTGTAGGTCACAGATGCGGCTTAGATCCCACATTGCTATGTCTGTGGTGTAGGCTGGCAGCTGTAGCTCTGATTAGACCCCTGGCCTGGAAACTTCCATATGCCCCCCGGGCGTGGACCTGAAAAAAAGGAAAAAAAAAAAACAAAAAAGTGAAGGTTGGACCCCTTCTTCACATCATATACAAAAATTAACTCAAAATGGACCAAAAATCCAAATATAAGAACTAAGATGCTAAAACGCCTAGATGAGAGAGCATAGGTGTAAATCTTCTACCTTGGATTAGGTAATGGCTTCTTAAATATTACAACAAAAGCACAAGCAACCTAAAACAAAAAGTCAGTCAGATTTCATCAAAACTAACCACTTTTGTGTTTCAAAGGGCACGATCAAGAAAATAAAAAGAAAGGAGTTCCCGTCGTGGCGCAGTGGTTAACGAATCCGACTAGGAACCATGAGGTTGCGGGTTTGATCCCTGCCCTTGCTCAGTGGGTTAACGATCCGGCGTTGCCGTGAGCTGTGGAGTAGGTTGCAGACGCGGCTCGGATCCTGCGTTGCTGTGGCTGCGGCGCAGGCCAGTGGCTACGGCTCCGATTAGACCCCTAGCCTGGGAACCTCCACATGCCGCGGGTGCGGCCATAAAATGACAAAAGGCAAAAAAGAAAAAAGAAAATAAAAAACAACCTACAGGAGTTCTCTTGTGGCACAGCAAGTTAAGGATCCAGTGTTGTCACTGCAGGAGCTTAGGCCACTGCTGTGGTGCAGGTTTGATCCATGTAGCCAGTAGGGAGGGGGAAGGGGAGTAGAAGGAAGAGAAGGGAAGACAACCCGGAATCGGAGAAAATATTTGTAAATCAAAGATCTGATAAAGGTCCAACATCCAGAACACATAAAGAACTATTACAACTCAATAAAAGACAGTCTAATTAAAACATGAGCAAAGGATTTGAATTGAAAATTCTCCAAAAACATACAAATGGCCAATAAGCACATAAAAATATGTTCAACATACATTAGTCATGCTGGAAATACAAAAGGAGTGAGATACCACTTCACATCCACTAGGACTGTTGGTGAGGATGTAGAGATAATGGAACTCTAATTCACTGCTGGTAAAAATTGAAAATGATGCAAGGCCTTTAGAAGACTGTCTGGCAGTTTCTCAAATGGTTAATAATAACATTTTAAATTTTTTATTTCTTTTTTTCTTTGTCTTTTTGGGACTGTACCCACAGCATATGGAAGTTCCCAGGCTAGGTGGTCAAATCAGAGCTGTAGCCACTGGCCTACGCCTCAGCCACAGCAATGCCAGATCGAGGCCGGGTCTGTGACCTACACCACAGCTCATGGTAAAGCTGGATCCTTAACCCACTGAGCAAGGAAAGGGATCAAACCTGCAACCTCACGGATACTAGTCAGATTCATTTCCGCTGAGCCATGACAGGAACTCCTATTTATTTTTTCTTTTTGCACCCATGGAATATCCTCCACCAGGGACTAAATCTGAGCCACAGCTGTAACCTACACAGCAGCGGTGTTAACACTGGATCCTTTAACCCACTGTGCCAGGCTGGGGATAGAGCCTGCACCCACACAGCGACCCGAGCCACTGCAGCTGGATTCTTAACCCGCTCTGCCACAGTGGGAACCCTAAATAGTTACCATTTGACCCAGGGATATACCCAAGTGAAATGAAAACATGTCCATATAAAAACAAGTACACAAAGGTTTACAGCAGCATTATTCAGTCATTACTTGTGGAAGCAACACAAATGACCAACAGAAGGCAAGACGAAATCTGATACACGCTACAACATGAATAAGCCCTGAAAACAGGCTAAGTGAAATAAGCCAGATACAAAGCGACAAGTACTACCTGATTCCACTTATATGCGGTACTTACTAGAACAATCAGACTCAGAGACAGAAAGTAGAATGGTGGTTACAGGAGTCTGGGGAGGGGGAAACTGGGAGTTATTTTTTAATGGGTGGGTAGAGCACTTCAGTTTTACACAATGACTCCAGAGATGGATGGTAGTGATGGCTGCACATGAACGTGCTTAACAACGCTGAGCTACAGAATTACAAATGGTTAAGGTGGTTTTATGGGTATTTTACTACAACTTACACAATTTTATTTAAAAAGAAGAAATGAAGTACTGATACATGCTACAACATGGATGAACCTTCAAAGCACTTCATCAAATGAAAGAGGTCAGATGCAAAAGGCCACATATTGTATGATTCGATTTAAATGAAATGTCCAGAACAGGGAAATCTACGGACAAATTAGATTAGTGTTCTTCTGGGACTGGGGAAAAGGAAGATGGGAAGTGACTTGTTAATGGGTACAGGGTCTTTCTGTGGCAATGAAAATGTTCCAGAATTATGAAGTTTCCATCGTGGTTCAGTGGTTAATGAACCTGACTAGCATCCATGAGGATGCAAGTTCAATCTCTAGCCTTGCTCAGAGGGTTAAGGATCCAGCGTTGCTGTGAGCTGTGGTGTAGGTCGCAGATGTAGCTCAGATTCTGCATTGCTGTGGCTGTGGGGTAGGCTGGCAGCTACCGCTCCCATTTGACCCCTAGCCTGGGAACCTCCATATGCCACAGGTGTGGCCCTAAAATGCAAAAAAAGAAAATGTTCCAGAATTAGTGGTGGCGTTGCATGACTGTGAATATATTGAAAGCCACTGAGTTATATACTTTAAAAAGATAAATTTTATGGTATTTGAATTATGTTAAAAAATAAGAATTGATGCCTCAAAGTCATTAAAGAAATACAATGAAAATCAAGATAGAAAGCTTCTCTACTATAAATACGGCAATTAAATTATCTTATAAATACTTCTCTAAAACTTCAGGGCAAGGAGATCATTAAGTTTCTTTGGAGGAAGAATAGAAAGAAGAGTAATATATATATATATTTTTTGTCTTTTTGCCTTTTCCTCTAGGGCCACACTTGCGGCATATGGAGGTTCCCAGACTAGCGGTCGAATGAAGCTGTACCCACCAGCCTACGCCAGAGCCACAGCAACATGGGATCCAAGCCACGTCTGCAACCTACACCACAGCTCACAGCAACGCCGGATCCTTAACCCACTGAGCGAGGCCAGGGATCGAACCCACAAACTCATGGTTCCTAGTCAGATTAGTTAACCACTGAGCCACGACGGGGACTCCAGAAGAGTAGTATTTGTATAGCGCTCATTACCATGACATTAAAACGTCACTAAAATTTTTAGTGTTTGTCTTTATTTTAGGGAATTTTAAAAAACAGAAAATAGCACTTATTCGTTCACCTCGATGAAGACATCAGTACATGAATATCGCTAGTTTATTTTCTTTTGAAGTAAAAATTTGCATACAATGACATGTACGGTTGAAGCACATGAGTTTCTGTATCAACACAAAGAGCATTACAATCAGCACAAAGTTCCCTCCCAGTCCTTTCCTAGTTGATCTCTGCCTCCTTTCCCAGAGGCCACCACTCTTCTGATTTTTCACCCAGACTACTATTGCTCGTTCTAGAACTTCATTCAAATGGAACTACATTACGTACTACTTTGGTGCAAAGCTTCATCCACTTAGCATGTTTCTGAAACTCATCTATATCGTAGTGCATGTCAGAAGTTCATTCCTTTTACTACCGAGTAGGTTCCCCTGTACGAACATACCAGTTTATCCACTTTCCTACCAATGGACTGTTTTCAGTTTTTTGCTCTTAGAATAAAGCTGCTATGATCTTTTTTTTTTTTTTTGGGGGGGGGCTACAGTCATTCTTGTACAGGTCTTTTCCTCTGTGTAAATACCTAAGAGTGGAATTTCTATGGGGAGAAATTTTTTTTCCTTTTCTTTTTTTGGCCGCCCCCAAGGAATACAGAGTTCCCGGGCCAGGGATGGAACCTGCGCCCCAGTGCTGCAGAGACGCCACCAATCCCTTTGTGGAAACTCCGGGGAGAAAAATTCTTTTAATTAGGGAAAATTTCAACCATACACAGAAGAAAGAGTAGTACAATGAATTCTCACTAAAGCCAGCTGCAACTATATTAATTCATAGTTACAACTGTTTCATCTATACTCCCAACCCAGTATCTAGAAATTCTAGGAGTTCTTGTTGTGGCTCAGTGGAAACAAACCCAACTAGTATCCACGAGAATACATGATCCCTGGCCCTGCTCAGTGGGTTAAAGATCCAACGTTGCTGCAAGCTGCGGTATAGGCTGAAGACGTGGCTCGGATCTGGTGTTGCTGTGTCTGTGGTGTAGGCCAGTAGCAGCAGCTGCAGCTCTGATTCAACCTCCAGCCTGGGAACTTCCATATGCTGGCAGGTGCGGCCCTAAAAAAGAAAAAAAAGTTCCAGATATCATCATTTTCTCTTTACACACTTCAATATGCAAACAATGTTTTCAAATCTGGTCAAATTATTTACCATGAAATATTCAAGAAACCTTCATTGTTGTGAACCAAGTTAAAGCAGAAATGGATAATGAAGTACTTTTCCTCACATCCTTTTTTTTGGTCTCTTTTGTCTTTTTTTTAGGGCCACACCCACGGCATATGGGGGTTCCCAGGCTAGGGGTTGAATCGGAGCTTTTGCTGCTGGCCTGCATCACAGCCACAGCAATGCCAGATCTGAGTCGCGTCTGCGACCTACACCACCGCTCATGGCAACGCCGAATCCTTAACCCACTGAGCAAGGCCAGGGATCGAACCCGCATCCTCATGGATCCTAGTCGGGTTCGTTAACCACTGAACTATGAAGGGAACTCCCTCCTTCACGTCTTTTAAACGATGGCCCTCCACCAACCCTCCTTGATACTCAGGAAAGTCAATGGTAGAAAGATATTTTCTGTTATCACTCTGAAAGGAATTAGGGCTAAATACAAAAGTTGTTACTGATAAACATCATGAAGGAAGGAATAAACATCAACATAATCAAGTAGATTTCCCAACTGTCAAGCACCTTGAATTAACTAACCCTGTGCTGTAGTATCATTTTATAACTGAAATTGTATATGAGACAAAATTACATGCAATACTGAACAAGGAGGTAAAATTTCAACCCTTCCAATCACTATGTTTTTGTTAACCTCAAACAACTGTCTGTGCTGGAGAGGGTGAGGGGAAATGGCCCTTTTGAACAACTGCTGTGGACAGTATGAACCTATTCAGACGGCTGGGGGGGGGGGTAGATGCTTATCTCCTAAATTGTAAATATCATCTCTAAAAACCTTAACCTAAGGAAATTTTAACAGAAAGCATGCAAGAAGGTTATTCTCCCCGGTGTTATTTATAACAGAGAAAAGTTGTTTACAACCTAAATGTTGAATAGGGCATTAGTATAATTATGCAACATCCAAATAACACAGGCTGTGTTAAAAGCCTGGAACCACACATACCAAACTATTAATGGCAATCATGAAGGTGGGGGAATATTTGTTATTCATCATTTTAACTGCCTCTTCTGAAATACGTTTCACCATAATTTCAGTTTTATCCTTTTTCTCTGCTCCAGTTTTTGTCTTTTTTTTCAAGAAAAAAATCTCAGGGCCTTAGAGGTAACCCTGAGGTGGAACTTTGACAAAGGAAAAAAAAAAAAAAGACTGAAGTCTAGACAAAGGGTTCTGACAAGATGCCAACATATTAAGAAGAACCCAAAGGACAGGTATAGTTCAGTACGACATAATACTGCTTGTTTTATTTAGGACCTAACCCAGCGTTTCTCAACTCATCATTACTGGCATTTTGAGGCGGGTAATTCTTTGCTGTGGGGGATTCTCCTACGCATATGTTTAGCAGCATTTAGGCTTCTGCCCCTCATAAATTACTATTTAATAGCACCCCCCCACTCCCGCCCCAGTCTTACCAACCAAAAACTGCCTCCAGAACTTGCCAAATGTCCCCTGGCAAAAGTAAATTCACGTTGGCTGAGAACCACTGATCAAACCTTATATGTCTGTATGTACACTATTCCATTCCATTTCACCCTACAAAAACAACTCTTGGCTTCAAGCGGCTTACACTCTAAAGGCAAAAAAAAGATACAAAAGCTAAATTTTACTTAATATAAGGAAGGCTTCAAAATTACAGATTAAGGGAGTTCTGTCCACCAAAGACCTATCTTCCCGCCCTCCTAGCTTTCAAACATCATGCCTTATATTTACTAAGCCCATTCCTCAAAACTCTGGAATCTTCAGTTACCTACTATGTTATTTTGGGCCAAAAGGGTTTCATTTAATTTCATCTAAAGTCACACCACCTGGGTCCAAATCCTTGCTCTACCATTCACCAGCTCTGTGATACTGACCAAGTTTCTTAACTTTCCTTATGCCCCCTTTCTCAACTTTAAAGCAGAAACAATACCATCAACCTAACAAAAGGGAACACAGAATACATCAAGTGCTTTAAACAGTGATTAGTATATAGCAAATGCCCAATAAACACCAGTTATTAGCTATTATAACTACAAGCCCACAGAGGCAAGCTTCATCATCACCAACTTAAAGAAACCGAGGCTTAGAGAAACTTGCTTATAGTCACAAAATCATAAGGTTATGGAGCAATGATTCCAAAACAGTCTGTCTGGATTCCAGAGCCCACAATTTTTCCATTATGTCAGAAGATTACATTAAGGTTCATTACTATCAAGAACAACATATTAGAGTTCTTTGGTGGCTAGCACTTAAAGGATCTGGTGTTGTCACTGCTGTGACGCAGGCTCAATCCCTGGCCGAGAATTCCCGTGTACCACAGAAACAGCCCCCAAATAAATAGAATAAATAAATAAATAAATAAATAAATAAATAAGGGCAATATATTGGTCTTATTTCAAAATAATCACCACTAGACATTTTCATTAAAAGATTAATTTAGAACACAACTAAATTCAAGCACATTACTGAGTTAAGATTTTAAGTTTATAGGGCTTTTACACACCAGAGACAACTTTCAGTTTCTACATAGAAAACTGTTTACACATTATACTTGAAGCAACCTACTGAAACTGGGCCAATAAAAGACTATCAACACACAAGAGTAGCATGGGGTTGCTTGAGACAGGTTATCATCTTGTATACTACATTCTCTAAGTGTTCTGTTTTTACTCCAAGGCCACAGACTTTGTAAATGCTATTTGTTCCCAAGCCCCAGAAGGCCTTTGTGGACCCCTATGATTTCTTCAATTTGCCCTCATCCCACACCAAAGTTCTTAATGCCTCTTAAATACCTTAGTCATGTTTTCACCACTGCCCAGGTATTATACAATTTACTAATCTTTTTCACCGAAATTTCGCTACTTCTAACACTTCTTACTTGGATCACCATGAACTTCTGCGTTACCAACTCCTAAAAACATTTCACTAAATTCGTTAAGTTTTTCAACATTTTTTAAAACGACCGACTGGACTTTAAAAACTACTCATTTTGGAGTTGGAAGTCAGAGCACAGGGTGGAATGACCGGGACCATATAACTTTATAATCCCAAGATACGACAACTGCAAGAGACTTAAAAACTTCGGCCCAACCCTCTGGTTTTACAATGGTACTGAGCGGCGGAGACAACTCCGTGGTATCGTCTTTAACTTTCAGATTCTGCAAAGTTTGGTCTTGTTAATTTCTTTTGCTCTAATCACTTATTTGAATTTTAATTTTTTACTGCCTCCACAAGTCGGTGACCTCTCTCAATACAGTAATTAACAGAAAAAGTGTTAAGAGTTGTCCACCATGTTTATTTTGGGTAAATAGTCCAAATAATTTCACCCCAACCCTCTATGAAAGAGAAAGAAGAGGCTGAGAATCTCTGCTATTGTAGACCAAAATTTTGTCTGTCCTCTATGTTACTCTTTTATCAGCCTTCCACAGGTCAGTGTCATCTACTTCCTTTACACCAAATTCTCCTTCCTGTTCACCAAAGAGCGAAAAAAAGGAGAAAACCCAATTGTAGTACTTGTGTTCAGAAACTTTATTTACTTATTTATTTTTGATCTTTTTAGGGCAGCACCCTTGCCATATGCAACTTACCAGGCTAGGGGTCAAATTGAAGCTGTAAAAAAAAAAAAAAATTTTTTTTTTTTTTTTGCTTTTGTAGGGCTGCACCTGTGGCACATGGAAGTTCCTAGGCTTGCGGATGAATCAGAACTGCAGCCCCTGGCCTACAACACAGCCACGTCAAATCTGAGCCGCATGTGCGACCTACACCGCAACTCATGGCAAGGCTGTATCCTTAACACACTGAGTGAGGCCAAGGGTGGAACCAGAATCCTCATGGACACTAGTCCGGTTCGGTGCCGCAGAGCCACAATGGTTACTCCCGTGTTCAGCAACTTTAGATTTCATTCTTCTTTCCCCATTATTCTGACAGACTTCTTACTGAATTACTAATTTACCAACTATCAGAATCCTGTTCACTAGTCTATCACTTCCTTATCTATTACAAACTAATAATTAGCACCCAAACCATAAACTCTAGATGCTGTTGCCCACACACCATTCAAAAATCTTCCCACTGTCAATCAACGGAGGAAAAATTCCCTCTGACATTATCTTAAAAATTACAGTTTCTATCTTCCTCTACAGGCTTCTTTCCTGTAACAAGAGCTGTATTTACACATATTCTGCTCTTCACACAGAAACCTTCCTCCAAGGATAAGGCCTATCGTACAGTCCTCCTGCCTGGAATACTGACGCCACCACCTCCTGACCTCCTCCGTCACCGCTCCTTTCAAAAGCCGAGCTTTATGAAGCCTTCCTGAGGTTTGTTTCCTGTGAACCCCATATTTTTGTGCATAACCATCTTATGGTAATTACATATTATTTACACTTGGATATTTCTCACATGCACTTCTTATTATAAATTATTGGAGGACAAAATTTATGGTTCTCAGCTTTGTTCTCCCCCATGTTAGCACAGTGCCTTGTCCACGCTAAGCTCTCAAATAGAATAGCCAACTTAGACTTTCTCAGGATTTTTTTCGTAGTTTGGCCATTAACCAATTAAGTTTCTTAAGCCATTTTACTACTAAAAAATATTTCATTTATGTTTTGGTGTCTAATTAATCTACTCTTTCATTTCACTTAGCGAGAGAGAGAGAGAGTGTGTGTGTTTATGCGTGTGTGTGTGTGTATACACACATATGTATGTATATATATATAAACCTGTCCTAATTTCAGGGGTTCTCTTCCACTGAAACGATGTCTGAAAAGTCTACTGAATATACTTTGTCTCCTCGAGTCACTTCTCAGCTAGGCAAACTCTCCTCCACTCATGCCATTATAAAAACTAAAATTCTTAAGAGCCGCAAAAATAAAACAAATATTCCCAACTAACTTGTAGAGAACAGCAAAAATTCTGTGGTACTCCTGGATTGCTGCAGGGTAAGCAACCAAGGGCAAAGTAGTAACAGAATAGAGAGAGACTGAGACGTGCTGTGGGAGTGCCCCAAGGTAATACCGATATAAAAAAAGATTCTCATTAACATACGGAATTCTTATGCATCTTTCTTGGTAACAGAGTAGATGTTGTCAATAACCATTACTACATGCCACTGAAGCCTACCACCATTTTAAGATGGCAAATTTTTTGAATAATATTCGGTTCAGAAAGGTTCTCTAAGTGCCTCCTCTACAGCAGACAAGGAATGGAAGCTAAGACATATACGAACTGAAAATCTTGCCCACATAAAGCAAATAACCTCAATAGCAGTTTTCTCCATTTTGTAAACTCTCTGCATTGCTTTCTTTGCCCCTTTGCCAGCTATCTTCATCAGCCATGATTTTGTGCAGATAGTCTGCTATTTGCATTGAAAAAATAGGTGAAAGAAAAAAATTAAAAAACCCTCCTGCCCCACCAATCTGAGGGGGTGAGGAAGAGAGGATTGGGACAGCAAGAGGAATTTTCCCCTTTATTCCCTCTTGAAAAATCACCAATCTAGCATGATTGTCTTTCAAAGCCCACCTAAAACACAACATGGAACGAACACATCAAAAATCGGTAGGCCCCCTGTAAAAGTGGCCCTTAAGAAAGGCAACTGCATCAGATGTTTCATTATTTTATTAAGAGAAATGACTCTCTGCAGTATTAAAACACTTAAAAACACTCCAGGAGATAATGCTGGTACTGAAATTTTAAAAACTTATCTTACTGATCAAAAGACCCATACAATGACAAAGCTAAAAATGTTCTTTCTCCCCAATAAGCCTGAATCACAGCAGTCACCCTACTCCACCCAACAGCCACCCACGCTAAGACTGGACAGTTCAAAACCTGCAAAGTCTTCTTTGCCTACTCCACACCAGATACGAATTCACTTCAACACATTTGTGTTTAAACGCAGCTGTGTACTAGCAAGGAAATGCTATCAAGTACTGAAATTTACCAGGACATTTGATTCAGATGTGCTCTTTTCACTTTTACCAAACTCTCCCCTTTCTTTACCAAGGAAAAAGCTTAACAGATACTCTTACTGGAAAAACGAAGCATCTATTCAGATTTTCTTAAATGTCCGTGACTGGGTTTGGGAGGAAAACCAAACCTTGCTTACATACGTACCGAAAAGGTGCCTGCACCTTCTTTCAACGGAAGCCTGACGCACATGAATTGATTAAAGACATTTAAAGGGTTCCCAGACCTCCTCTGTAAGCTTAAAAACGATTTTCAGTCTTGTGCAAACCTACTCGCCTGTTTCAAAGTTATTTGGAGTGGAAGCAACCCAGCATCTAAGAAAAGTCTACTTACCGCTGGGGCGGGGAGAAGCAGCCTCTGGATCTCAAGAACCGAAATAACACAGTAAGGAGGCCAAGGCTAACCTCCTCAAACCCTCGACGTCGGCAGACAATCGGGCAAGGCCCGGCCCCCACTTGGTTCCCGTGAAATTCTCAATGGAAGGCCCCACACAAAGGGCCTGGGCGCCCGGGACGCACGGCTCCCCGGCTCCCGCCGCCCGTCCCCCCTCCACCCGGGGAGGGTCGCACACTCACCAGGACCGTGGTGCAGATGGACCTCAGTTCGGACTCCACTTTCTCCCGATAGTCCTTAATCAGCTGCAACTTCTTATCCGAGGTGTCGGTCTTCTGCTCGATGCTCGAGATGACCCTCCAGGCGGACCTGCGGCCCCCGACCACGTTCTTGTAGGCCACCGACAGCAGGTTGCGCTCCTCGTTGGACAGCTCGGCGCCCTGCTCCGTCACGGCCTTCATGCAGGTGGCCATGTCGTCGTAGCGCTCGGCCTGCTCGGCCAGCTTCGCCTTCTGGATCAGCTCCGTCTTCTCCATGGGGCCGGGGACAGGGCAGCGAGGGCGAGCACCGACCCGGACAGCGAGCAGGCGTGCGGAGGGCCTGCGGGAGGGCGGGGGCCGGAGGGCGGGGGCGGCGCCGTCAGACAATGCGCCCGCAGCCCCGGCCGCCCGCCCGCAGCGCCTTTTGTCTGTCCCCGCACGCGCGGCCCAGTTGAATTTCCCTCCCCCGCCCACGCTCCCCGCCGGGCGCCCGGGAGGCCCGGGGCCGCCCGCCGAGGCGGCCCCGGGCGGGAGCAGGACGGGGAGGAGGAGGAGGAGAGGCCGCTCCCGCGCCCGCCCGGCCCAAGATGGAAGCGGCCGTTGGCCCGCACCTTCCCGCCGGAGCCGTCCCTGAGGAGAGCGGCGTCGAGGCCAGCGGCCGCTCCCCCGGGGGCTGGCCTCCCGCCCGGCTCGCAGGCCCGGCCAGGCCCGAGGAGGGCCGGCGGCGACCCTGGTGCTCACCTTCACGTCTCCGCGGCCGCGGCGCGAGTCCCACCACTTTGATCCGCTTTTGGCTTTAGCCGAGGACCCTCCCGTCTCAGCCTACCTCGGAGCCGAGAGGCGGGCCGCCGCGCGGCTGCCCTCGCTCCCGCCGCCCAATGGCGCGCCGAGATGTCCCCTAAAGTCCCGCCTCCCTCCCCGCCTCTGGCCAATGATCTCTGAGCGCGCGGAAGGGGGCGAAGGGGGCGGGGCGGGAGGGGAAGAGGAGGCTAGGAGGGTGGGTCGGCTTGGGCAAGTTCGGTTGGCTCGCAGGCTGCGGCTTCGGCCACGGGGTTTCCTCCAATTAGATCCAGGGTAAAAGGACGTCACTGTTGCCATGGCGATGCTGTTACCAACTCCCCTCATCCTCCCCGCTACCCCCAGCACTCGTGGGTGCGGCACGGGAGCCGGAGGCTTGCACGACCTCTCCTGCAGTGGCCGGGTGTCCTGCTGCAGCACCGCTGCAGATGGTGCATTGCATCTTGTGGGCTAATGCAGCTGCGGCTCTCATCAGCCCTGGTGAGGTCGGGCCTGGGAGGGTGACACCATCGGCTGTTTTGTTGCACAAACGCCTTTCTTTCCTCCACCTTCCTATTCGTGACAAACGTTTGAAGCTCAGTACACAGGACCCAGCCTTTAATGACGTTGCGATGGGGACTGCGAATTAGAAATAATCCCATCCCCATTAAAGAGGAATTAGTTTCTGGAGAAAGTGGCTTAAGCAAAGGTTTTACATCATAAATTCGTTTTCAGACGGGTACCTAAAACCTGAAGTTCCCTTGGAAAACACCAAAAGAAAAGTCCAGGCAGGTCTATCTGGCGATGCCAGATGTTATGATTTTCTTTAAAATGGGAAATGACATCATTAAGGATAATTTGAAGAAAAACTCCCCCCCCAACTTTTTATATTTCTTTTCAGCTTTTCCAGGTCATGCATCTAAATTCATATATTCCCCATCATTGTGGTCTTACATGTACATGCTTTTTATTTTCTGGTGTTAATTTTGAAAGGACGCCTGAAAAGCTCAACTTCCCTCTCTAGATGTTGACCTCTGACTTGCTCCTTGTGAACCCCCTTCTGGAATGAGAATGATCTGCCCAGATGCCTTTTATTCAGGGTCATTGCTAACCCTTTCCTTTCACTGCAAACCGGGCACTCCTCTCCAGCCACCCCCTTCCCTCCTGGCACTTCCCGAATAAGGTGCCTGTCCTGGGTGTCTGGAAGGTGGTCTTTGTGCCATCTGGGCTCAGGCTGCCATGACTCCAGTTCCAGCACGACACAGGAAAAATGGATCCCTTTTTCGTTTTTTGTCTTTTGTCGTTTTTTAGGGCCGCACCTGTGGCATGTGGAGGTTCCCAGGCTAGGGGTCTAACAGGAGCTACAGCTGCCGGCCTGCGCCACAGCCACAGCAACGCGGGATCCGAGCCATGTCTGCAAACTACACCACAGCTCACGGCAACACCCACTGAGCAAGGCCAGGGATCGAACCCTCAACCTCATGGTTCCCAGTCTGATTCTTTTCCACTGAGCCACGACGGGAATTCCGAAAACGGATCATTGAAAGCGAAGAATGCCACAGCCGAGAAAGAATTTCATATTCTAAGTAGAGCCTGGAACAGATTTGGAGACTCTAGAATGGAAGATCTGAGGGCCAACAGATGGCAGGAGAAAGTTTGGACTTTCCAGAAATCTAAACTCCGGCCCAGCTGCCCCTCCCTGTCCTGACTTGTAAAGGTTGCTTTGTGCCTTGACCGACAGGAGAGGCCTGGGCTGGAAAGGGCTTGTGTCTTAAAGCAGAAATACCTTACTATGTTTCAGCATTTTAATGGAGGGCCTTGCTGTTATTTCTGGAATCCCCGGGGCTGGGCTGTAGCCATATGAGTGTTTATGGCCGTGTGGGCTGGGGTGGAGCCGGACACCAAGAAATCCCAATGGAAAGAATTTGCATGTGGAAGGGCAGATAAAATGCCTTCTGTATGACCAGTGAATTTCAAGCTTACTGAAAGGAGAGACAGCCCAGGCACAAGGAGAAAGCAGTGGAAGTGGAAGGGGGCTGGAGACCCTTTAGCAGAACTGCCAGGGGACTGAACTTCCATGGCGGGGAGGGACGGTGGGGGCAGGAACACTGATTCTTTGTCGGTAAGTCTGTGCTGTGCTGCCATCTCCCCAGGTGACCTTGGCCAAGTTTTTGCTGCTCTCAGTAACTCAGTCTCTAAAATTTCTGCTTTCATTCAATCATCAAATATTTATTGAGCACCAACTCATACAGTTACAGTCACCTGAAATCATGGGTGAAAACTGCTCAGAAACCATGGTACATACACTAGGAAAGGGTAAAGTGTTTTACGAGGGACCAGAAGATATGTTAGATCTATTTATTTTCTTTCTTTCTTTCCTCCTTTCTTTCCTTCTCCCTTCCTCCCTTTCTTCCTCCCTCCCTTCCTTCCTTCCTTCCTTTTTAGGGCTACACTGCAGCATATGGAATTTCCCAGGCTAAGGGTTGAATTGGAGCTGCAGCTGCCCGCCTACACCACAGCCACGGCCACACCAGATCTGCACCACAGTTCACGGCAACCTTGGATCCTTAACCCACTGAACAGGGCCAGGGATTGAACCAGAGTCCTAGTTGGGATACTAGTTGGATTCGTTACCTCTGAGCCACAATAGGAACTCCATTAAGTTAAATCTAAAGTCCTCTGCACCTGAAAGAATTCAGCTGGAGAAAATTAAAGCCCTTGCTGCCCCCGGGGCACATAAAGAGCTAACATTTACTGAGTGATTACTCGTGTCCAACACTCTTTTAGGTCTTTTGCAAGGATTAATTCTTTTAATCTGCTTAATGCTACTATGAGGCAGGAATGATCACGATCCCCTTCTCCTTCTCACAGATAAGGACATTGAGGCACAGAGAGGTCAAGACTATGCAATGAGTTGAACAGCCAGTGAGGGGCACAGCCTGGATGTGGACCTCTTCATGCAGTCTGGGCACCAAAGCCCATCCACGTGAGGGCTCTGCCAGACCTTTGTTCAGTGCTGTAAGACTCGAGGAAAGGTCATACCAACCCCTGTTCCCTCGGAGTTTCATCCCAGTAAATATGAAATGTGTTCAACGTCCAAGTCCAGTGTGCTAGGAAGAACTAGGGAACAGACAGCTAAGAAAGAAAGGATTGAGTTCTTTATTTATTTGCTGTTCTTGTTATTTTTTTCTAAATTACTTAGTGAGAAGAAGCTGCTGGAGCAGGAGGGAGCACACTGAACTCGAAGCCAGAGGATCCTAGATCCTGGCTCTGCTATTGATGTGCAGTTTGACCTTGAATACTGTGATCCTCTCTGAAGTTCAGTTTCCCAACCCATAAAAGTAACCCCTACCCCAAAGGGGCTGTGGAGCTATCCCACAGGAAAATGCTGAGCCTGTAGCAGGTGTTCAGTGAATATTAGGGTTCCCCACCTTCTTTTCCTATCCCTGCCTGGGACTAGGATGCAGGGGAAAGGAGGGAGACGCCCATTTGTTGCAAGGAGCCTTATAGAAAGTGAGGGAAGGCTTATCTCTTGAATCACTGCTGTAATTCATAGAGTTAATGGTCTGCGGAATGGCTGCATTCCCTGTGCAATTCTGAATGAATGGGTCCTCCTGGTTGAGTTTACGCTCATAGATTATTTCAGAGGTTTATTTGCCCAGAGCAGTGGGTCATCTGAGAGGAACTTCTTCCTCTCCTGCCATATGGCAGGTATCTCACTGACAAACAGACGTCTGAATGGGACTTCTGCACTGCAGATTTTCTTATGATCCTTACAATACTTCTGTTTGGGGGTTCCCATGGTGGCTCAGCGGTAACAAACCTGACTAGTATCCATGAGGATGCAGGTTCGATCCCTGGACTCGCTCAGTGGGTTAAAAAGATCCAGCATTGCTGTGAGCTGGGGTGTAGGTCGAAGACACGGCTTGGATCTGGTGTTGCTGTGGCTGTGGTGTAGGCCGGCAGCTGCAGCTCCAATTCTACCCCTAGCCTGAGTGGGAACTTCCATAAGCTGCAGGTGTGGCCATAAAAAAACAAAAAAACTTCTGTTTGCGGGCTAATTGAAAATTTGCCCCGTGCTCCACTCCATCCTGAGAGCTGAGTGAATTCACGTAGAGCCGGGACAGGTCTGGAAATTAAAGGAGTCTGGTCAGGGCAGGGTCTTCCTACCCATTTTCTTTCTAGCTTAGGACTGGAGTCAGGTCACACCCGCAATGGGTGATGTTCATTCTTGCATCTGCCCGCATCCCTCTGTGCCCCCGCGTGTCCCATTTCTGGCACCTCCTGGACACCCCTTGGCTACCCGTTGTTTTCTAGCTCTCACTCTGTGCTCTCAGGAAAAACAATCTAATCGAGTCACTCCATCATTAAAAAACCGATGTCTTCAAGCAATATTTCTTCTGCCACGATTTGCATTTTCAGAGGAAAGAAAGCTCTTATATTTGAAGGATAAAATTTCCCTGGTAGAATTTCAGGCATTCTGCATCAGCTTTTTGTCCGCAAGCCTCTTAGAGAAGGGCTTTGGAATTCTGACATTTCTCCAGCATTTTCTATGTGCCAGGCAATGGGTTTTTTTTTTTTTAATTGTAGTGGATTTACAATGCAGTGTTAATTGTTGCAAAGTGATTCATGTATATATATAAAGTATATATATATATATATATATATAATGTATATACATATATACCCATTATTTTTTTATATTATTTTTCATTATGGTTTATCACAGGTTATTTAGTTCCCTGTGCTATACAGTAGGACTTTATTGTTTATCCATTCTATATGAGTTTGCATCCACTAATCCCATAGGGCATTTTTTTTTAAGCTTGATTGCTTTTGTAATGATGAACATGATGATGATAATGTTGATAGAAATATAATAGCACACATTAAATTAAAAAAAAACGAGGAATTCCTGTTGTGGCTCGGTGGGTTAAGAACCTGACTAGAATCCATGAGGTTGCAGGTTCAGCCTCTGACCTTGCTTAGTAGGTTAAGGATCTGGCATTGCCCCAACCTGTGGTACATGTAGCAGATGAGGCTCGGATCTGGTATTGCCATGGCTGTGGCATAGGCTGGCAGCTGCAGCTTCAATTAGACCCCTAGCCTGGGAACTTCCATATGCTGCAAGTCCGTCCCTAAAAAGCAAAAGAGAAAAGAAAGGGAGGGAAGGGAAGGGAAGGGAGGAAGGAAGGGAGGGAGGGAGGAAGGAAGGAAGGAAGGAATGAAAAGAAAGAAAGAAAGAAAGAAAGGAAGGAAAAGAAAGACAGAAAAAGAAAATATATAAATGTACAAAGAAGAGTATAAAGAGCTTGAGAGGCTGCTTCTGCCAGGGGATCACTGCAGGCATTTTGGTGACCTCCTTCTAGGTGTAGATTTTTCATTTGGACATATGCATGTGGTTTTACTTGCATGAGATTACATTCTTCACTTTGTTCAGGGTAATGGTTAATTCTATGTGTCAACTTGCCTGGACCACAAGTTGCCCAGTATTTGATTGAACATTATTCCGGGTGTTTCCATGAGGGTGTTTTGGGGAGAGATTAACATTTATGTTGGTGGACCTTGCATAAGCAGATTGCCCTCTAGAACATAGGTGGGCTGTATCCAATCAGTTGAAGGCCTGAATAGAACAAGAAGAACAGTGTCCCCTGGAGCAAGAGAGAATTCTGCAGCAGGCAGCCTTGGACTTCACCTGCAACGTCAACTCTACCTGGGTCTGCAACAGACAGCCTTCAGGCTCAAACAGAAAGAGCAGTTCTCCCAGAGGTCCAGCCTATAGGCCTACCCTGCAAATTTTGGACTTGCTAATTCCTTATAATAAATCTCTATATCGATTTATCTTATCTTCTAGTAAATATGTATATCTCCTATTTTGTGTCCCTGGAGAAAACTTGACTAATACATACAGTCATTCAACAAACAATATGATATCTTTTACTAGCTTTAAGTGTATGTTCGTGACATGTCAGTTTCACCTCTCTTCTTTGCCAGACAGCAAGCTTCCCGAGGGTAAGTGCTGTCTTCTTTGATCTTATATCTGTCGTGCCTTCTCAACAAAAGTGAAGCAGCACACTGTACAGGTGAATAAACTGATGCTCACGGAGGTTAAATTACCCATCTAAACTGGTAAACCACAGAGTTCTGATGCCATCTCCTTCTACTGTAAAAAACAAGATGGCACTACCTCCAACAGAAGATGAAAACTCCAGTGTTTGCCGGCCTGGGGACAGTGTTTAGTTTTCTGAGCTTGTAGGTGGTTAAGTCTATATTTGCTGATGAGTCAGCTGCTGGTTTTATTTTCATATGAATGTCTCTGTTTTTACTCTCAACATATCTGCCGGAGAGGGTGCCTTCTTATCTCTTACCTGGTCCCTTGAATTAGCGACAATGGCTGTCTCGCCCCTCTTCTGCCAGCTCCCTCGTTGGACTGTGACCTTCCTGTGGGCAGAGTTTCAGCTGCTTCCATGTCCCTGGTGACTCTGACCCGTGAAAGACATTCAGGAGGGTCTGTTTGGAGCGAATCCGGGCCATCCAAGGGGACATCCTAATACCAGCAATTGTTTGCATGTGTGCTTGCTTTGAATCCAACCACATACGGAATCACTAGAGTAGTAGTCAGTTCACAGAGGAAAGCGTACAAAGCAGAACTGTGTGTTCTGTAGGTATTCCGTGGATTGTATCTGCTATGACGAGCATCCTAAGAACCTTGAAATTGGTTCTGAAGGTCACTGGGCATCAGGGAAACATTCTAAATTCCCACACAAATGCTCACATGCGGAACTGTGTGAGAAGCGCCAGGGAGCTCCCAACCCCTGGTTCAGGCTCGGTTCCCTATTCGCTCATTCGGCAAAATGGGTAAGGGTGTACCGTGTGCCAGACATGCCTCAGGGACTGGGATTCCAAAACGGTTAAGACACAGCGCGCGCCTACCAGGACCTTGACCGGAGACCACACAGGTGGGGCGGTGGCCCGCAGCCCGGGAGGGAGGCAGGAAGGTCTCCCCGGCATTTCAGTTCTCAGATGCTCAGCGACCTGACTTCCCGGCCACATTTCCTGGTCTAGAAAGGACTGTTGAGAAGGCAGGAATAGAGTTGCTCCTGGGGAGTTCCAACCGTGGCGCGGTGGGTTAGGAATCCAACTGTTGTGGCTTGGGTCCCAGCGGAGGCGCAGGTTCAGTCCTCAGCCTGCTGCAGTGGGTTAAAGGATCTGGCACTGCCACAGCCAAAGGGTCCTAGCTGTGGCTCGGATTCAGTCCCTGGCCCGGGATCTTCCATACACCATGGGTGTAGTCATGAAAAAAATAAATAAATAAATAGGGGTTCCCATCATGGCGCAGTGGAAGTGAATCTGACTAGGAACCATGAGGTTGTGAGTTTGATCCCTGGCCTTACTTAGTGGGTTAAGGATCCGGCATTGCCATGACCTATGGTGCAGGTCGCAGACATGGCTCGGATCCTGCGTTGCTGTGGCTGTGCTGTAGGCTGGCAACTGTAGCTCCGATTGGACCCCTAGCTTGGGAACCTCCATATGCCACGGGTACGGCCCTAAAAAAAAAAAAAAAAGAATTGCTCCCAGGAGCCCCTCTGGAATCCACCCACCTTCTCGCCAGATGATTTGGAATCCAGGAAGAGCTGGGGCTCTGTGGTCAGCCCAGGTCTGTCCCCATGGCCTGCCCGGGGGACCAGTCCGCGTCTAAGGTCTGTGCAAGGCCATCAGCTGACGAGTGGAGATGACAAACCTAGAAAAAGCGAATGAGAAAGCCCGAGAGGCTGGCGCCTTTTGGTGGAAGGGCAAAACCCCGAAGGTCTCAGGCAGGGCCAGGTACAGAGCCAGGAGCCTTCATTATCACAAAAAACGATCCTTGTGTTCTCATGTTTTTGTTGTTGTTGCTAAAGTCAGTCAGATACCACACACACATATCCGGATTGCTTGGATTTTTTAAAGAAGTTCTGGTATGTAAGTCAAGGCATCTTCCACCATCCCTCTAGTAATGACTCATCTGCGGACAATTCAGGGCCGTTGAGTGGATGAAATGAACACAGCAGAGCGCGAGGACAATGCACACAGGAGCGATTGTGTGGCTCTCACAGTAGGTGCCGTGGGAGTGGGGGAAGGGCTGGGCCCTGGCGGGAGATGTCAGGCGTCAGAGGCCACGGAGAGAAAGCGGTTGTGATGGGGAGAGGCACCGGACCGCTGCGGTCTGCCTTCCCATCATTCCGCTGCCTGGGTGGAAGCCTCTGGAAGGGCGGAAAGGCCATAACAGCTCCTCTTTGTGCGGGGGGTCGGCTCTGGCCAGGGCTGAGCACCGAGCAGTGGGCTCTGGACAGAAGGCTGCGGTGCGGAGCGAGCAGTGCGGCGGTGGGCGCCCCCCGGGCCGCTTAGCCCGCAATCAACGCGCTGGGAAGACTGGTCACATTCACCTCCTGGCCCTTCAGCGGGGCCGCGCTTGCAAAACAACGTGCAAGTCTCGCCTCTGCTTTACTTTCCTGCTTCAAACCCTCCTGCTTCGTTTAGCTGCAGCTCAGCGTATTGGTTGGACTGAGAAGCCAGATGGCCTGGATTTGAATCCCGACTCCACTGCTCACTGGATATGTGATCCTGGCAGGTTTAGCCTGCTCGGTGCCTCAGTTTGCCCACCTGTAAAAGGGGGTGGTGATCATAGCGATACCTGCCTCGCAGGGTGGTGTGAAGATTCAGTGAGTTAACGTTGGGAAGGTGTTTTCAGCGTGGCTAGCTACGTGTTTGTTAAATAAAACAACTCTGACTCCCTGAGGAGACACACAGGCGCCCAAGCGCTCTCACCCCAGCTCCTCTCCTGTCTGATCTCTTGGTGTCCCCGCCTTCTGTGCTTCGGCACCTCTGAGCTTTGCTCCCCCATCCCCTCTCTCCTCACATCTTCGCCTGGTTAGCTTCTCATGTTCCGAGGCTGCAGAAATGCCAGCCTCTCGGGGCGGTCCTTGGGCTCCTCTCCTCTCCCAGCTGGACAAGCTCCTCCATCCGTGCTCTGCAAGCAGGAAGCTGGGGACATCAGGTCCCCACTGGGCTGAAGGCACCAGGATGGCAGGGCTGTGTCGCTGTGACTTGCCCAGATAGCCCCAGTGCCTGGCAGAGCGCTTGGTGGCTATACGGGGTAGCACGGAATGGACAGCTGGATGGACAAATGAACAGGAGCAGTCACAGGCAAAGGCACCTTGGCCACAGGACAGAATGAACCCGGTGCATTCTGAGGTGCAGCTCAGGGCGGCTTCGGGCTCTGACCAGGATCCGGCCCCCAGCTGGAGGCTCCCGTGACTCTAGCTGGGAGTGGCTGGAAGCTCCAGACAGCCCCTGTGGCCTCCTTCCCCTCAGTCCCATCCAGCTTCGTAAGCAAACTCCCACCTGCACCAGAGGCCCTGGTGATTAAGAGAACCCAGTGAAAGAAACTTTGCAGAAGAAAGCCCATTTTGAATATGAATAACCCATGACTTATTTGGGTAGTTTCTCTTCCAGATTTCCTTAAAGCCAGGATAAGCCCAGGCAAGAAATTTGGGGGCATTGTACATCTAAACAAAATACATGAAAGCTGATTCCCCCCAGAAAATAGGAACTTAAAAAAAAGAAGCTGGTTCCATCCAAAGCTGTCCTTGGAAGAAGAGAGCTGAATACTGCCCTGCTCTGCTATTAATACTCCAGCTATTAATACCCGAGAGCTGCCTGGAGGCAGTACTGTAATCAATGTTAATGAGTAAAGGATCCCCAGTCACTCTCCCCGGTTCTGAAACTCAGAGACATAGCCAGCTGGACTGATGAGCCCAGGACCACTTTGAAGGATCCTACAGCGGCCATATTGCTGACATGTGTTTACGCAGAATGCGGTAGCAGCAGCTGCTACAGCTGTCAGGCAAGCTTCCTGAAATAAAGGGGAAAAGACAGCAGCCTGTTGCTCTTGAGCCGATGGATGTAGAACCTGAGACCAAATAAGAGAGATGAAAAGACATACAGGAAGTCAATGAAATGAGAATTCAGTTCATGGGGCCAAAGTAGGCAGTCTGAGGTCTTTGACAGAAAGTTTTTAGCTGCCACAGAAGCAGCCCCTGAATGGCTGGGGATTGGGGAGCTGATGCTGAAGCTCAGCCCTGATGTTGTGATGAGAGGGCAGGGATTTGGCAGCCCCTGAGCTCTCTGAGGTCTGACCAGCCCAGACAAGATCGTCATGGAGGCCCTCAGGGTCCTCCGAGGCTCCATGCATAAAAACACTTTTAGCCGTGTGAGCTAGCTTCCTTTCCCCTTCCTGAAGACCAAAGCCCCAGCTTGGTCAAGGTTAACTTCTACATCAGAGTCCTAGGTTCTAAATAACAGAAACGGATGTAAATCGACTTAAATATAAGACCATTACTTCTCACCAATTGTGTGAGGAAGGCTGGCAGACCCAGCCTCTATGGGCGGACAGTGGGAAGAGGGTGCAGCCTGAATCATGGCCACGGTCACCCTGCAGACCTCCATCAGAGATTCCCGTCGCTTCTGTCACCAGACCCCAGATGTCGCTCCCTGCTGAACTCACTCCATGGACCCTGGACACTGCACTGGCTCCATCCTTAAATCCAAAGCAGTTTTGCCACTACCCCCCCCCCCCCGAGAGAATTCCCCACAATCCCTGCTTCTTTGGGTCGCTCAGTCTAGATTCAAAATCCCAGTGGGAGAGTGTCTAGCCAAGCCTGAGTTAAGTGCCACGTGTTGTTATAAGACAAGCTGGGAGGCAGCCGGCATATCTGCTTTCCAAAGAGGAAAGCGGGCGCTGCTCGCCCCGTAAGTTTCATAGAGGGGGGATTCCTCAAGCAAAGGACGGGGATTCCGATGCCAGTGCCCCCCTATAGCCCACATCCCTGGCAGTCATGTCTCGGTTACTTGGTGGAGGAAAGCAAAAGCCACAGGTGGAGGGGAGCATGTGAAATTTGGAGCCTGGTGAAAGCTTGGCTTGGGCCTCATCTTTCTCTCTCTGGAAAAAAAGGCGGGTGGGGGGTGGTTGCTGCTTTGCTGACATTGACACCCTTCCTTGGGAGGCTTGTCCCCACTCAAACTTGACCTCCTCCCGGATCCACAGAGATCTCTGTCTGGTCTGTGATCCTCGTCCCCCTCTAGATTGCATCATACTTTTAAGAAATGAATGACTTCATTTATATACGTCTCGTAAAGCTCCCCCAGGATGGAGACAAACATCTTATTCATTTAAGAGTTAACAAACATGTATTGAGCATCTGCGAGGCCTTGGGGCGACTGAGGGGACAAAGACGGGCCCTGTGCCTTAGAGAAGAAGGTGAAATCTGGTGCCAGGTGTGGAGGTGTGAAGGCTTCTGACCTCGTTTAAACGGGTAAGATGCTCTCGCCCCTGAAGGGAGGGTGAGCAGTGCCCTCCAGAGCGAGGGACCAGCATAGACAGAGCAAAGGCATGGTGTGTCTGGGGAGCTGAGTGGGTGGGCGGGTCGCGTGTGTGGCCCAGGCAAGGGCGTGGCGGTAAGTTGCTGGAGAAGCCTGGGACACATGCCAAGGAGCCTTCAGTACCTTTCTGACGGAGGGGTATTGGACCCTGAGACATCAGGAATCATCAGATATGCATTGCTTTTACATATGTATGTATGTATTTTGCTTTTTAGGGCTGCACTTGAGGCATACGGAGGTTCCCAGGCTAGGGGTTGAATTGGAGCTGCAGCTGCCGGCCTTCGCCACAGCCACAGCAACGTGGGATCCAAGCCGCGTCTGCCACCTACACCACAGCTCATGGCAACGCCGGATCCTTAACCCACCAAGCAGGACCAGGGATAGAACCTGCAGCCTCATGGTTCCTAGTTGAATTCATTTCTGAGGCACCACAGTGGAAACTCCTATTTATTTATTTTATTCTGGTAAAATATACGTAACATAAAGTTGACCATTTTAACCATTTTGCAACCTACAGTTTGGTGGCATTAAGTATGTTCACAGCAGTGTGCCCTGGCCGCCATCACCCATCTCCATAATTTTGTGTGTGTGTGTCTTTTTAGGGCTGCAGGTACAGCATATGGACATTCCCAGGCCAGGGATCGAGTCGTAGCTATAGCTGCCGGCCTACACCACAGCCACAGCAATGTGAGATCTGAGCCATGTCTGCGACCTACACCACAGCTCACCTCTATGCTGGGTCCTTAACCCACTGAGCAAGGCCAGGGATTGAACCTGCGTCCTCATGAATGCTAGCTGGGTTCGTTACTGCTGAGCCACCATGGGGAGTCCCCATCTCCAGACCTTTTTAATCTTCCCAAACTGAAACTTGTTGCCTGTTAGACAACGACTCCAAATTCCCCCTCCACCCCAGCTCTGGCAACCACTGTCTTCTTTCTTTTGGGGGGGCAGGTGTTTAGCAGCTATTTATTTTTACAACTATTTAAAAAAAATTATTTTTATTAAAGTAAAAGTGATTTACAGTGCTGTGTCGATTTCTGCTGTCGCACATAGTGACCCAGTCGTACATATATATACTTTCTGTCTCTATTGTCAGATACCTCTTTTTTTTTTTTGGCCACATCCATGGCATGAGGAAGTTCCTAGGCCAGGGATTGAACCTGTGCCATAGCTGTAACTGGAGCCACAGCAGTGACAACCCGCTGAGCCATGAGGGAACGCCTATCATCAGATACTTTTAAGCAAGAGAATGACCTGATGGAATTTTCTAGAAGGATCCCTCTGCCTATAGTATGAAGAATGGGTTAGAAGACTTAAGCTAGGAAGATGTTGCAGAAACCACCAGAAGAACCGAAGGGGCTGAATCAAGGCCAAGGCGATGGTGAACGTTCGGGAAAGGGGCAAGAGATGATTCAGAGGGAATGATTAGATGTAAGGGTCAATTACTCCAAAGCGTGACTTTCTATTTTATTTTCTCCATATCGACCCCACGCCCCTTCCTGTGTGAGGGAGAGAGAGGATTTACAATCCTATAAAATTGATTTTTAAATAATCCTTGGACCCTGCTGGCTCACAAATATTTCAAAATTACAGCCTATGTAGAAGACGAAGTCCAGCCCCGCATCACGACCGTGGGATGTGTGAGGTGACTCTGGGACAAATTTGATCACTGCATGCTTTGATCAATTTTATTAAAGAGGAGTAACTTACAGGAGTAGCTGATGATTGTTAAACGCGCAGTGGCAATTCAGAGCAGTTTCTGTGCTAGGAGCCTGCGTTCAAAAGACAGCTGACTAGGCAGAGGGTCTGGAGTAGACCTCAGAGAACCTGGATTCCAGCCGGTTCCGCCATTCGCCCCGGCGTGGCCCTGGACAAGCGACTTAACCTCCTCGCGTCTCTGTTCCTCTTTAGTAAAGCGGTTGTTGATTAAACAGCTGATTGGTATAAAGCACAGCAGAGCGTCTGACCGACAGTGAGAGCTCATTTCTTGCGGCGACTGTTGTGGTCCTGACGGCGACGCTGGTGGTCGGGCACCATCACCTCGGGGCCTCTTTCAGCGCTGAAGCCCTGAGCTTTGCCCTTGTTCTTGGAGGGAGATGGAATCGTCCAGCCCTTGTGGTTCTGAAAGGAAGGAGTGGCCATCTCCCTGCGGGGTCCCTCTCCCACCCTGAATACTTGGCCTCAGCTTCTCTGCAGAAAGAAAAATTGCACATGACGTTCCTGCTGGCCCCCTTCCCTCTGCTTCTCATCTCTTCTCCCAACTTTCTCTGGCTCCAATCACCCTGCCCAAGTCTTCCCGAGCAGCTGAGGTGTCTTCTCTCCGGCCCCCGTGGTGTCCGGGTCTCCTGCCGGGTCTGGGAGCACAGGAGGTGGAGGACCGAGGCCCTTTGCTCAGTCCTCTCTCTTGGGCCACAGCTGTCTTCCACGGCAGCTCGGCTGCCCTGCTTTTTCTATCTCTGAGCCTGCACACCAGCCTGTCCCCACCATCCTCGCATTTTGGGGGCCACACCCATGGCACATGGAAACTCCCAGGCTAGCGGTCGAATGGGAGCTGCAGCCGCCGCCCTATACCACAGCCACGGTGACACCAGATCCGAGCCACGTCCGTGACCTACACCACAGCTCACGGCAATGCCAGATCCTTAACCCACCGAGCAAGCCCAGGGATTGAACCTGCATCCTTATGGATACTAGTCAGGTTCTCAGCCCACTGAGTCACAACAGGAATTCCTGCAGGTGCCCTTTTGAAAGCTGTGGTCTGGGCAGAGAATCTCATCTAGAGCCTCAGACAATGGGCCTTTCCCCTGGGCAGCCAGGCCACAGGGACCAGCGGGACACCCTGCTCTCTAAGCTGACTGATGGGCTGTGAGGAGGTGCCGGGCAGTAGCCAGGAGAAAGCACAGGCCAAGTGCGAACCCCGCTGATTGAGAAGAGACTGCCAGGTGAGACGATGGGTGAATCGGAGGCAGCTTTGAAACTCACACGACTAGGAAAGGGCTTAAGCCTTGTCTGTTCCCACAGGGCTAGGCTCTCTCTCCCTGAGGGAGAAGTTGTGCTTTCCTCTTCGTGGTGTGTAGTTTTTATTTTAATTTTTTAAAGTTGTATTGAAGTTGAGTTGATTTACAAGCAGTGATCACTTCTGCTGTACAACAAAGTGATTCAGTTACACATGCACACACACCCCTTCTCTTTCGGACTCTTTCTCCACATACACTGTCACAGAACGGTGGGTGGCTTTAGAGCATCTGCTTTGTAGGCAAGTTCCGCAGTGCTGGGCGTATACCTAATCAACCGATTGATTAGACATCAGATATTTGTTGGTGGAAAAAGCTTTAAGGCGCTTTAAAAAATTGCTCATTGAAGTGAAGCCTCACAGATGCCAAAGGTACTTTGGCTGTGAGGCTTGAGGCTCTCTATCACCCTATATAGTTTATTTTTCCTGTCCTTACATCTTCCAGAGTCTTTGAAAAGTGGTTTATTTTTCATTACATGCTCTGGCGTTTCCCCAACTTGAGCGCAGGGGCAGTGGTTGTCTCTCTCCCAGCTCGTTGCAGGTGTTTAATAAAATATTAACGTCAGGAATCTATTTTAGCAAAAATTATTCATGCTAGACAAACTCAGAAACTCCTTCACTCAGGCATGGCCACATCTGATTCCTTGATTCAAGCAAGTGAGATCCCGTATGTGTTCACCGGTGCCCTCTTCGATTCCAGGTCAGCCGAGGGCTGGTCGGGGGCGTGGTTTAGCAGACTGTAAAGCTGGTCAGGGGCGTGGTTTAGCAGACATTAAAGCTGGTCAGGGGCGTGGTTTAGCAGACATTAAAGCTGGTCGGGGGCGTGGTTTAGTAGATATTAAAGCTGGTCGGGGGCGTGGTTTAGTAGACATTAAAGGAATCAACACTTCCCCAGAAGCCCTTCTCACATGTGCCTTCACTTTGTAACCATTTCCCTGGTTTCTGATGACAGCAAGTATTTGTCTCCTGCTCCTTGTACAAGATTCTTAGGCTCCTGACAGCTTTCATGGAAAAGTTCAGGCAGGAAAACCATTACACCCTCCAGAGTTCTTTTAAGGTGAATTTCATCACTGGCCAGAATTTTGAGAAAAAATTGCTATTCTGTTGGTTAGCAAGGAAGACTGTTCCTAACAAACAAAATTTCCTTCCAGCTCAGCTTTGCTGAGTCTGACTTGAACTCTGCTTCCCTCAGACCAGGGCCCTCCCTGTCTGTGGCTGAAAGGAGCCTTAGTGAGCATCTGCTCCAGGACCCCACCTTGGCACCATGGGTTCACAGCAGGTCACGGGGTGGGGGGCAATGTCAGACCGTGTGTGCCCAGGACAGTGGTGTAGGTTATTGACATGTTGAAACACGTCTGCTCCCAGGAGTAAAGAGCTGTGGCCTCCAAGCCACCCAAAGGCCCACCTGTTGCTCCAGCTCCTCCCTGGGACCGTGTAGATCCCCCCCACCACTTTCTGGCCAGCCCCTGGCCCAGCCCTGCGGGTGGCGGGAGGGAGCCGGCTCTACAGCTGGTGGGACCCTGCCATGCTGGCTGGTTAAATGTTTTGGAGTTCATTCCTGGGCAATGGGGTTTGGATCCAATGCACTAGAGAGCTGTATTGATGGGTTCACAGCAGTGGAAGCTGCGAGTGACAGTTGCTTTAGGAGAGCAAGGTCATTGACTGCTGGGGGTTGATCCTTAGAGGCATGAAAGCGGGACATGGAGTATACAATGGCCCCGGAGATGGGTCCCCGAGAGGCGATGGCTCTACCTGCAGTGGACTGAGAGGCTGTGGCGGAAATGATTAGAGAGAGAGAGATGCAGAGGGAGGATGGTACTCCTTCAGCTAAACCTCGCTGCCAGCTCCTCCATCACACAAGGACACGCCTCCAGGTATGGCCTCAAGCCCCTCGCCCGGTCCTTGCCTGCCTCCACGCTCACTCCTGAGCATCCTCCTGCTCCCGGCCTCCGTCCCCGGCCACCTCCCTCTCTGCCTGCGTGTTCCGCCCTCCACTCAGCATGTCCTGCCATTGCTGTCCAGGAGCTGCTCATTGCTAAGACCAACGTTCTCCTCTTTCAAACTCAACTCCGCCCTTTTCCAAACTACCCTGAGCCCCCTGGGCCGCCCCTCGCCCACATGGTGCCTTTGCAGGTTCGGGAAGAGAGAGCCCCCCGGGGGCCCGTGCTGAGGCAGCCCCTCCCCGAGCAGAGTGCCAAGGGCAGGGCCCAGCCGCCCTGCTGAGTGCCCCTAAGTGCACGCGGGAACCCTGGCAGAGCTCCACATGGCATTTCTTTCCACTTTCTACTGCAGCGGTGGTTTCCTTGCTGGGAGCTCTCCAAAGGCGGCCCGTCATATCTTTTTCTGTGTCCCAGGTGCCCAGCTGAGTAACTGGCCCAGGTGCTAGTTTGGCCATAAATATTTACTTAAAGGAGAAAGAGAGCTAGATGCACAGAGAGAGGGTAGCTGGAGGGGAACCACTTGCAACTCAGTCCCCCGGCGCCCTGGGCGCTGTGGCAGGGACAGCGGAGGAAGAAAGGGGAGTGGTGGGCACAGCTGGGGGCTGGAGGGTGGTCTCCGGGCTTCCAGGCTGCCGGGAGGGCTCCTCTCCCAGCTCCTACCCCGTCCAGCCCCATAGTCTGGGTAGCGTTTAAAGATGGGGAGAAAATAACCAAGCGATGGGCTCTCCTGGACACAGGAAAATCTGGACCCTTCAGCGGATCAGCCTCAGAGCTTAAGGGAGAAGGAAGGGACCTCCCCAGAGAGGGTATTCGGCAAGTCCTCGGTCCTCAGAGAAACAGGTGCCGTAGGACCCGTCAGACCTGCACCCACTTTCCTGAGCATTGTCTCCGGCTGGGGCCACAGAGAGGAGCAAGGAGCCCCTGACCTTGGGGCACTCCCAGGTCCATGGAGACTGGGTAAAAACCTGCTCCCGTACAACACGGTACATGTATGGTGCTGTAGCAGATATGAACGAACCTTCTCTGGGGAGGAAACTCCGGCTTAATGTGGAAGAAGGGGAGGTGGGGGAGGGCTTCCTAGCAAAAAATGACATCTAACTTGCATTTTAGAGAATGAAAAAGCATCAGTCCTGCAGGTGCAGGGTGGAAGGGAATTCTAGGAAGGGGGAACAGCATATGTGAAGACACAGAGTCGTAAGCAGAAAACAAAGTGCGCTCCGGGAGGGAGGCATGAGCGGGTGATACTGCTGGAGACTTCGGTCAAGTGCAGAGCAGCGAGGAGAGATGGGGCTGAAGAGGGAGGTGGGAGTGAGGACACGAAAGGTCATCAACAGATTTTTGTATTTGCAGAGAAATCTGTAAGTTACATGTCACAGTAACTCCACTCATAACCCTTTATTAAGCTCTTCTCCACTCAAGATATTTGTCTTCCGATCTTCCCGGCAAAACTCATTTACTTCTGTTGCTAACTAATGGGGCGTCTTCCATACCACAGAGCTCTAGACCCATTTTGCAGATGAGGAAACTGAACTCACTTGTTAATGTGCTTAGAGCTCCCAATTTATTAGTGGCAGAAGCAAGACCAGAACCCAGATCTCCCAGTTTCCCAGTCCTGGGTCCCAGTCCCATTGTATGTGCAAAGCAAGCTCTTCAGAGCTGAAACTGCTTCTTAATTATTTGGGGACAAAAATGGGCTGTGAAGTGATACTCAGGACAAGGAAATCCAGAATCTCACCTGCAGTTTAGAAAATCAGTGGAACCCATGACTTGCTGAATAGATTTCCATTGCGTTAGCATAATTTCTTTTTTTTTGTTCATTTGTTTGCTTTTTAGGGCCGCACCTGCGATATATGGAGTTTCCCAGGCTAGGGGTCGAATTGGAGCTACAGCTGGGGGCCTACGCCACAGCCACAGCTATGCCAGATCCGAGCCATATCTGTGAACTACACAGCAGCTCATGGCAACTCCGGATCCTTAACCCACTGAGTGAGACCAGGGACTGAACTCACAACCTCGTGTTTCCTAGTCGGATTCGTTTCCACTGTGTCACGACAGGAACTCCAAGCGTAATTCTCAAGTTTGGAAAAAAAGTGCATGTAAGCACTGAGGCTTCTTCCCGGCTCCCTTTGCAGCCCGCTCCTGAGGCTGGCCCAGCAGCTGCTCAATCACAGTGCTGGTTTGCACGAGATCCACCTGCGGGGTGTTGATTCCTTTCCTGATCCTCCCGCTGACCTCACTGTCATTGAATGAGCTGTTTCAGGCCCGCTCCCGTTCTTGTTCAAGGTCACCCTCAGAGGCTATTGATCCCATCAGTATTCTTTGCGGGCTGCAGCCTTATTGGTTTGCAGAGACAGCAAATATTGGGAGATTAGAAGCTGTGTGATCCTGGCTTTTCTGGAAAATGCCGGGCCCTGCACCCAGGTGCTGTCGGCAGAGAGAGAAGTTGGGGGCAGACAGTGGCTGATGGTTGGCCAAAGCCGGTGAGAAGGTCTTGCCTGGCTGAGCGGTCTCCGGGTGCCAGCTTCTTTCCTTAGAGCCTTCTTAGCTGCTTTCATACGAGTCCTCGTTGCAGCCCAAGGTTGCCACTGCACCTTCCCGCCCTTGGTTCACTCCTCTCTACCTCCAAGCCACCCCGGGAGCCATCTTTTAAACTGGCACTTCTGCCAAGCCTAGGTGGGATGCTTGGCACTGGCCCCAGACGCCTACTCTTAGGCGCCCTTGTTGTATGGGGCAGTGGGCGATGCCCAGGTTTCGTGTCAGGCAGACAAAACGCAAACCTCAACTCTAGTTACTCCTTGGGCAACTTTGAGAAAGTTACCTGCTTCTTCTGAGCCTTTGTTTTTGAAATGAGTGTAGACTGGCCCTGTCCAACATGGTGGCCGCTAAACACGTGAACTTGAGATGTGGCTGGTTGCAACTGAGATACGATGCGGGTATAAAATACACACTGGGTTTCCTCCACTGCCAGTTCCAACAGTGACTGTAGATGCTGCTGGGAGGGGCATTTCCCTGGCCCCGATGAGGTGTGGGCTGGAGGCCTCCGTAAGCCTGGAGAGGACTTTATGGAAGACCCCCCTCCCAGTGCACCACACTTATGGGGACACAAGACGTCTGCGAGGCGAAGTGCGTGCTACAGACAGCAGCCTCGTGGTGCCAGGTCTCACCCTGTACCTGGCAGGGCAGCACCACATGGGAGAGAAAATTCCATCTTCCCACACTCAGCCTGGGCACCAGGGGGCCACATTGGGAACCCTCGGGTACAGATTGTGCCAACAGGATTTTCCAGCTCTGACTGCCACCTACTGCCTAGAGGACCTTGGAGAGCCACTCCTTCCAAACCCAGACCTCCTCGTCTCTGACACAGGTTGGCCTCCGGGGCTGTGGTTAAGGCGAATGTTCCTTGGCTTGTAGATACATCGTTCCAAGCTCTGCTTTGCTGTCACGGGGCCATCTTATCCCCGTGAGTCTCTGTCTCCCCGTGGCATTCTCCTCTTACAGGGACAGTCACATTGAATTGAGGGCTCATCCCCCTCCACTGTGACCTCATTTTAATTAATTACATCTGCGATGACCTTATTTCCAAATAAAGGCTCCTTCTGAGGTGCTGGGGGTTAGGACTGCAACATCTCTCTTGGGGGGAACATAATTTACCCCAGAACATCTCAGGAGTCGCTGAGATCAAGGTCTCTCACCTGCTCCGTTGTTTGGCCAATTGCCTCAACTGGAAGTCATGTCTTCCTCTTCTCTCAGCTACGCACTCCAGGTTCTGGTAATCATTTTTTCCTCTTTGCCCTGAACTGCATCCATCTCTTGTTGATTGCTCAGCACTTTGTAAGTGGTCCTTAGTTAAACTGTCCTACGAGTTCCCAATTTGTGCATCCGTTTATCCTTACCAGCCATCCACTTATCCATTCATCTATCAGCCATCCATTCACCCACCCATCCGCCTACCCACCTATTCACCCACCCACCAGTCCACCCATCCACCCATCCACCCATTCCCCAGAAGCTGGTGATACAGTCCAGGGATAAGAACAAAATACACACGCACCTTATTTCCTAATAGTTCTCTGCATCTAGTAGGGAAAAAAAAGTCTGAAGAATTACTCAGCAAATTTAGAGACGATTTAGGAGGTGCTTTCTGGACTCTGTTATTTTTAAATTTTGAAGCTGTTTGTGTCTGCAGTTTTCTGTCTTCTGAAAGACCAGGAGTTGATCATCAACATCTCCCTCTGAAAGAGGCTTCCTGGAGTTCCCTCGCGGCTTGGTGGGTTAAGGGTCTGGTGTTGTCACTGCTGTGGCTTTGGTTATAGGTGTGGCATGGGTTTAATCCCTGGCCAGGAAACTTCCACATGCTTCAGGCGTGGCCAAAAAAAAAAAGGAGAGGGTTCCTGGTGGCCAGCTGCCCCGTGACTGTGTCCCGGGATGCCGGCTCTCCCTCAGGCCCCTGAGCCAGCCCTCTTTCCGTTCTCCGGTCCACCCAAAAGGGGAGGCAAGTTCTGAGATCATACACAGGGACAAGGGGAAAAGGAGGCGGCTGGAGCAGGTGGGATTCAGGGTGAGACTCCTGCAGTGGCTTCTCTCAGCAGCTCCCGTGGAACCTGCATGGGGCTGAGCAGGTGGGGCTGTGTCGCGGAGGCCGCCAAGGAGCTGAACCTCCTCCAAGGGCAAGTCAAGTTGAGTCAGCTCGGCAGGTGTCGGCTGAGTCCCTGGGGGAGTGATTCATCACACCAGGCGTGGTGATACAAGGACCAGATCCCAGCTTGTCCTGGCGAACTCATCCTCTAGCTGTCGTGACACAATGCGCAGTGGGGTCCATGAGACTTGCCCAAGGTCGTGTAGCCAGTCAGCGGGCATTAGCTGTGAGGTAAGGGTGAAGTTTGTTCAATAAATTATATAATGAGTGCCAACTACGTGCCTGGCCTCGTCTGGGTTCTAGGCACAATGGACAAGTCGCAGAGTGAGGACATTTAATTCCAGAGGTCTTTCCTTTAATTCTTTTTTCTTTTTTGTCTTTTTAGGGCTGTAACTGCGGCCTATGGAAGTTCCCTGGCTAGGGGTTGAATTGGAGCCTCAGCCACTGGCCTATGCCACGGCCACAGCAATGCAACCTACACCACAGCTCGTGGCAACAAGGCTGGATCCTTAACCCACTGAGCAAGGCCAAGGATTGAACCTGCATCCTCATGGAAACTAGTCGGGTTAACTTATTGAACCGCAATGAGAACTCCCCCCTCTTTTTTTTTTTTTTATTTGCAGTTATTTTTCTTTCTTTCATTTTTGGCCAGGCCTGCGGTATGTGGAAGTTCCCGGGCTAGGGACTGAACCCAAGCCACGGCAGTGACAATGCCGGATCCTTAGCCCACTAGGCCATCGGGGAGCTCCTGGAGGCCTTTCTTTGGCGGGGAAGGTGGGGTGAGAGGAGGAGGCTGGGCAGGAGGGATGTACGAAGATCACGTGGTTTCATCCTCTCCACGTTCCAAACACTGCCGGAGATTAGGCTGGGTGTGAGCTCTCACGGGGCAGAGACTGGCCTACTATTCTCTGTGCCTCTGGAGCCCAGCGCTTAGTAGGTGCTCAGTGAACTCTGCAGAATTCAATTGGCTCTGCCCTGAAGAGGAGGCCCTACAAAAATGGAGATGTGGGGAATAGCCTGCATTCGAAATGTTACAGTAGCAAGCAGTCAGCAAAACTGCCCAGTGAAAAGGCGTCTCCCTGGCCTCTCTCTTCCTGTCTATTGCTATGGTGACCATTACTAGGACCGGTCAAGGTCAAACACGGTCAACCAGGCAGCAATACTCTCAGGGGTTCCAGCAGCTGCATCCTGGGTTATTCTACAGCATGGCGATCTTTTGTATTTCACGTGACGAATTTCTTCACTCGATAGCAAATTCTTTTGCTATTGTCTGTATGATAAAAACATTAAATACCTTTTTAAGAAAGAAAAATAAACCACCCCGTGGCCACAGGACCGATTTAATTTTCGCATTTTCCTCCCAGCCTTTGTCGATATGTAGCATATTTCATGCTCATTGGTAATCGCAGTGAACATACAATTTTGTATTCTGATTACAGAGCTTTTTTTTTTTTTTAAAGAATAGGTTCTTTCCTATAGATTCCTATAGAGATTCTCGGGGCCAGTGTCTGTTGGGCCATCAGTTTTCCTCTTAGGAGCACATCACTGAAGAGACAGCGGGAGGTGTTTCCCTTGCTCACACTGGGCGTCTGTGAAACGCCTTGTCCTGTAGCGTCCTGCAGACCAAGGAGTTACCACGAGAACAGAACAGAACAGACTTTTCGTACAGATTATCTGTCTTGTTATCTAAATGGGTGTTCTGTCTGTGCTAGAGGACATTTCCCACGTAAATTGAGTAGACACGGCATTGGTGGCAGACTGAAGCAGCGGCTTGGAACCCGGGACCTGTCACTCCCTAGCTGTGTGACTTGGGCCGCTTACCTGATTCTCTGGTCCTCGGTGTCTCTGTACAGTGAGGACAGTAGCGTCTGTCTCGCTGGGCTGGGGAGAGGCTTATGTGATATCCAGACTGGGGTTCGCCCCTTAGAGCGTACAGTCCGTGTATGTCAGTGTGTATATAACTCTACTTGGTTCCTCCCACGTCTCACTGGGACTGACCTTGAGCAAGCCCCTCTTATGAGTCTGCGCATAAGCGAAAGGGGAAAAGTCCCAATGAGACTGGACAAAACAATGAAAACAAAAATGCTTTGTTTAAGATGTCCTGTCCATCTGTTTGGTCCTCATTTCACCATCTTTTTTTCATGTCTGTCTTCCTCCGTCCTAGCATGAGGGGTGAAAGTTCGAGGGAGATTCTGAAGTGTGCCCCACGACGGGAGCTGGAGCAGCCCCAACCGCGCTGGGCCAGAGGCTCCCAGGGACCCCCTCCCCGGCCCAGGTCCAAGCCCCGGGGCTCTCGTGTCGAGGCACAGGCTCTCGACGGCACGGTGCGCTGCTTGGCCTCCAGCACCCAGTTCCTTGGGAGCCTCGTGGAGGTGCCCAGGACTCTGTCAAGAGTCAGCCTTCCAAACAGCAGCACGTGGATGCGGAACGGGGGTCCCGGGGCTGGGGGGACCGCAGCCTCCCGCGGGGCGGGCGGGGGGAGGCGCTGCGCCAACAGCCTGGATAGGAACGTGCTGCCAGGGCTGGCGGAAAGCCAGCGGCCTCCCTTCCGCCTTGTCTGGCCCCTGCCTCCCTTTCCCCCTCTCCTCGGCCCCATTTATTTGCCTCCTTTATTTCACAGTGCTTATCGCCACATTGTCACAGCTGGCAGCCTCCTCCGAGGTCTGCAACCCTGGAGTGGGACGTGGTCCCCTCCACAGCTCTAAACATTTTTTTTGTAACTTAAAAAAAAAAAACTTTTAAAAGAAAGCAGAATCAGTTATCAAGTTTTGAGTCACCTCTCTTGCAAGGAGAAACTGCTTCTGCCGGGGAAGAAAACCGGGGAGAAAACCACTGACAGGTGATCTCAGACTTTGACGTGAGAACGGAAAGCGTTTTTGTTTGTTTTTTGGCCACACCCACAGCATGCAGGAGTTCCTGGGCCAGGGTTTGAACCTGAGACACAGTAGTAACGACGCCGGGCCCTTAACCTCTAGGCCACCAGGGAACTCCCTGGAAGGAAAGTTTTAATGCAGGTAGTGAATTACAGGCTCCCAACTGGGGACAAGGCGTGGAGTCCCACATACCTTTGTGCTCTTTTGCGGCACGGGGCCAGCCCAGTTTTGCTCAAGCACTTCCTGTTAAGATCATTAAAAGAGAAAACCCGTCATTTCTCTTCACACACTCACACCAACCCTTCTGACACCAAAAACGTCACCGACAAATTCTCAAGTCTCTGGACGCCGAGCAGGTGTCCTGCAGTTCAGTTCTGACGTCACCCCCTGCAGTTAGCACAGACCCCACAGGCAAGGGGCTCCGTATCACAGGACTGCCCCCGCTTCCAGCGTCAATGGTAAGTTACCCGCACTTCTGTCTGAGCTTGCTGTAAGCGGGGCGCCCGCGATCGCCTCTTTAGTTTCAATAATCTGCTCTAGTGGCTCACCAAACTCAGGGAGACGCTCACATGGTGTGTCACATGATCAAGGATGTGGGCGAGCAGACAGGAGGGGTCCCACGTGCAGAAGCTTCTGTCCCTGTGGAGCTGGGCTGCCTCGGCCTTTTCACCCGTGAATGTGTGCCCCAGCCTGGAAGCTGTCTGAACCCCATAGTTTAGGGATTTGTGCGGGTGCTCACCCTGGAGGAACGATCAGTTACTCAGTCCTAGCCGCTGTCTCCACCCTGGTGGGTAGGGGTGGGCCTGAAAGTTTCTAATCACGGCTCGGTCTTTCTGGTGACCAACCCCCTTCCTGAAGCTGTGCCAGAGCCACCAAGAGTCACCTCATTAGAACAAAAGGTGCTCCTGTCACCCAGGAAATTCCTGGGGACTTAGGAGCTCCTTGTGCGGAAGCCGGAACAGCGACTATCTATCTATCTATCTATCTGTCTATCTATTTATTATATTTCAAATTTTTGTTATTATTTTTTGCTTTGTAGGGTCGTACCCATGGCATATGAAAGTTTCCAGGCTAGGGGTCGAATGGGAGCTGCAGCTGCCGGCCTACACCACACCCACAGCAATGCCAGATCCGAGCCGCGTCTGCAACCTATACCACAGCTCACAGCAACGCTCGATCCTTAACCCACTGAGCAAGGCCAGGGATTGAACCGGCATCCTTATGAGTACTAGTCAGGTTCATTTCCCCTGTGCCGCAACGGGCACTCCCTATTGTTATTTTACAATTGTTCGTGGAGATGCTAATTAATCACTACTGGGAAGGGACTTTCTATAGCTCTCCATTACCGTCACTTAACTACGGAAGGCAGGTGCAAGGTCTGAGTATTTTGCTTTCTTGAACTCACACGGGGCAGAGATTGTTTCATTTTGGACACACAGAAAACTGTTCAGTGAATGAGCAGTGGATCGATTCTTCTGAGAGCCAATACTGCTTTCTTTCTTTTCTTTCCAAATTTAACACTGGTTTATAGACATTTTCTTCACACAAAACTAAAGAGAAGTGCATATTAACCACTATATACCTACTACTCAGCTTCAGTAATAATCATTTTGCTATTCTTATTTCATCCACACTCCCACCAACACTCTTTTTGCTCAAGTATTTTATAGCAAACTTCAATCACCACGTAATTTCAACCGTGAAGACTTCAGTACTGATTTCAAATAGGAGAGGACTTGGAAAAAAAAAAAAAAGGAACTCTCAGCTACATGACAGTTTTACACCTAACAAAATTAACAATAATCTCTTAATATTATCTTTTCTTGGCCAAGGCCATGGCATGCAGGGATTGAACCCGTGCACAGCAGTAACCAGAGCCATAGCTGTGACGACACCAGATCCTTAACCCGCTGAGCCATCAGGGAACTCCACCTTTTTATTTCTTTATTTTTAAAAGCCATTATCTGCAGAGGCCAGGTCATGGGTCATGCAGACATTTCCCACGTTTTGGATTTGGCTGATTGCGCCCACCTGGTGACGTTTGGCACGTCTCCTGACCGCAGGACAGTGTGTGTTTGTGATGCGTGGACCCGCCTGGTTTCAGTGAAGTTTCAATGATGAACATTATGGCCCCACGTGAAACACTGTAGCTGATACTCTGCTTATCTGCCTCGTGGGTTTCTCCCAAATGTTGTCTGGAGGGACGTGGGATAAAGAGGGAGGCAAATGCTCCTGGGAACCTTAACCAGTGGCAGATAAAGTCCCCAACTTCGCCATCCCCTGGTGGGGTCCTTTTGAGGCATGTTTTAGATGATTCTTCAGAGGGTCCCCAGTTATCCATCCTTCGTTGGTTCTCTTGTTATTGATTTGCTAATAGAGGGTAACTACCCTTTATGATGAACACACACCCCCCCGCTTTACTGTCTTTTCTCTCAGGTTTTATTTACTGTTTTTTCCTTCACTTCTTCCTGAGATTGTCTCCCAAATAAGCTACCTCCACCCAAATCCTTGTCTCAGGCCCTTTTTCTGGTGGATCCCAAACTGCACTCCCTATTTCCCATAAATAGTGATTACATTTAGAGGTTTGGCTGGATCGTTTATCTTCTTTGTGGTAAATGGGCTTCTTAGGAGGTGCTTTGCTATATTGCACTGCCTCTGTCCCTGGCATTGTGTAGGCGGGGGACCTGCTTTTTTTTTTTTTTTTTTTTTAGCTTTTTAGGGCCACACCTGTGGCATATGGAAGTTCCCAGGCTGGGGGCTGAATCGGAGCTACAGCTGCCGGCCTGCACCACAACCATAGCAAAGCGGTATCCAAGCCGGGTCTGTGACCTACACCACAGCTCACAGCACTGCCAGATCCTTAACCCACCAAGCGAGGCCAGGGATCGAACCTGCGACCTCATGGATACTGGTCGGATTTGTTTCTACTGCACCACAACAGGAACTCCCGCCCTGCTAGTATTTTGTGCCTCAAAATATCAGGGATCGACCTGGAAGACTTAGGAGCCTTGCTCTGGCATTTCCTTGTAATCCACCTTGAATCTGCCTTCCCTGCATCCGTAGCATCTGTACCTACACCTCTGAGAGCTGACCGATCCCGTCCGCCTGCAGGCAGCACACCACGGGTTCAATGGAGGGGACATGTCTGGCTCCCCCTCACACAGAGCTCCCGAAGCAGCCGAGCTTGGTCCCCTTCCAGTCGCCAGAGCCTCCACGTGAGTCATTTCAGCCGGGCTGTGTACCTTGTAAAGTCCTCATGGATGGAACACTTGCTATCACAAAAACAGAAACAGCCCATCAAAGGTGTGCTTTGCTCAGCCGGGCGGCTGTTAACCAATTCCTGTGAGTCTTCGCACCTTGAAATGGCAAGCAGAGGGAGACAGCTGGGCGAGTGAGCGTGCATCTGTGTGTGTGCACCTGTGGGCGCGAGCATGTGTGTGCACGAGTGCGGCGACACGCGAGACCTCTTTCCCCTTAGGTGAACCCGTCACTGCCGACTTGGAATCGGTTCTCCGGGGAGCCCTCCCCCGTCCGCACTTCTACTCCCTGTCACCAGTTACTCCCTGCTGTCTGAATACCTGAACCGGAGGATGTTTAGTTGGGAGGTGGCTTGATGAGTGAAGGCGCAGGGAGTTTCCAGCTGGAAGACCTGATGATTCATTCTCTGACCTTGGCTCAGCCACTGAATGTGACCTTGGCTCAGCCACTGAAACATCGTTGGCCGTTTTGTTCTTACCTTTACGCTGGCTGTGATAAAAATAGACATTCGAATGCTTTGCCCTAACAAGTCAAATGAGAAAGTGCATAGTGAAAGAAGAATCTTATAGGTCGTAAAGCCTTGGACGAATGCCAGAGGGTCTTTCTATGCCTCCGTGGGAAAAGATTTTCAGTTCTTTCTTGGACAAGTTTTGATAGGAATAGAAAATGAAGATTGAACCAGACAGGGTGTTTGGTTGCAAACAACGCAAACGGGCTTGGGCTAAATGAAGTAGAAAAGAGTCTTATTGACAGTACATTGAGTAGCTTTTAGGTTTGCTGGGAGGCTACAGAACCAGGTGTGTGAAGTAGTCAAGAGAGAAGAGCTCTGGGAAATGATCAAGGTCATGGCCAAGACCACACCATGGAACTAGGTGACTGGTAAGGTTTGTTTTATTTTATTTTATTTTATTTTTTAGGGCTACACCTGAGGCATATGGAGGTTCCCAGGCTAGGGGTAGAATTGTAGCTGTAGCCGCCAGCCTGCGCTACAGCCACAGCAACGCCAGATCCAAGCCGCATCTGTGATTTACTCCGCAGCTCACAGCAATGCCGAATCCTTAACTAATTGAGCGAGGCCAGGGATCAAACCCACATCCTCATGGATTCTAGTCCTTACTGCTGAGCCACAATGGGATCTCCTGGTATGGTTGCTTTTAAACACAGGACAGCACGGCCCAGAGTGGTCCAAGGTGCTGTGGCTGTTGGTACCTCCTGCTTCAGGTGGTTTTCGGTGATCCCTGCTCCTGTCCCTGCTTTCAGCCAGCAAGTAGGTGGGATTTGAGTCAGGCCCAGTCACCACCTGCCCCCTGGACTCTGTGGGGCCGGAATGGAGGAAGCACAGAGAGGGTGACGAGAAAAACTGATCTGGGACAAACCAGGGAAGACAACACCAGATGCTCCCACGGGGGGTTTAGCCGCATCCAGTGCGGTGAAACTGACCAGTAAATCCAGACCCCCTCTGGAGTGATGTTTTAACTTTACATGTGTGTTTATGTGGCACCTTATATCTGGAATGACGTTTTTGTTTTTATGTGTGTTTCTGAGTACACCTGCATAGTTCATTCACTAGCATGGGTACAATTTTCTGCAGCTGAAGTCAGATCCCAGTGCAGAGTCCCAGATGCCAGAACCTCTGCAGAAGTTGTTTTGGCAAAGATGTTTCACGGCTGCCATTTCCTTTTCTGGAGGGAAGCCTGGGGAGGTGAAGGCTGTCGGGACAGGCCCTGCCCTGCCCTGGCTCAAGACTGACATGCACCTGCCCTCTTCCGGCTGGTGCCAGCCCACGTCGGCGCACTCAGTTTGCTGACTGGCAGGTCCTCCTTGGGGGCTGTTGGCAGAACCTGAGGCCTGGGTGCAGGTGCCAAGCCCCTAACCCACTCCCCACCCCAGCCAGGTTGCCCCCAGGTCATGATGACTTGATCTGGGAGGCTGGACAGCTGCCTGGAGCCGGCCCTTTTGTTAGAATGTGTAGATTTGATTCTACAATCAGCAAATCTGGGCTCTTAAGCCGGGCTGGCTTTAACTTGCTAAGGTTTTGTTTACTCATGAATACAGAAGTAGATATTTATTCTACTTAAAAAGTAAACAGTTTTATGCAGCCAAGTAAACCCCAGCAGAACATTTCAGACTCTGGCTGGCCCTGAAGACTCTCAGGTTGCTCTCATTCTCCAGAAGGAAGCATGAGGGAATTCCTGCTGTGGCTCAGCAGGTTAAGAACCCGACTAGTATCCCCGAGGATATGGGTTCAATCCCTGGCTTTTCTCAGTGGGTAAAGGATTTGGTGTGGCTATGAGCTGTGGTGTAGTTTGCTGGTGCGGCTCCTCAGATCCCGTGTTGCTGTGGCTGTGGTGTGGGCTGGCAGCTGCAGCTCTGATTTGACCCCTAGCCTGGGAACTTCCATATGCTGCAGATGTGGCCCTAAAAAAAAAAAAGTAAAGGAACTACGAGGCTCAAGAATGAATGAACAAATGAATGAAATCTACTTTTGGCCCCTCCTATGCTTCTGAGCCCCCCCTGCCTAAGCTGCCTGGGCTTTTCCACTTCTGCGGCCCCCGCTTTGTGTTAACACACCCTCCCGCAGGCAGCCCCCAGCCTCGCCCTGGCTCCCAGCTCATTTTCTGCTTCCCAACTACAGATTTCTGAGTGCTTCTGAGAACATCTCTCAAAGCCTCCTTGTCAGCACATAGAGACGTACGTTTTCATTTTCTCATCATGACAGCTTTAAGGCGCTATGAGTCTTGAATTAGAATCACTCCCTTGATACTCTTTAATCCTTCGTAAAACCCTTCTGGGCAGCCGTGGCCGTGGGGACAAGGCCATTAGTTATTCTCTCTGGCCATGACACAAAGAAGCTGATGGATTTCTCACAGGCCCTGTCATTTTTTTTTTTTCCTTAAAAGACTAAATGCCATTGCCACAGTCTAGCGAATAGGAAACATCCCCACACATATTTACTTTGCAGAAATTCAGTTGATTTAAGTGCAACTTTTCTAAAATGTGCTGGTTTTATATAGTGAACGTGCAACCCGTATGTTGCACGCTGGCCTGCTGAGCATGAGGAGGCCTTCATGAAGTGTGTGTGGCCGGGGCCGGGGCCGGGCTGGCCTGCAAGTGCCTTGATGCATAACCAGGTCGGGACTGCTCTGCAAAGTCATGAAAGGCATCTACCTACTTGCGACCGAGACATTTCCCCTGGTTGGGATTTTTTTCCCCCATATTTATGTGTCAGGCCATCTCAGTGCCACTGATACAATGATCACTGACTTTTTTTTTAATTTAATTTAATTTTATTTGTCTTTTTGCCTTTTCTAGGGCCGCCCTCGCCGCATATGGAGGTTCCCAGGCTAGGGGTCTAACAGGAGCTGTAACCACCGGCCTTCGCCACAGCCACAGCAACGTGGGATCCGAGCCGCGTCTGCAACCTACACCACAGCTCACGGCAACGCCGGATCCTTCACCCACTGAGCAAGGCCAGGGATCGAACCCTCAACCTCATGGTTCTTAGTCGGATTCGTTAACCACTGAGCCACAATGGGAACGCCTCCTTTATTTTAAAAGGAAACTTACTACCCATGTCCTGCGTGTTAACTATATTTATTTTGATAAACATAAAAATGTTAGACTAAAAATGGTTCATCTAGGAGTTGACGTTGTGGCTCGGCTGAAACGAATCTAACTAGTATCCAGAAGGACACAGGTTCGATCCCTGGCCTCTCAGTGGGATAAGGATCTGGTGTTGCCACGAGTTGTGACGTAGCTCGCAGATGTGGCTCGGATCTGGTGTTGCTGTGGCTGTACCTCCAATTTGACTCCTCCTCTGGGAACTTCCATATGCTGTGGGTGTGGCCGTAAAAACAAACAAAACCCTTTAGCACATGGCCTCTAACAGGTAAAAATTGTGGTTCCCCTTTTTTTTTTCTTCGAGCCCTTTGATATCACTTAAACCACTGAGGCACAAGCAATAATAAAACTGCATTTTTAATGCTATAACTGCCTGATATACCAATTTTCTCAAAAAAAACTCCTTTGCAATGGCATTCATTAACACACACTCTGGTTTGCAATGGCATTCATTAACACACACTCTGGTTCATAGTTTGATTCAACAATGTGGTCAGAAAAGCCGGCATGGTGATAAACTATCAAACTTACCGAGGGAGTGAAAGGGCCCAAATGTTTCCTGATTGCCTACTACACACACCCTACCAGGTTTATATGCACTTTACCTAAGTTAGATGTGAAAAACCATTCTATCTTTGACAGCAATGGCGATCTTGGCTTAACGCTTGGCAGGTATTGGAAGGCAGTCCTTAGAATCTTTCAGGATTAGGATTGGTGGTGACAGATTATTTCAACTGGAAGTGCTCTTAAAGCTCATCAAGGAGTTCCCGTCGTGGTGCAGCAGAAACAAATCCGACTGGGAACCATGAGGTTGTGGGTTCGATCCCTGGCCTAGCTCAGTGGGTTAAGGATTCGGCGTTGCCGTGAGCGGCGGTATAGGTTGCAGATGTGACTCGGATCTGGCATTGCTGTGGCTGTGGTGCAGGCCAGCAGCAAAAGCTCCGATTCAGCCCCTAGCCTGGGAACCTCCATATGCTGCAGTGTGGCCCTAAAAGACAAAAGACACACACACACACAAAAACCCTCATCAAATCCAATCCCCTAATTCCCCAGTAAAGAGGGACAATGACTTTCTCCCTCCCTTCCTTCCTTCCTTCCTTCCTTCCTCCCTCCCTCCTTCCCTTCCTTCCTTCTTCTTTCTTTCTTGTTAGGGCCGCACCTGCAGCAGATGGAGATTCCCAGGCTAGGGGTCTAATTGGAGCTACAGCTGGGGATCATGGCATTTAAGATGGAAAGTGAAGGAGAGTATGTTTGCAAAGGCCCAGGGATAAGAAAGCAAAAGACAAAACGACCCAGAGAAGGTAGTTAAGTTTGTCCGGACTAAACTGGATACAAGAAAGGGAACAGTGAGTTGGAGGAGAGTTGCAAAGTTAGAAAGGGGTTAAAGCCTGGAGAACCGGGTGCCAGAATTTGGGCTTTAATTCATAGCCATTGGGGATATGGTTTACCAGATAAAACGCAAGCTGCCCAGTTATATTTGAATTTCAGATAAACAGCAAATAAGATTTGCACGGAATACTTACATTAAACCAATATTAATTGGGTATCTGAAATTCAAATATAACTGAGCATTCTGCATTTTTATTCATTAAATTTGGCAGTCCTAATTGGGCAGCCAATGAAGGGTTTTAAGCCAAGCCACGCATGAAGCCGTTGCTTCACCCAAACTCCAGCACCTCTTCTTTCCGGTGCCCAGAACCCTGGGCAATGAAACCCGATGCCATTGCCATCAGTCAGGCTTTGCCTGCCCCCGGTTCCCCTGGGCTCTTACAGAGACACTGCGTCTCCATGGCAGAGCGGGGGTGTTAAGTGCACAGTTTTGAGGTTTTAGTGCTCTCAGCTCTGGAACATTCAACCTTTGTCACTATGGTAACTCAATTGGAGCCAGAGAATTCAATTAACCAGATGCCTCCTCCTTGAGGGTGACTCAGGAGTCAAAATCCCTGGGTTTGCTGAAGTTACCCAGGATTTAATCCCTCAGGGAGCCTGGGTATAAACACAGGCGGAGATGAACAAAAAGAATCATGCATTTGCAAACGTGTCGCCTGCTCCTCTGCTCCCAGCCTTTCTCCGCAGCCACAAGGCTGGTCCACATGCCCTGGGCCTCCATGGCTGTGAAGACGGACCCGGCAGCCTTCGCAGCCAGGCCCCTGGGGGAGCCGGCACGCGCTCACCCGAGAGCAAACCCTCTGCAGTTGTCACTTATTCAGCAATTTCACATGTCAGCTCGGGAGATATGTCCTCTTCCAGGAGAAATTCGAGGACCTGATACCAGCTGTGGGGCTGCTCAGTTCAGATGTGTGACCTTCATCCCTGTTCTCGAAGGTTCTACCAAGGCGAGAGGTCCAGCACCAATTTCAAACTGGCTTAATTTTATTTACTCATTTAATTTTTTTTTTCTTTTTAGATCTGAACCAGGGAAAAGGCCAAGGGTCTGTCACCATGGCAGAAGGAAGTCTCTTCTTATCTGTGTTTGGGCCACAACACTGAAGGTTTCTGTATAACACGGCCTTGTCCCAGGGGCCTCCGAGTCACCAGTGGGGATGCTGGGGCTGTGCCTCACGCGGTGGGTCTGGCCAGCCCTGCCTGCCCACCTCCAGGGCAGGCTGCCCGCCGAGCCCTCCTGCCTCCCGGTCTGGGTTCTCGCCTGATGACCTCCCTTTTCTTCTGGTTCGTTCCAGCCACTCCCTTTCCACAGGAGCTATTGTTCTGCATCCCAAACACAGACTCATGCCCGGAGCCCCAGCCCCTGGCAGCATCACTCTGCCCTGATAGGCCTGCCAGCCCCCAAAGACCCCAGCGAGAACTTTCCCCACATTTTGCCTGGTTCGTGCACATGCTTTACATGATTTAACTACCATTAAGAGCTGTCTGCGATGTGTCACACTCTGCTTGTGCTGCACACATAGTATTTCCTTTGTATTCAACAACGGAGCTTTCATCCTCATTTCTGAATCAGGAAGCTGAGACTCGGGGCTTGAATCTGTTGTCTGAGGTCTCAGAATCTTTTTTTTTTTTTTGTCTTTTTGCCTTTTATGTAGAGCCGCACCTGCGGCATGTGGAGGTTCCCAGGCTAGGGGTCTAACAGGAGCTGTAGCTGCTGGCCTTCGCCACAGCCACAGCAACGCGGGATCCGAGCTGCATCTGCAACCTACACCACAGCTCACAGCAATGCCGGATCCTTAACCCACTGAGCAAGGCCAGGGATCGAACCCGCAACCTCATAGTTCTTAGTCGGATTCGTTAACCACTGAGCCACGAAGGGAACTCCATGAGGTCTCAGAATCTTGAACGGATGGGATCAGGACCCCCACCCAGTCTCTCTCTGCACCTGGGTTCATGGAGGCCCGCTTCAGGCATCCAGTGCCACCTGCACAGCAAATTTCCTTCCAGAGCCTGGCAAGAGCCCACACCCTGGGAGTCCACCCTCAGGAGTTCAGTCCAGGCACTCCTGGCCCAGCTCTGAGCCACCTGTGACCATCCTGAGGTCAGAGAGTCACTTGGCCTCTGTCCTATAGGGTTCGCAAATGTTTTAAACAAGGCTCCCTTCCTTTCCTAAGTGAGAAAAGCCAGGCTGTTTATAAACCTTGGAAGAGAAACGCTGGCCTCTTAGCAGCTCTCACGCTACTAGGCGACCAGCTCTGCACCTGCCACCCCGCCCCCAGGCCGCCTCGTCCCTCCCTCCCTCCTGAAGGAACAAGTGCTGTGAGATTTCCTGGAAAAGAGCTCCTGTAGCAGAGAATCTGCCAGACTCAAGGCCCAGAAAGGAGGCGTTAAGCTGAGATCATGGGCTCTTTCCCCCTTTCATCTTAAAAAATGGTCTAGTCATGGAATATTATACATTAATATAATAGATTCAAATACAGACGTATAAATAGGACCTTGAAGCTTCCCAGAAGATATTACTAACAGTATGGTATGTATCATATTTCTAAAACTAATTATTCTTTATAATTTACTAATTTCAAATTATAATTACAGTGAGATATATATATTGCATATATATTTCTTAATTTTTTTTTAAAGTGTAGTTGATTTACACTGCTGTGCCAATTTCTGCTGTACAGCAAAGTGACCTGGTCATACATATATATACATTCCTTTTCTTTTTTCTTTCTTTTCCTTTTTTTTTTTTTTTTTTTTTTTGCTTTTTAGAGCCACACGCGCGGCATATGGAGGTTCCCAGGCTAGGGGTCAAATTGAAGCCACAGCTGCCAGCCTACACCACAGCCACAGCAACACAGGATCCGAGCCACGTCTGCGAACTACACCACAGCTCATGGCAACGCCGGATCCTTAACCCACTGAGCGAGGCCAGGGATCGAACCCACGACCTTGTGGTTCCTAGTTGGATTCGTTTCTGCTGCACCATGACCGGAACTCCTACATTCCTTTTCTTATGTTATCTTCCATCATGGTCTGTCCCAAGAGATTGGGTAGAGTTCCCTGTGCTCTGTTGTTTCTCCATTCTAAATGTAATTGTGCCTACCAAGCCCCAAATTTCCATCCGTCCCACTCCCTGCCCCCGCCCCCTCCCCCATGGCAACCATAAGTTTGTTTTCTATGTCTGCATATCACATGTATTTTTTGATATACATATGAGATATATAATATATAAATGAGATAAAGTTACAGTATATGAAATTCTACTGTTCTGTGACTTCTTACATTCTAATTTTTACCTCTTAGATTTGACTTGGAAAGAAATTCCACAGGAGAATACAGGGTTCTCCTTTTAGTTTCTAATGCGGTTATGGCATCTTCTAGAGTAGGGTTAACCATGATTAAAAAAAAAAATTTTACATCAGCAGTTTAACAGTAGCCATTGAATCCCTTGGGAAATATGAAACCCTGCAGGGAGTCCTTGAAATCCAAAGTATGGTCATGCCAGCGCTACGATGCCCCGCCTACCCCTCTGTGCTGACACTTGCTCCAGGAAGTGAAGGCAAGGTGCTGTCTGCTGGTGCCTGAGCACAGATCCAGGCAGGCAGACCTCAAACTGTTCTCGTGGCCTTTGTTAACCACCCTGAGCTCGCCGTGGAAAAAGAAGCCAGTTGTACTGAAAAATGTCCCAGATGTAGCAGCAGAAACGACTCAGTTTATTAAATCTCAATCTGTAAAGACATGGCCTTCTCGCATTCTCTGCGAGGAACTGGAAAGCAGCTATACAGCACTTTTACACATACTGAAGTACGATGGTTGTCTGAAGAAAGCACTTCTGAAATGAGTTGCAAGCTGAATTAGCTACATTTTCTTTTTCTTTTTTTTTAGGGCCGCACGCACAGCCTGTGGAGGTTCCCAGGCTAGGGGTTGAATCGGAGCTGTAGCTGCAGGCCTACACCACAGACATAGCAAAGCGGGATCCAAGCTGCATCTGCAACCTATACCACAGCTCATAGCAATGCCGGATCCTTAACCCACTGAGCGAGGCCAGGGATTGAACCCACGTCCTCATGGATCCTAGTTGGGTTTGTTAACTGCTGAGCCACAAAGGGAGCTCCGAAGCTACATTTTCTAAGGAACCCTCGTTTTTCCCTGAAAAGAACAACCGACAGGCGAGAGATGATTATTCCCAGTTGGATGTTTGGCAAACATTTCCACGAAAATGAACAAAGTGAGCCTGTCATTTCAAGGAAAGCAATTGACAGTATTTGTTGCCAAGGGAAGTAGCGTTTTCAAGAGAAATTAGAATTTGAAAAACTGGAGTTCCTGTCGTGGCTCAGTGGTTAACGAATCCAACTAGGAACCATGAGGTTGCGGGTTCGATCCGTGGCCTTGGGTTAAGGATCTGGCGTTGCCGTGAGCTGTGGCGTAGGTCGCACATGCGGCTCGGATTCCGCTTTGCTGTGGCTGTGGTGTAGGCCAGCGGCTACAGCTCCGATTCAACCCTAGCCTGGGAACCTCCACTTGTGGCTGGTGCGGCCCTAGATAAGGCAAAAAGACAAAAAAAAAGAATTTGAAAAACTTTTATCTGCCACCTTAAGCTTGACAGCGCTCCCAGTACTTAAGATTGATGAGATGTGGTTGAAGATTAATGTGTGGGTCTTTTTTTAAATTTTGTGTGATGAAACGTGGCAGCATTTGGGAGCTCTGTATGACTTGAACCAATATTGTCTAACAACAAATGCATTATGCTACAAAATCATGCATGGATAAAAGATCCATTCAAAGTACAAGGCAGAACAATGGATTTTAATGTAACGAGTATAAAAAGTGTGTTGACATGGAGCCAGATTCTACATTGCAACTATCTTTAAGAAACTACGCTTGTTCAGGATTTAAGTAAGGTAAAGAAGAGTATCCCCAATTATCTGAAAAAGGCTATTAAAATATTCCTCTCTCTCTTTTTTTTTTTTAATTTTTTTTGGTCTTTTTTAGGGCCACACCCATGGCATATGGAGGTTCCTAGGCTAGGGGTTGAATCAAAGCTGTAGCTGCCAGCCTACACCACGGCCATTGCAACTTGGGGTCCATGCCACATCTGTGACCTACACCACAACTCACAGCATCGCCGGATCCTTAACCCACTGAACTGGGCCAGGGATAGAACCCGCAACCTCATGGATGCTAGTCGGGTTTGCTAACTGCTGAGCCACAACGGGAATTCTTATTCCTCTCTTTTAAAACTGCATATCTCTGCAAGGCAAGCATTTTTTGCCCCCGCTCCACCTGTGGCATGTGGAAGTTCCCAGGCCAGGGGTGGAGTCAGAGCTGCAGCTGCCAGCCCACACCACAGCCACGGCAATATCTTAATTCGCTGAGAAGTGTCAGGGATCGAATCTGCATCCTCATGGATATTAGTCAATTTCTTAACTCACTGAGCCACAACTGGGGCTCCCTGGAAGGCCTCTTAAAGGTAATCTCGTCTAGTGAATTTAAGCCTTTTGCAGCAGAAATAAGATCTAACCCAGAGGCATAGGCAGGGCTGTTCTGGGTGAAGCAGGACCACCTGGTTGCTATAAATCCAACCCTATCCTGGTTTAGAGGAAGAAACTAAGGCTCAGACCAGGGAATTTGTGGCAGAGCCAGAACTGAGCTTCTGAGCCCGGCCCGGAATTCGCTCTTGCCCACCATCTGATTCGAGGAATGGCCAGAGAACACAAGGAAGGTGCTGGAACCGTGAGGGGAGGGGAGGGATTGTGCAGGATGGACCCAGAAGGCAGATCTCCCCAGCCTACCGCCCACACCACCAAACATTAGCAGTAACGCTGGGTCAACAGTTGGGTACACAAACCACACTCACCATGTCTTCTGGCTTCGTCCTGATGCCTGACCTCACGATCCGTGTGACAGCCCTGGAACCCGACGTGCAGGCCCTGGAGCAGGCGAGGGGCTCAAAGGCTGCATCAGGAAGTTCGAACAAAAGAGAGAAACTGCTGGATGAAGGAGGTTGCACCTCATTTCAAAAGGGCTATAAGAAGGCCCCCGCCCTGCGTCGGCCGTGGCGTTAAAATAACCGCATGCTGCTGCTGGCCTCATCGGAAGCGGCTGGGATGCTCTGGGCGCCAACTCTCAAAAGCCCCCGTGGTAAATGCGTCCGGGGCCTCGTGTGACAAGTGCTCAGAGGCAAGGCCCACCTCGAGGACCCAGGCCCACGCCTCTCTCTGCTCGGCTGCCCTTCGCCCTCGGATTGAGCCCCTCACCGTAAAGCTGTAATAGACCCCTTGTCACCTTTTCATGACCGTATCCAGGGACCATTTCTTCCCATGTACTTTTTTTTTTTTTTTTAAATCACAAAGGAGCCCTTCCTGGAACCCTGCGCCAACTGTCGTCTTTCATTGGCCTGAGCTGTGTTGCAAACCCACGCCTCACAGTGACTGCTCAGTGAAATGAGGTCCTTGCCATTCGTTGTCCTAACGCCCGAGGGCTGGGGGCTGACCACTCATGAGCCGGGGTACCTGCCACCAGCTGGTTCTGCTGCGAGGGACTGGACGCTTCCAAGAGGGACTCCTTGCAGCCCTCCTCCCGTCCAGAAACACCCCCAAGCTGGTAGCGCGGGAGCTGTGTTTATGTGTTGTCTCCTTGGAATCTCACCAAAAGCCACAACATCCTGATCTGAGCAATGGGCATCGAAACAAAGGGTAAAGCCGTGGATCCACAGTCCCCAAACCCAGGGCTTTCTAAGCCCCGGCGTGGCTGTTGCATGCTCCACACTCCGCCTGGTCTGGCCCTGAGACGCCGTGGCAGCGGGGCGGGAAGCTGGCAGGAAGGCAGCGGGGCGTGGGGTGAAGGTCGCAGCCCGGGGTTGGGGGGCTGGATGGGTCCCGCCTCTGCCACCTGCTTAGATGAACCTTCCCTTCTGTCTGCCCCAGTGACCCCATTCAAACAGAGAGGGAGCAGACTCCGAAATCTTTAAGGTTCCTTCTGGTTCAAACATCCTTTGATGTAATACTTTCTAAAAGAGGTCTAGGGCCCTCCAAAAAGAAAAAAGAACTCAGTGTGTCTGTGGCTTGTCAGCGCCGAGGCCCGGAGACAGGCCTCCGAGGGCTTCGGCTCGCCTATTTTGGGCTCATGAGTTCATCCTAAGGCCCGTGCCAGCCCCTGCGGTTTCTCATCCTCCCATCCTGGTCCCTATGACAGAATGACTAAAAATACCGAGCTCCACAGGCCCGCCACCCGGCTGACCTCCCCGCGTCAGCCCCTTTGCGGTTTTAGATGTGCCCCCGATGTGAGCCCAGGACCGGCCAGGCGCGGTGCTTTTGACTCCCCGCCACCCCGCTCTGGCTCGTCAGGAGCCCCGGGCCTCCGTTTTCCATCTGGAAAATGGGGATAATGTTTCCAATGTGTAACTTTGTCGTGGGAATAAGTGAGAGCCCGGGTGGAGCCCAGCGCAAGCCCAGGGCCCCACCCACGTCGGCTCCTGCTCCCTCGTCGCCTCCTCTCGCCTCGGTCCCTCTTGGAGGGGAGATCCTGTGACTCTGCTGCCTAGTCCGAGGTGGTCTGTGTGAAGGAGGCCCCTCTCTGGGCTGCGTGCTGAGACGGTCCCCGATGAACTGCGCGATGGGAGAAGGTGCTGCCCGGCAGGCCAGCTAACGGCACTCCTAGGGTCTGTACCCACCGGCTCCCTGCACTGTCACTGTGCCGAAGCCGCTCAAGTCCCCAGGGCCTGGGCTCATCGGCCTCCCTGCTCTCTGCTGTGGGTGCGGGAGGCCTCTGGAAGCAGAAATGAACAGGTGAAATAAAAGGCAATAGTTGTGATAGAACGTAATGGGGGATAATACGAGAAAAAGACTGTGTACGCATATGTATGTGTGTGTAACGGGGTCGCTTTGCTGTACAGCAGGAATTGACAGAACATTGTAAATCAAGTGTAATAAATATTTTTTTAAAAAGGCA
>PVHT021183517.1:5026559-5047825 GCA_004024745.2 Catagonus wagneri
GGGGTCTAATCGGAGCTGTGGCCACTGGCCTGCGCCGCAGCCACAGCAACGCAGGATCCGAGCCGCGTCTGCAACCTACACCACAGCTCACGGCAACGCCGGATCGTTAACCCACTGAGCAAGGGCAGGGATCGAACCCGCAACCTCATGGTTCCTAGTCGGATTCGTTAACCGCTGCGCCACGACGGGAACTCCTATTTATTATTTTTAAATGATTTTTATTTTTTCCATTATAGCTGGTTTACAGTGTTCTGTCAGTTTTCTACTGCATAGCAAGGTGACCCAGTCACACATACCTGTATACATTCTTTTTTCTCACATTATCGTGCTCTGTCACAAGTGACTAGATGTAGTTCCCAGTGCTATACAGCAGGATCTCATTGCTTATCCATTCCAAAGGCAGTAGTTTGCATCTATGAAGCCCAAATTCACAATCCATCCCACTCCCTCCCCCTCCCCCTTGCAACCACGAATCTGTTTTCCAAGTCCATGATTTTCTTTTCTGTGGAAAGGTTCATTTGTGCCATACACTAGATTCCAGATATAAGTGATGTCATATGGTGTTTGTCTTTCTCTTTCTGACTTACTTCTCTTAGTATGGGAGTCTCTAGTTTCATCCATGTTGCTACAAATGGCATTATTTTGTTCTTTTTTATGGCTGAGTAGTATTCCATTGGAGAAAAATTTAAATGTCTACCTTATCCATCCTTAGAGGGAAAGTCTGGGGTGAGAACATACTAGGTATACATCTGCAATTATTTTGTTTACAACCTGATGACAGACCTAAAAAGTATTACACACACACACACACACACACACACACCAGGTTTGAGGTCAAATCTAGTTCAATATTTTGTCCATGACACGAATTCATCAGATGTTCAGAGCACCCAGGGGGCGCCAGGCTAGAGTGGGCTGGGTCGTGGAGCTGCTTCAGGTGTGTGGTGACAGCCATCCACCGTGGCAGGGGTGGGGTGGGCGTGGCAGAGACCCCCAGGTAGTCTGAGGAGAACTGGGGGTGTCCCCTGGGGAGATGCTGCTGGCGGCGAGGGGCCCACACTAGAAAACCAAGTAGAACAAGCCCTGCCAGCGGGACAGAGCCCGGCCTGGGAGTCGGACAGGTAGGTGTTATTGCCCCAGGAAGGCAGGTGACCCTCAGAGAGCGGAAAGGCCACCTCAGAATCATAGTCATGAAGTTGTCGGGCCTGGGGTCGCCTTTAAGAATTTTCTCCGACATCTCCATTTTAGGAAAGGGGATTCTGGGGCTTGGTGAGAAGAGGAGGGCTTGTCCCAGGCCACACAGTCAAGGCAAGACAGTGCACCTGCTGCGATGCCACTGAAGACAGTCGATGGGTAGTAATGATTTAATCACTTGGAGGTCTTGTCCTTGACATGACCTCTTTCTTGATCTGCTTATCTTGAGCTTCCTTGAAGCATTTTTTTTTTTTTTTTTTTGTCTTGTTAGGGCCACACCCGTGGCATACGGAAGTTCCCAGGCTAGGTGTTGAATCAGAGCTGCAGCTGCCGGCCACAGCAATGCCAGATCTGCACCACAGCTCACGGCAACGCTGGATCCATAACCCACTGAGCGAGGCCAGGGATGGAACACGCATCCTCATGGATATTAGTTAGATTAGAATCTCCTGAGCCACAACGGGAACTCCCCTTGACACATTTTTTTTTTTTTTTGTCTTTTTCCCTTTTATCTAGGGTGCGGCATATGGAGGTTCCCAGGCTAGGGGTCTAACAGGAGCTGTAGATGCCGGCCTTCGCCACAGCCACAGCAATGCGGGATCCGAGCCGTGTCTGCAACCTTCACCACAGCTCATGGCAACGCCAGATCCTTAACCCACTGAGCAAGGCCAGGGATTGAACCTGCAACCTCATGGTTCCTAGTCGGATTCGTTAACCACTGAGCCACGAAGGGAACTCCCCCTTGACACATTTTGAATAGAATCTATCTTTTCTGCTGCCTGCCCAGCACCTACATCAGGGTGGTCACGTGACTGTACAAGGGGCTACTGGAAGTGGACGTTAGGGTTCAAGGAGGAGTTCACCAGCCAGAAGAGGAAGGACGCTCCCAGCAGAGACTGTCCCAGGACGTGCAATTGCACGCTCAGAGATGTAGAGGACTTGCTGGGTCAAAGGACAAATACACCACGCCCCAGACAGTGGCCGCCGAGGAGGGGGCCCGGGCCCTCCAACTGAACGACAGCTGGGCAGACCCAGATCTCAGCCCGCAGTCCCCGTGGCCGTCCAGCTGCGGCACACACCGGCTGGTATTTGTGGGACAGTTTCCACTGTGTTGCCAAGGGAACGAGGCATCCTGTCACCACACTCGCCACCGCGGGCGGCCAACACCCGCCACACCCAGCTCAGAGGCCCCGGCCCCTTTCCACCAGAGTCACATGTACACTGGCTTTTACACGGGGGGTTTGCTCACAGGGTGGGGCTGCTGCCTGGGTGAGGGCACTACCGCTGGTTCCTGAGTGCCACTCACCCATGGCTCTTGGCCCTGAGTCCTGGGCAGCTGGTTCTAAGGAAGGTTTAAGTGGCTGACCATCCACCCTCATGCGTTAGGGTCCCTGAGCCCCTCTCGCTGTCCCTTGCCTTGACTGACGCTCTCTCCCACTAAGGACCCAGACTACAGACAGCCTGCCTAGAGTGAGAAGACCGGGTGGGAGTGTAACTTGCACTTGACCCCCAGAGTGGGGAAACCAAGTGGCCCCCAGTCTCCCCACCTCACTTGGCTCAGCTCGGCAGCATCTCTGGGGTGACCCCAGCTGCCCAGCAGTCAAGGCCAGGGCAGCAGGAGGGGCCCGACCCGGGAGCCCAGAGACTCGGGTCCAGTCCCGGCCCGCTGCGGACAGCCTTCGTGGCCCTGGGCACGTAGTGGGCTCCAGCCCCTGCCACTGCTGGGCTCCAGGCGCAGGTGAGGCTCAGAGAGAAGGGGCTGGGACCTCCTCCAGGTGTGCCATGGGCCCCTGGAGTGGGACAGGGAGGGGCACTGCTGGGGGAGCTGGGTGACATTTCTAGGGAAAAGTCTCAAGTTTGGACAGAATCGGACCGGGAACTCTGGCCTGCCCTGCTGCCGGGGAGGCTGGCGGCTGCAAAGTGGGGCAGGGAGACGCAAACCCAGGTTCTTGCTTGCTCTCTGTGGTCCAGGCCAGGGCTACCCGCCCTGCTCCCAGCCTCCCCTCTGCTCAGCACAGGGGATCGGGTGTGAGCGTCCGTGACCATGACTGTGTATATCTCTAACTGCTGTCCACCCACCCTGCCTCGTGAGAGAAACACTCTCAGTTGTTCCAGGGCCCTCACTCCCTGCAAGGTGCAGAATTCACAGTGGTTCCTGCTGAAATGTCTGCTGGCCCAGCTGCCTGGCCCAGCCTGAGGCCCCCTGCCTCTGAGCCTGCCGCCTGGGGCTCCAGGCCCTGAAGCCCGGCCTCCCCAGGTGCCCCCTCTTGCAGGCAAGCATCCACAAGCAGGGTTAGGACCTCACAGTCCTGCGACCCTGGCTGACCCTCTACCATTCCCTGGGCCTGGGAGCCCCCCTCCTCTCCAGCCAACTTAGGCACACAGGCTTCCCAGGAAACAGAGGGCAGGGTGGAGAGGGCTTTGGGGGCTCTACTGAAGCCCCCAAAGCTTGGGATCTAGGGACCCAGCTCTTCTGCCGGGGAGTGGGGAGGGGGTACTGCAGGGAGAAAAACCCTTATTTCCACCTCCAGAAACCCAAAGCCTCTTCCGTGATGCCACCCCCAAGGCCATGGGACTTAGAGACTGAACAACCTCACCTCCTCCACTTTCTAGCTTTTTTCTAGAAGTTTTTCAAGTACTTTCTTTTCATAGAACACATCACGTACTGCAACCACGGAGCAAGACGCTTGTCCCCGGCACCTGTAATTTATTCATCCAGCATTTATCAGTGTCCGTTGGATGCCAGGCCTGGAGAAAACAGAAGATGCGACATGGTTGCTGCCTTCAAGGAGCTCCTGGTCTAGAAGGGAGACAGGTGAGCCCCGGGGGCCGGGAGAGTCAGGTGCAGCGTGCGCGCACCTGTAGGGAGGCTGGAAGGGCCCGGGGGTGGAGGAGCGAGATGTGCAGCAGAAGCAGGTGCGGCCCCAGGGGAGGGGAGGGGAGCCTAACGCAGCATCCCAGGGGGTCGCGCTCGCCCAGGAAGGAGGCTCTTCACCTCCAGAATGAACCCCCCCCCCCGCCACCGGCTGATGAATCCCCGATCCTTGCCCCTTCCTGCCCAGGCCCTGTCCCTGGAACCTGTAAATCATTCTAACACCTGTTTCTGTTCCCTCTGCTAACTCAGACCTCCAAGAGCTGACCTTGGCCATTGGCAGCTGGAATGGAGAAAATTTGAACAACATCTTCAAATATCTGAGCAACATGTAACAAGGCATATCCGACAGGGAAGGGCCCCTTATTCCTCTCCGTCCAGCCCCTCCCAGCTGTGATTCCTCACTCAGTTATTCAACAGCCGTTCCCATGGAGTTCTCATCATGGCTCAGCAGAAACGAACCCGACTAGTATCCATGAGGATGCAGGTTCAATCCCTGGCTTCGTTCAGTGGGTTAAGGACCCGGCGTTGCCGTGAGCTCTGGTGTAGGTTGCAGACGCGGCTTGGATCTGGCATTGCTGTGGCTGTGGTGTAGACCGGCAGCTGTAGCTCTGATTCAGTCGCTAGCCTGGTAACCTCCATATGCCGAGGGTGCAGCCCTAAAAAGACAAAAAAAAAAAAAAACCCAGTCACTCCAAGAATCTGTCCTCTGTGGCCACAGGGAAGGGTGAGGCTGCGCAGGGAGACAGATAAAAGAAATAGCTACCATACAACGGCATGGGGGCTGGGACAGAGGGACACGGAGCCATCCACTGACAAGAGGACAAAAAGTGTGACAGAGTAGGGGCACTTGAGCTGGGCCTTGAGTGATGAGTAGGAGTTCCCCAGGCAGATTCGAAGCAAAGGAGAAGGGAACAGAGTGAGAAAAGCCGGGAAAGTGTGAGCTGCTGTCTGGAAGACGGGCGAGTAAGCGGGCGTGGCTCCCACTCCTGTGCGAGAGGAGAGGCAGCAAAGCCGAGTTTGCAGAGCCTTGAGTGCCGTGCCCAGGGCTGTCACCGAGCCACAGGGAGTCACTGAAGACTGTCTGTGACTTCAGTGTGGATGATGTGATCGCAGGAGGCCCAGGCCTGTCTCCCCGCCTCGCATTCCCTGCCGGCCCCACCTCCTTGCACGCTTCTGGGAATCCTATGCTCTTCACCAAGAACCACAATAAAAACGATAACTTCCATCGATCGAGTTATTTGTTCAATAAATACTTGTTGAGCACATACTCTGTGCCAGGACTGTTTCTAGGAACTTGAGACACAGCAGAGAGCAGAAGAGACGAGACCGGCTCTCACGGAGCTTATGGTCCAGTGGGGCAGAGATTAAAGATAAAGGGCTCAGGGAGTTCCCGCTGTGGCGAAACAGGACCGGCGGTGTCTCTGCTGTGCCAGGACGTAGGTTCGATCCCCGTCGCAGCACAGTGGGTTAAATGATCCGGCATTGCCACAGCTGTGACCTAGGCTGGTTGGTTGGTCGGTCCGTCGAGCCCGCAGCTCGGATCTGATCCCTGGCTGGGAACTCCATATGCCGCAGGGGGGCCATGAAAGAGAAAAAAATATTCAGGATCTTAGCAGGTGATAATGACATGGGAAACAAAGGAAAAATAGAATGAGAAAATGGGAGGAGTGTGTGGGACCTGGGTTTAAATTTAATTAGGGGTGTTAGAGAAGGCATCGCTGAGAAAAGGACATCAGTGCAAAGACAAAAGGCAGGGAAAGAAATGAGCTTTGTAGCCAGAGGGGACCCGGGCCCCAGCTGGAGGTGGCAGAACTGACTGAATTCTAGTAAGGTGTGGCCAGCAGGTATTCTTTTTTTTGCCTCACAGTAGGGTCCCTGCTGAGCTCAGGCCCCCCCGGGGTGCTCCGGTCCTACTGGCCCCCCCAGACCCACATCCTACCTCCTGCTTCCTCCTTGCCCTGCAGCCTCCTGCAGGACCGCCCCTCTGCAGCCCACCCCGAGTCCTCCCATCCTCTTCCCTCTGACCGCCTGCCAGCTCCCTGTGCGCCCAGCTCGGGCTCCTCCCCGAGGAGCGACATGTCCCTGTCACTTAGACCCATCGTGAGGCACTGATAACTGCTTGTCTTGCCCGGGGGTCCCTGGAGGGCAGGGGTTAGGTTTGGCTCACTCTCATTCCCCAGGGAAAGTCCAGGGACTGGTGCCGGGGCTCAATTCATTCAGCTGAACTGAAGATTTGTTTTTAAGAAATAGGCTTCTTCCTTTAAACGCTCCTGATTAGTCAGCAGTTTCGGAAACAGAACGGGTCCCCCAGAAAAACGTGACCCTCCCATCCAGCCTGAGATGGGAGGTGGCCCTGGGGGGGGGCCTGGATGCTGCTCAGCATCACAGAACCACTGGGACACGGGACATGCTGGGAGGCTGGCTGCCCAAGCCGAAGCCTGCTGAGCCGGAGTGACACCCCTCCCGCCCTGCGCCTTCTGTCTCCAGTTCCGTTTTCTGCATCCTGCTGCCTGGGCCCTTTTTGGCAAGTCATCTCGATCATTTCAGAAGGAAGAGGGGCTTGTTTTTGCAAGTGCGTACGGATATTCCCAGAGGCCTGCGCGAGCGTCCGCAGGAGTGCTCGGGGTCATCTGAACTTTCTCACGCACAGCTCCTCTCCCGTTTCTCTACGGCCTGCAAGCCTTTAATAAACAACAACAGGAACAGTAATAAAAGCGGTTAGTCATTGAGAGCCTCCTATGTTGCTGAAATCACCCTGACTTTTTTTTTTTTATCTTTTTAGGGCTGTACCCGCAGCATATGGAATTTCCCAGGCTAGAGGTTGAATAGGAGCTGCAGCTGCCGGCCTACACCACAGCCACAGCCACAGCACATGGGATCCAAGCTCCATCTGCAACCTACGCTGAAGCTTGCAGTAACGCCGGATTCTTAGCTCACCGAACGAGGCCAGGGATCAAACCCACGTCTTCATGCCTACTTAACCCGCATTCTTAACCCGCCGAGTCGAAAACGGGAACTCCAAAGTCACGTGACTTTAAGTGTCTGTTACACTTACACGGCCAAACCCAATATCCTGACCAATTCCCATTTGAATCCAGCCAGACTTGACAAAGCTCTGGATTCTAAAGGGCCTCAAAGGCCACAGCATCGTGGAAGGCAGCCCAGCCTGGGGTCAGGTCATGGACCAGAGGCAGGAGCGTAGCGCTCAAGAGCCTCAGCAGATGGGCCTCCTGTGGTGCCCAGCCCACAGGAAGCCATCGGTCCACGCTGGCTGTCGTTCCTGTTGTTATAATCCTTGCTGTTATTGGTCCTGTTAGTATTATCCGTGTAGTTACCGAAGTCATTTAAGCCAGGCGTGTAACGAGGCGAGCAGGAACTCAGAGCACTGTCTGCTGTGGTGTGAGAGGCGAGGGGCACAGAAGCACTTTACATGAGTTAGGAGAAATAAGCTGACAAGACAGCAGCAATCCAAGCTGCATCACACCCCCCATGCGCCCCCCCCCCACACACACACTCAACGTGGCTAGAACTTCCACAAACACGTTATGTAAAATCTTAGTTTCAGGCATAGCTCTTTGGACAAGAAGTATTATTATTATTACTCGCTACTAAAGACAGAAATGGGAAAATATTTGCCTTACATAGGGTGACTATTGAGTTTAACACTTATTATAAAAGAACACTTAAAAAGAAATAAATCTGGACAAATATTCTCATAGAAAATGGACAAAAGGTCCAAGGTGAGAAGTATATATGCCCAATAAACACTCAAATAAAATCTTAACCACATTAGAGAGAAAAAATGCAAATGAAAGAAAATACAGTGTTCTGCCTATTAAACCAACAAAAGTAAGAAATACGGCAATATACGTTAAAGTCACAAAAGGACAGCTCACCAGAGAATTTTTTTTTTTCCTTTTTAGGGCCATACATGCTATATAGGAAGTTCCCAGGCTGGGGGTGGAATTGGAGCTAGAGCTGCCGGCCTAAACCACAGCCACAGCAACGCCAAGTACTTAACCCACTAAGCAAGGCCAGGGATTGAACCCGGTTGCTCATGGATACTAGTTGGATTCATTACTGCTGAGCTACAACGGGAACTCCTCACCACAGAAATTTTACTTCTAAGAGCGTATGCTGGGTAATTAAGAACAGACTCAAAGATTTAGTTACAAGAATGTTCACCCCTAATAGCAATTTTATTGAAGTGAATGGCTGGTTATAACTGGCACAGCTGATGGGAAGGGATTGGTGTTCTTTTAATGGGTTACTTAAGTGCCAGCCAAAGTGGTATTAGAGAGTAAACACACACACACACACACACACACACACACACACTATTCTAGTGGAGTGTGGGCGGTACACACAAGCATGTTACACAGTTAATCTCTAGATGGTGAGATTATGGGCGACTCTTTTTTTGCTGTTATTGCTCTCTCTCCCCATTTTTTTTTTTTTTTTTTTTTTTTTTGTTCTTTTAGGGCCACACCTGTGGCATATGGAGGTTCCCAGGCTTGGGGTCTAATCGGAGCTGTAGCCGCTGGCCTACGCCGTAGCCGTAGTGACACGGGATCCAAGCCACATCTGCAGCCTACACCACAGCTCACGGCAACACCAGATCCTTAACCCACTGAGCGAGGCCAGGGATTGAACCCGTGTCCTCATGGACACCGTGTCAGGTTCTTAACCTGCTGAGCCACAAGGGGAACTTCTTTTCTGTTATCTTGATTTTTGTAGTTTATCTGCACTGAACACGTAAAATGTCTCGAATGAGGGAGCGTCTGGGTGCTTTCATCGGTGGCATGGTCTTCTCCTACGGTGTCGTCTCAGACCCTCACTAGAAGCCGGGGGAGGTCCGGTGGCCACAGCCCCAGGGGGCCTGGGGTAGGACTCAGGTTTGTCTGTGTCTGAAGCTGGTTTTCTTTGAGCTCAACCTGTGCCCCGGACCTGGAGCAGCTTGCATTCGGGAAAGGACAGTCTCTCTGGCTCCCTGGCGAAGGGAACTTCCAGATGCTTCCGTGACAGGTGTGGAGGGACTGTGGCACCCCTCCCCTCCAGTGCTCGATTTAAGCCAGCCTCCTGAGAACCCATCAGACACCGTCCTGCTGCCAGGAGCTCTGCAGTGTCCCGGAGGAGCTCAGAGCAGCACCGTCCCCCCAATCAGAGCTACCCCTGGGTCCCCCAGTAGCCAGTGTGGTACCCTGTGAATTTGGGGGCCTGCAGTCCTCTGGGAGGCTAAGCTCTGGGTGGGGACCTTGGCCGGCCCTGCCTGTGCCCGTCACGAGCAGGTGACATTGGGCACGTCCGTTTTTCTCAATGGGTCTCAGCTCCTCCAGCTTCAGAATAAAGACAGTGTTTCCTATCTCTTGGAGGCCTTGACTGCCTCCCTAAGGAGCTCGGGTTTATTTCAATGGAGGAAAACTATTCCGGGGGCTCCCCACCCCCACCCCCACCAGGGCCCGCTGGGTCTAGCCGCAGCGGTCAAGGCCGAGCTTGAGGGTTTCCGCCCTGGAGAGTGCGTTCCCACTCATAGAGCGGTGCCGAGGGGAAACTTGGGGCCCACCTCCTCTCTGCCCCTGGGTCAGTGCTGCGACAACCTCATGGTCACTTCCACCACTCCCACGCCAGGGGTCCCTGAGGAACCCACCATGGTCAGGGACGAACACGGCCCGCACCTGCCTGCTTCACAGACGCCGTGCCGAGCCCTGCAGAGAGAATGTTCTCTGGGAAAATTTTTTCCAGATGTTTTTGGAAAATCAGAGCTATTTCTGAAAGGCGAGACTTCCTCTCTGCGGGCCCCCAGATGTTTTCTCTCTTACACTGTCATCCTTCCGAGAACTCGAGAGGTTTACTGTTCTTCTTAACCAGTGAGGCATGGAAGATGGGCTTATTCTCCCGTTTTATGTGAATGACACGCTGAGGCTTGGCGAGTTCAAAGGCCCTTCCCTAGTCCGAGCTCGTTCATGGAACCCAGGGGTTCTGGTACTGCTTTCTGAGCTAGTGACTTTTTCATGGCCTGCCCACACCCATGGTAATGTTTTTAAAGCCTTAAAGCTCTCGTGAAATAACGGGTTTTCCACTTATTGGTTATATCAGCTTGAGCGTGTTATTAATAGGGTGGCCGGCTAAAATACAAGACGTCCAGTTAAATTTCTTTTTCTTTTTTTTTCTTTTTATGGCCACACATGTGGCATACGGAAGTTCCCGAGTTCCCGAATTTATGACAGATGTCGGAGGTAGGGGAAGGGATGACTAAGTACAGAGAAGAGAAGAAGTCTGAGGGTTAATTTAATAAAATCATCGTGATTATGAGTTTTTTTTCTTTCTTTCTTTTTCTCTCCCTTTCTTTCTCTCTCTTTCTTTCTTTTCGGTCTTTTTGTCTTTTTAAGGCTGCACCTGCAGCATATGGAGGTTCCCAGGCTAGGGGTTGAATCGGAGCTGCAGCTGCCGGCCTACACCACAGCCACAGCAACGTGGGATCCGAGCCGCATCTGTGACCTATGCCACAGCTTGTGGCAACGCCGGATCCTTAACCCAGTGATGGAGGCCAGGGATCAAACCTGCATCCCCATGGATACTGTGTTGGGTTCTTAACCTGCTGAGCCGCAATGGGAACTCCTAAATTTCAATTTTAAATAAACGGTGAATAGTGTTTGAATATAAATACATCCCAGGCGGGACTTGCTAACTCTGGTGCTAAAGATTATAAGTCTGTGTCTCTCCCCAAATCCCTGTGTTGAAATCCTAACCCTCAAGATGATGGCGTTAGGAGGTGGGGCCTTTGGGGTGATTAGATCACCAGGGTGAAGCCCCGTGAACCAGATTGGTGCCCCTGGCAAAGGGCCCCCTCTCCCTTCTGCCAAGTGAGGACACGACAAAGAGGAACCACCTGGGAACCAAGGAGATAGTTCTCATCGGACATCCAATCGGCTGGCACCTTGATCTTGGACTTCCAGATTTACGAGGAAGAAATTTCCGTTGTCAAGAAGCAACCCATTCTTAGGTAGTTTATCCCAATAGCCAGAGCAAACTGAAACGCCTGGCAACTCTAATTATCCCTCTAACTGTAAGAGGTAAAAGGGAGCTGCTGTAAAGAGCAACTGTGATCACGCATTAAAGAGTCCACCAGCACACAGCCTGCAGTGAATGTTAGAAAGGAAGACACCAGGCCCTGCAGAATGTCATAGAAATGGCCTCGGGTCTGCCCCTCCTCCATCTTCAAGTCTTCATACCCAGGGGCTGGAGAACTTTTCAGCCAGATAGTAAATATTTTAGGCTCCGTGGTTCCATCTGGTCCCTGTTGCAAACACCCAGCTCTGCTGTCCAGCAGAGAACCAGCCAGAGAGTGACTTTTCCCAGTCGTCTGCTGTGGGTACAGGCTGCCCGAGCCGCTGGTCCTGCGCCAAGAAGCTTCAAAGCCTTATTTGAATGTTTGGATCCCCACGAAGCCCTGTTAGACCCAAGTTTACCGGGAAGTTTGGGTAGGAACGGGGTTGATGGGCTTCATCATGTATAAAATCAGGAGTGCTGATAAAAGAAGTAAAGCCTCCTGGGAGTTCCCGTCGTGGCTCAGCAGTTAATGAACCTGACTAGCATCCCTGAGGACGTGGGTTCGATCCCTGGCCTCGCTCAGTGTGTCAAGGATCCGGTGCTGCCGTGAGCTGCGGTGTAGGTTGCAGACGTGGCTCAGATATGGCGTTGCTGTGGTGTAGGTCTGGGAACCTACATATACCATGGGTGCAGCTCTAAAAAGACAAAAAAAAAAAAGTAAAGCCTTAAAACGTTCTGGTCCTGCGCCTGCTCACAGCCGTCACTATCCAGCTCTGCTTCGATGGGACGTCGGTCTGGTTGCGCTGTGGGAATGTGGGACAATGTACACGTGTAGCAGTGCCCTGCAGGAACAGACATATCAGGACCCGCACTGCCTGCACTGCTGGCTTTCCTGCTGCCCCAGGCCCACCCTGAGTAGGTCTGGGCACAGCAGCTACAGCCAGTCCCGCTCATCGCCGCGTCCTTAGGAAACCCGAGGGCTGAGGTGTCTGTTCGTACCCGGGCAGGCTCAAACCATCAGCCACTTCGTCACGCATGGGGCTCCGTGTCCCCTGTCTCATCCCCGGCAGCCCCCGGGTCAGCCTGCTGGCCTTGCCCAGAAGCCACTGTCTGGGCTGGGCTCCAGGGGCCCACAAGCCCTGTTGGGGTCTAGGCCTGAATCTGAGACTTGCGGCTGGTCAAGAACCGGCTTTGGCTCCAAAAATCTGCCTCCTTATCTCTGCGCGGGCCTGGGACGGCCCGAAGGCTCTGAGAAACCCGGCTTTGGGAAGAAAAACATTCAAATGAGAGCTGAGGTTCAGCGAACTTTGTGTTGAGGCCCAGCCTGGGATTCTCCTTTTCTGTTTTTTAAATGAGGGTTTTTATGCAAATTTGTCATGAGGGTTTAAAAATCTCGACTTGCCCTGGAGCCCAAGTCTGCTTTCCTAACTGGAGAGGGAGTAATTGTTGAAGCTCATGATCAATGTTCTTCGCAAAATTACATGTTTTACAACATGCTGTTCTTGAAAACATATAATTCTGATGTTGTGAAACCATTGCATCGAGTCAGAGTTTTGGAAAAAAAAATGGAAACGTTCGCTCCGGGAACCGAGGGGGTTGTGATTCGGGGTGGTGACAGCCTGGAGCGAGGTCTGGATGTGACAGGGAGCAGACAGGCACCCGGGGGTGACTTTCCCAATAACGCAAGCGGGGCAGAAATTGGGGGATGGGACGTAGAGAAGAAAGGGTCTCTGGCTCGGGACCTGGTCACAGCCTGCCCCAGGGCTGCTGGGCCGCTTAGGGACCATCTTGGAAGCTTGCTGGGCCTCGGTTTCCTCGGCTGTGAAACGAGCAGAGGGGGGCTAGATGTCCCCGGGGTGACTTGGGGGACTCGTTTCTGGGCCTCCCTTTTCTCACATGACAGCAAAGGTATTGAACTCAGGGACGCAGGGGACAGCCTGGACCTAAATTCCATAATCTCTGACGTTTTCTTTTGTCGTGGGGTGAGTTCCGATCCACACGAGGCTGTGCTGGGCGGCCCCCTCCGTCACGGCCTTCTTCCCAGAGAGGTCAGCAGAGTATTTTCTCAACTAACTGCACTTGGGCGTAGTCTTCCCAATGCCGCAAATGAAGAAGGATTTAAGAAAACATCCCCCCCCACCCCGCCGCCACCTTTTTTTTTTTTTTGGCCTCCTGCAGCCTGTGGGGTTCCGAGGAGACTTAGGGCAAGGGCCAGATCCTTAGCGCCAAATCCTTAACCCACTGTGCCGGGCTGGGGATCGAACCTGCGTCCTGGTGCCGTAGAGACGAGGCTGATCCCGCTGCACCGCAACGGGAACTCCCCCAAGCTTCCATTTTTTTCCTTACAGAGTCGGTCGCTGTTTACCACGGCTACACGTTATAAAGTGATGGCTCTGTATCACGGGGGAGAGAATGCAGAACGCAGAGCCGTGAAGGGGTCACATTTTCCCTCCTTCGCCTTAAAAAGATATGAACCTTGGGGACTCTGGATGACCAAGGGTGTGCCAGAAACCTCCCTGCGGCTTCGGAGTCCAGGGCTGGCCTGATCCCTCGATGGGCGGGCGAGGGGCCCAGGCGGCCCCCTCGGGACTTGCACGTCGCCCTGTCCTCTCCCGCGGGCCTAGGAAGGCTCCTCCAAGTCCAGGACAAGACAGCGACCCCACTGCAGGCTTTGTGGCCGTGGGGACCCTACTGCCATGACTCCTGTCACAGGGAGAGTTTCTCACTATTCAGTTCCCTCTGATTCTGGGTGGGGGGGTCCCCGTAATCAGAAGCGTCCCCTTTGCTCCCAGCCACGCTGCCAGGTCCCGTTGCATCCTTGAACTTCAGTGCCGGGGTACGTCTCTCGGGGCCCCAAGGACCTCTGGAAATGAAGGCTTTTTTCCGTTTGGGTCTCAACCCCAGGTTTCAGCTGCAGCTCAGCACTGCCTGTCCCCACCCACCCCCAGGCCAGTTCCACAGCCTCCTGGATCGGATCTGCTCACGGGAGCAGCTCGCGTGACGGTCTCTGCTCCTGTCCGAACCCGTCTGCCCCTCCTCGCTCAGGGAGCCCGTCTCGGCCAGAAGCACCTGCTCCTGACGCACTCGCAGGAGTGTCCTTGGCTGCTCTTGGCCTGGCGCTCCTGAGCTGTCCCTTCCTCGAGCCCCCGCCCCTCGGATGCCAGGCTTATTGCCCTGGCTTCCAAGATCTGCTTCTGTTCTGCCTGGAGGGACAGCTGGTCCCGAACCTTCTCTTTGAAGGGACGCAACCCTCTGCTGGGTACTTGGCTCTGTGTGTTTCCTTATGTGAGGGACCAGAAAGCTCTGGGCCAAGGTTCCCAGGACCCTCCGGGGAGGCCAGGCCTGGCTGGGCAGGGGTGCACGGTACACCCTCAGGAGAAGCTCTTGTGTCATATTTTCTTGCCCAAGAGTCTTAGGATTAATAACTTTCACCCTGGACCTTTCCAACCTGATATAGAAAGCATTGATTTCCTTTTTTTTTTTTTTGGTCTTTTTAGGGCCATACCCACGGCATATGGAGGTTCCCAGGCTAGGGGTCAAATTGGAGCTACAGCTGCCGGCCTACACCATGGCCACAGCAACACGGGATCTGAACCGCATCTGTGATCTACACCACAGCTCATAGCAGCGCTGGATCCTTAACCCACTGAGCGAGGCCAGGGATTGAACCCACATCCTCATGGATCCTAGTCTGGTTCGTTTCCCCTGCGCCACAAAGGGGACTCCCAAAAGCATTTATTTCTAAAGGGAAAAAGAAGCAATTATATGACAGAATGCACACAAACGTCGGAAGAAATGACTGGCTAAAAATGCAGAGCCAGGAGTTCCCATTGTGGCTCAGTGGGTTAAGAACCCAACAGTGTCCGTGAGGAAGCGGTTTCGATCCCTGGCCTCGTTCAGTGGGTTAAGGATCCTGCATTGCCGTGGCTGCAGTGTAGCCTCAGCTGTGGCTCTGATTGGAGCCCTGGCCCAAGAACTTCCATATGCTGCAGGTGTGGCCTTACAAAGGCCGGGGCGGGGAACGACACCGACGACCCTCTACAAAACCAAACTAGCGAAAGATAGAAAGGTTCTTGGAGGCTGAAAAGCCAAGAAAACACCAATCCGGAGATAAAGGTGGGCACTGAGGCTGGGTTTGCCATATCGGTGTCCTATTTCCCCAGCTGGCTCAAGTGGTGCAATTATCCTGTTGGCACCCTGCCCGAGGCCACACCCTCTTTCTGGGGGAGGGGTGCACCTCCAGTAAAGCTACTGGGGTAGGGGCATGAAGACCTCTCAGCCCAGTTCAGACAGCTCCGAGGCCATTCTGGAGCCGGAGCTCCCCGTGGGGCTGGCGAGTCTGCCCTTGGGGCCGGAAGTCCAAGATCAAGGTGTCAGCAGGTCTGCTTCCTTCTGAGGCCTTGAGCGAGGATCTGTCCGTGCCCCTCCCCCAGCTGCTGGGAGTTCCACGGTTCCTGGGCTGGTGGCAGCAGCACCCCAGTCTTTGCCTGCGTCTGCGGCCGGCCTTCTCCCTGAGATTTCCCCTTAAACAAGGACCCTGGGTAGCCTGGGCTAAGGCCGACCTGGAAGACTTCATTTAACTTGACTTCCTCTGCAAGGAAGGACCCAACAGCAAAATAAGCCCACATTCCGAGGTACGGTGAGGGGGGGTTCAACCCATCTTGTTGGGGGACACAATCCAGGCCGCCACAAGCCCCACTAAGTGCCAGGCACCCACCCTGTAGGAGTTTGACACTAACCCAGTCCCTTTTTTTCCTTCCTTCCTTCCTTCCTTCCTTTTTTTTTTTTCTTTTCAGAGCTGCCTCTGCGGCATAGGTAAGTGCCCAGGCTCGGGGGCTGAGTTGGACCTGCAGATGCAGCCAGGTCCGAGCCGCATCCGCCACCTACACTACAGCTTGTGGCAACGCTGCATCCTTAACTCACTGAGTGAGGCCAGAGATTGAACCGTGCCCTCAGGGATACTAGTCAGGTTCTCAACCCGCTGAGCTACAACGGGAACTCCTTTCCTTTCTTTTTATGGCTACACCTATGGCATGTGGAAGTTTTCGCGCTGGGGATCAAAACTGTGCCTCTGCAGCGACCGAGCTGCTGCAGTGGGATTCTTAACCCATTGTGCCACAGCGGGGACTCCAACCCAGTTCTTAATTGCATAGGAATTCCACTTCACAGTTGGACAGGGAAATGCAGTCTTAGCAATGAGCGGTCCAAGTTAATCCAGCTGAGAAGCGGCAGAGTCTCTCTTCGACAAGGACACCGGAGCCCTCCTGCATGCGATCAGTCAGCATGATGTTGTGTAGGGACCGGAAGGAGAGAGAAAAGGCCACCACCCTGGGTCTCCAGGCGGAGGCAGCCAGGGTACGCCCTTCATCCCAGGTCTGAGATTTACCGCTTTCAGCTACGGGGGATGCATGGACTGCAAGGTGACTGTGGGAGTCAGCAAGGAGGTGACGTGGGGACCGAAGACTTGACCTTGAGGCTGAAGGGGCGAGTCAGCACTGGGGTGGCCAGGGGCCGGTGGGGCAGGGAGCCTTAAGGCCCTCATTGGGCTCTGCTGTCCACAAAGCCTTAGTGGCTCGGGAGGTCAAGGGGAAGATATCATTTGAAGTAGCCTCGATCCTGCAAAGAACTCTGCCTCCGTGTGAAACCACAGCCACGGCGCAGGTCTGAGGGTGGCGGGCAGGGGTCCAGTAACTTCCCACTTGAGAAGCTCATTTGGTGATTTTTGTCATTTGATGCACAAACACACATACACCCGGTTCTTGAGTTCGGGACGCAGCTACGACTAGACGCGCCTACTAAACGCCTAGCACTTCCTGTATCAGGATGCTTTCAGCTCTAAACCACAGCAAAGGCTCCAAGTGGCTTGCCATAATAATGACTAACCCATTAACCCTTTTAATCCTAGCATTAATCTGATGAAGTAGATATAGTTATTACCTCCAGGCCCACTTTACAGACGAGGATACCAGAAAGAGAGGGAGAAGCATGCCGAAAGTCCTAAGTGGTGCGGCCGGGGTTGGGCAGCCTAGCTCAGTCTCTGTCCTTAACCACCACCGTACAGCACATTGAGCTGTAGAATCGGATCCTTTCACTTAACATGATGTCCCAAGGTGGGGACATTCCAAGGGCGATTAATTCAATAGCTCGGCTTTGTCACCAAGGACTGGGGTTCTTTGTGTTCTGCCCCTTGGCTTTTTTGTTCAGTTTATCCCATTGTGTCACAATGTGGCTGCAGCAGCCCCAAGTATCACATCCTCACCCAACAACACCCGAAGGCCAGCAAAAGAGAAAGTCCCTTTCTTATGGTTCTTTTTAAGATGAGGGAAACTTTCCTCAAATTCCCCCAGAGGCGTCCCTTCGTGGCCCCTTAGCCAGAAGACAATTACGTGCCTTCACTGAGAAGAAATGGGCTTGCTGTAACTGGCTTAGACCAAGCGAGACCCACTCCTGCTGAGCTGGGAAGGGTCCTTGCTTCTCCTGAAGTGCAGGGATGCCTGAGAACCTGAAGGGACCTGCCTTCTGGTTTGCTGGCAGAGAAGGGAGCCAGAAGAGCGTGGGCCGCCATACCTACCTTATTTCTCGTTCATCACCTTACGAGATACAGGTTATTAACGTTTTATAAGGAAGGAAACTAAGGGGAAACAAGTTGGTTGGCCAAGGTCAGCTACTAGGCACTGATGGGTCTGCGTCCCGAGCACATCCTCAGGCTTCCTGGCAAGACTGAAGGTTAAACCCTCCTTTCCCACCCTTGACCAGCTGCACAGAGAGATCTACGGTCCGGTCAGGTGGCTCTCGCTGTCCCTCTCCAGTGACGGCGTCTCTCACTGCAGTTTACACCAGAGGAAGGCTCATCTGGTGTTTGCTCGCCTGGTAGACATGTGGAGGCCCCCCAAGGAGCGGCGGGGCGACACAGGCTCCCCCACCTCGCTCTTGGTGCCAGGAAGGGCAGCGTTTTCTCTTATCAGCTCTCGCTGTTCTGCTGATCAGAGATAAGCCTAGGTCCCTTCCAGAAAGGCCTGCGGAGAGGCAGCTCCAGGGCCTGCTTTTACAGACCGGCTCCTCCTGTTTCTGACTCTCAGGAACGCGGGCACCTTTGATTTTCTGAGCCCCAGGAAGGCATCAGTCCTCTCACTGACGCGTGTGGCCCTTCCTCCCCAGATGAGGTGGGGGGCTGCTTTTGCCCCGAGGCTCCCCCTCCCTGGCCTGTGCTCAGACCCGGGGGCTCTGCTATTTGTGGACTGCCTGGGACTGACCACTCCCTAGGCGAGGTGGGTGTGAGGGAAGCTGAGGCAGCCTGAGCTCCAGGCGGGCCTGTGGGGCCAGGCAGCTCCTTCTGGCACGGAGGGCCAAAGCCATCGAGAAGGTCCTGGGACCCAGTGCCCGGGCACAGACGTGGTGGCAGGTCAGGGGCAGCATGCTTCTTTCCTGGGAATGGCTAAGGACCCAAATCTTGATTTTCCTTTCCCCACTACCTGTGTAAATTCGGTCCTTATCCATCCATTCATCCATCCACCCACCCATCCATCCATTCATCACACAGGCCTGGAGCCCCCACTGTGGGGCAGGCACACGTAAATGACCTCACACACGTGGTTTCTGTCCCATCAGGAACTTTGTAAATCAGAGGAATACGCTCCATATCCAATGCGTGTTTAAGGTTTTAACTCTCCTGTGGGCATTTGTGTTTGAACTAGGTTCTCTGCAAAATGAATATACAAATATGGACAATTTAGTAATGGTCTCTCTAGCATCGAGCCAAAGCGAAACCAAGTCCTTCTTCCTCTTCTCCTCCTCCCCCTCCCCCTCCTCCTCTTTTTCTTTTTTGCTGGCCTGCGGCACTTGGAGTTCCCAGGCCAGGGATCAGATTCGAACCACAGTTGGGACCTACACTGCAGCTGTGGCAACGCAGGATCCTTAACCCACTGTGACACAGAGGGAGCCTCCAGCATCAGAGAGTAACTGGGGGCTGCTTTTGCCCTGGGGCTCCCCGTCCCTGGACCTGCAGGGGGTCGGGTAGGGCCTCAGCAGCGCCAAGATGCTGGGCTCCTAGTCCAGTGGTACCCAGTGGTGGGTGATGCGTTTGGCGCCAAGGTCTGTCCCTTGAGTCTCAGCCCTGCCTGAGGGACTGGCAGAGTTCCAGGCCTGGCTCTGGGCTTATGATTATTTTAAACACATCTGTAGAAGCTGTCGTGTTTAATAAAAGAGAGCCTCTTAAAGGCATTCCTAAATTTATAATGGCTTTCCAGCCTTGCACATTTTCTCAGGTGGTGGAGACTAAAAGCATAGTCATCACGGGGTTTTGCTGTGAAACAGTGTTACACAGTGTCCTAAAAGGGTCTCCAGTCTCAAAACGTGGGGAGCCTGTCCCCCAGGACGGTGACGCCCCACCCCACCCTCACCCCCCAGCTGGAGGCCCTGCTGGCTGGAGCCCCTCCTCCAAGGCTCCCCTGTGCCGTCAGCTCTGGCTGTCGGAAGGCCTGCAGTCGCATTGGGTCTGACTGCTTCCCACCGCAGGGCCCCCCCTGGATCCCCCCTTCCTCCTGTGACCCCCCTTCCCCCTGCTCTGATCCCTCCTTTTTCTTTTCACAAAGCATACTTAATTGTTCTATGTGCTATGCATTCTATTTCCTTAAAAATAAATGACGTTCATGACAGCACAATTAATAGGTTGCACACTTTCAGTAATTTAAATTAGATATATACCACATTTGAATGGGCAACGTTGCTTTTTATTAAGTTTCGCGTATTTATTTATTTATTTATTTTTGGTCATGCTCAAGGCGTATGGAAGTTCTTGGGCCAGGATCAAACCTGGGCCATGGCAGTGACCTGAGCTGCTGCAGTGATGAGGCCAGATCCTTAACTGGCTGTGGCACAAGGGAACTTGTGCTGCAAGTTTTCATTTAAAACTCCAGGGAGTTCCTGTTGTGGCTCACTGGTAACAAACCCGATTAGCATCCATGAGGATGTGGGTTCAATCCCTGGCCTTGCCGAGTGGGTTGAGGATCTGGTGTTGCTGTGAACTGAGGTGTAGGTCAACAGCTGCAGCTCCGATTTGACCCCCTAGCCTGGGAACTTCCGGATGCCACTGGTGTGGCCCTAAAGGCAAATAAACAAATAAATACAAATAAAATTAAAATAAGAAACTGACATAGTGTTCGTGAGGATATGGGTTTGATCCCTGGCCCCACAGAGTGGGTTAAGGATCCGGCGTTTCCGTGAGCTGTGGTGTAGGTCGCAAACGCAGCTTGGATTCTGTGTAGGACGGCAGCTGTAGCTTGGATTTGACCCCTAGTCTGGGAACCTCCATATGCCGCAAGTGTGGCCCTAAAAAGCAAAAAAAAAAAAAAAAAAAGGAGCCTTTTGAATCCAGAAACACCTCCCCCTCCCCGCACCCTGGGGAGGTCTGCACCCCTCGGCCACCCACCCTCTTTCTCACCCCTCCTGCCCTGTGGGAAGCAGCGTGGTGCTGCGGAAAGGCCAGAAAGACCACCTAGAATTTAGAATCCGGAGACTTTGGGTTTGAATTCCTTTTCTATCCCCGCCACTAGCTTTGAAATTCCTTTACCCCCGACCCTCAGTTTCTTCGTGAACAATGAGATGAATAGGTCCCCTTGCAGGACTTTGATGAGGATTAGCTGCCTAGGACTTAGTGAGCGCTCCGTAAATATTAGATAAACCTGGATCCTACTCAAAGTTCGTAATGTTTGCCTTTGGGAGAATTTACAGAGAGGTGCGCTTAGCAGGTGTGAGGGTGACGTTTCCCCAGCCAGAGAGCGCCTGCAGGAGAAGAAAATGATCACAGCTACATCCGGCAGCAGACCGAGTCCTCTGGGCTGCTTCACCTGGGGGCCCCGGACATCCGCAGTTTGGTCCGCAGGTCCTTAGAGCTGCCTGCCTGTGCCTGGACCTGCTGGGTGCCCGTGGGGACGCTGTCCGAGCTCTGCTAGAGGCTCAGGGCCGCTGAGGGTGAGGCAGTGAGAAATCAGAGGCCTGTGTGTAATCTGTTGATCGACTGTTTATTCTCTCCATAGTTTCTGAGGGTTTGGAAGCGGCAGTGGCTTTACTGGGTGGTTCTGGCTCGGGCTCTTTCATGAGGTTGCAGTCAAGCTGTTGGCAGCCTATCATGGAAAGCCTCAAAAGGGTT
>PVHT021183517.1:5047925-5211163 GCA_004024745.2 Catagonus wagneri
GCTATTGGCTGGGGGCCTCAGTTCCCTACTGGCTATTGGCTGGGGGCCTCAGTTCCCTACTGGCTATTGGCTGGGGGCCTCAGTTCCCTACTGGCTATTGGCTGGGGGCCTCAGTTCCCTACTGGCTATTGGCTGGGGACCTCAGTTCCCTACTGGCTATTGGCTGGGGACCTCCAGGGTACCACCAGAGACTCCACAGAGGGTCTCTCCAGGGCAGCTGGCTCCCCCAAAGCAAAATCTCTGTGCACGCACTCATGCGGGAGATGGAGTCAGAGCAGAACAGAAGCCACAGTGTTTTCTATAACCTAACACCGAACAAATGCGTCTGTATTCTCCCTAATCTCAAAACGAAATTTGACATTTTTTATTATAAAAATAGGCAACAAAACAAAGTACTTAAGAGAGTTCCCTGACGGTCTAGTGGTCAGGATTTAGCACTTTTACTGCTGTGGCTCGAGTTCAATCCCCAGTCTTGGAACTGAGATTCCATGTCAAACCGGGGCATGCTGCAGGCAAACACAGCACTTAATAATGCATTACTAGTATTTTTAGCACCAGTGCAGTCACAGATGTGTTCATATCACACGACAATTGCTAGGTCCCCAAATCTAGGGGACACGCCTCATCATGCCTTTGAACCAAGGTTGGTTTCAGATCTGCGGCTGTCTTCTTGTCTGACGTCTTCCTAACCGACCATTCTCTATGCTCTGCCAAATGTCTTTCGATAGAATTGGTTTCCTTTTAAAACCTATGTTTTTCCTTCATTTAAAAGTAACGTTGGCAGGGAGTTCCCACTGTGGCACAGTGGGTTAAGGATCCAACTGTAGCGGCTTGGGTTGCTGTCGAGGTGCGGGTGTGATCCCCAGCTCAGCGGGTTAAAGGATCCGGTGTTGCTGCAGCTGTGGTGTATGTCGCAGCTGTGGCTCAGATTCAATCCCTGGCCCGGGAACTACCATAGGCCCTGGGTGCAGCCATAAAATAATAGTGGCAGTGCCCAGACCAATAAAGCCTTTGTGGAACAAAAGGCCAAGACGGCAGGTGATTGTCACTGTCTCCTCCACGACCTGCGTCTTCACGGGCAAATCAGACCTGCCACCTCTCCTTCCACCGTGGAAAAGTGATGGGCTCGAGGTTCCACCCCCATTAACTCCGCAAATGGCTTCCTCTTGGATTTGTACTTTGCTTTTCTTTCATGGTGTCTGGGCCAGGCTGGTGACTCAGTGTCTGGGGCCTCGATGGGCTGGAGGTGGGGCCCTCTTACTCTCTCTTTTCTTGGAGAAAGAGCTGCTGGGAGTTCCCTGCCTATGTGTCAGGATCTAATTTTACTGGGAGAAAAAGCTGCGAAGTTCTTTACAGTAGGGAGCTTATCTGCTCCCAGCCAAGTCCACCTGGCTTGTCCTTGTCCTGCTCCACAGCTAGTGGTGCCTGTCTACAGAGGGGACGGGGGACATCTGTTGAAGAGTCACGTGCGTCTTCCCATTAGCTCCTCCTAGTGGGTCTGGGAGGTGGTCTCCTGTCCCCATGGAGCAGATGAGGAAAGCGAGGCTCCAGAACTTTCCGAGACTTACTCCAGGTAACCTGTCTGCCAGCGAGAGAGCTAGGACGTGCCCCCCTGAGCCGGCAGCATGTTGTCCTCACCACTTCCGTGCCAGGCTGGTGCTGGTGAAGGCTGGTGGCCTGGGATGGATGGGTCCCAGCTCGACTGCCAACCTGAGCACTTTCAGCTAATTTATTAGGTTATTAGGGAGCCACCAAAGGCTGAGGAGGGGAAGCAATACAACAAGAGTCTCACTTTAAGAAGTGAATGGGGGGCAGTTCCTGTTTTGGCACAGCGGAAACGAATCTGACTAGTATCCGTGAGGGTGCAGGTTCGATCCCTGGCCTCGCTCAGTGGGTTGGGGATCCAGCATTGCCGTGAGCTGCGGTGTAGGTAGCAGACGAGGCTCGGATCCTATGTTGCTGTGCCTGTGGTGTAGGCCAGTAGCCGTAGCTCCAATTTGACCCCTAGTCTGGGAACTTCCATATGCCGCACCTGAGGCCCTAAAAAAACAAAACAAAAAAGAAATGAAAGAGGGACGGGAAGATGAGGCATGGGATGCCAGGCCTGGAGGCAGGAGAAGTTGTCAGGAAGTTATTGTGGCTGTTCAGGTGAGAGATGCCCAGGGCCTTCAATAACGTGATGGGGTGGGGGTGGGGAGCTTAGCCTGCAGGGGGCGGGACAGAAGCCAGACATCCGACTGCATAGGGACGTGGCACTTGTGGACCAGGGAGAGGTCCCGGGAGGGTGAGATGACCAGCCACGTGGACTTTGGGGTGGCCGTGGGGCGTCTGAGTTCATTCACACCTCAGGAGAGGCCAAGGTGGCCTGTGACAGAGGCCTGTCTGGAGCCCCTGGCTCCTGGTGCCGAGGAGAGACCACCCTCCCGTGCCCTGAGCCTGCTGTGTGGTTTTTCCCTCTTCTGACAATTTAGCCCCACAAGCGGTGGGGGCAGTTGCTTTGGCCGCAAGCTGGAGCCATGAAGCTAATAGTGGTTGCGCAGAGCCACCTGCCCCAGACTGCGAAGCACTGCATCCGTCTGCGCGAGGTGCTTTTTCTCCTCCTTTCCCAGTGGCCAATCACACTCAGTTTTCTATAAAAGAGAGGAGAGAGGTGCAGTTTCCACATTCAGGAGCCCAACTGCTTGGGCCCCATCCTGGCTCAGTCAGTTACTCACCTGGAGAGCTCGGGCGATTTACTTCATCTCTCTGGCCCTCAGTTTCCTCCTCTGTAAAATGGGAATAATACTGGTACCCACTTCAAAGAATTGTTGAGGTTAAGTGGGTTAAACCATGAAATGCTACTGGTGGCTGGTATGCAGATGGTGCTTAATAAATAGATGTTGACAGGATGAGTGTTTTAGAGGGAAGCTTTCTAAGGAGGAAAATCAGAGGTGAGTTTTTTTTCTTTTGTACGGTCAAATGGCAAAATGTAGATAAGGAAGGGCCTGGCTTTGTTCCAGCCACTTCCTAACATAGTCCATTAAAGGGAGGTTGAGAGGAAAGCTACTGGAAGAAGTAAATTAAAAACCCATGAAGAATGGGAGTTCCTGTCATGGCTCAGCTGAAGCGAATCTGACTAGTATCCATGAGGATGCAGGTTCGATCCCTGGCCTTGCTCAGTGGGTTAAGGATTTGGCGTTGCCGTGAGCTGTGGTGTAGGTAGCAGATGTGGTCCAGATCCAGTGTGGCTGTGGCTGTGGCTGTGGCCGGCTCTGACTTGACCCCTAGCCCAGGTGCAGGCCTAAAAAGCAAAAATAAATAGTAAGTAAAAGGGCTGAGTGGGACCACTGGAGGCCTCTGTGGTTGAAGGCGGATTTTGTGATTTTTGTGCTTCGATATGTGTTCACATCTCTGCTTTGGGGCCCGGTGGGGACCAGGGGTGTGACGCTACTTTTAGTCAAAGAGGCTCCAAAACTTCTACAGCAAGTCAGCTGTTTTCAACATCTGGGAACTTGCCCAGATCCTTCTCTGATTTATGGGAATCGAGCCGCGGCCGACTTCCACGCCCCCTCCCTCTGGAATTGGAGCGGAGGCAGAGGGGTGGGACCCGGAGCCCTGGGACCACCTCCCTGCCCGCGGACTCTAACTGGCCGCCTGAAGAGTCCACACTGCCACACGGCCCTCGAGGTGCGTGGCTATTTGGGGCTCAGCCCAGCCCAGCTGTCGTGAAGCCCCCTCAGCCCCCTTGTTCGCGCGCTCTGCTGGAATGACTGTCCCACGTGCCGTCCTTTCCCTCCCTTTGGCCCAGGGACCCGGGTGGGGCCCCAGGAAGGCACACAGGCAGGAAACAACTTGCATAGATAACTGCTCCGTGCCCGGCTCAGGACAGGCTTTTGACATGCTTTTTCTCTTGTATTTATTTATTTTGGCTGCTCCCCCAGCGCACAGAACTTCGCGGGCCAGGGATTGAACTCACTCACGTCACGGCATCAACCTGAGCCACTGCAGTGACAATCCGAATCCAGAACACACTGGGCCACTAGGGAATTCTAGCTACACCTCTCTCTCTCTCTCTCTCTTTTTTTTCTGCCATATAGAGCTGCACCCATGGCATGTGGAAGTTCCCAGGTTGAATCAGAGCTGCAGCAGCCGGCCTATACCACAGCTACGGCAACGCGAGATCCGAGCCACGTCTGCAACCTACAGCTCGTGGCAACACCAGATCCTTCACCCACTGAGCGAGGCCAGGGATGGAACCAAATCCTCATGGATACTAGTTGGGTTCATTACCACTGAGCCACGAAGGGAACTCCTGCTCTTTCTCTTTTAACTTATTCATCATGCCAGATTTTCAGGCTGCCTTTTTTATGTCCATCATCCAGGCAAATAAACCGAGTCGCAGACATTTAGGTAACTGGACAGGATTACACAGGGGAATAGGGTTCAAACCTGAACTCATGGTCAGATGACTCCAAACCTCCTGCACACCCCCTCCACCCGGTAACCACCCCGTAACCACCCGCTAACCACCTCTAACTACCCCCTCCCCCATCAGCTGAGGCGCGAGGTAAGAACCAGGACCAAGAGAGCAGAAAACTCGGGAAGAGATCATTCAGGCAACGGAGGGGGCTGGTGGCCGAGAGCTTGGCGGTCTGGTCCTCCGACCTCGTTCAGCCAGAACAGGCGCGGAACCGGACGTGCGGCCTTTATGAAGCCCTGAACTGAACACGCAGCTGCTGCAGATGTGATGCAAAAGGTCGGGGACCCGGAGCTTCCTGACCAACGCGGGCCGAGCCCCGGCTGTGTTCTAGGCCCTCGGGCGCCCACGGCAGGGCTCCCCCGCCACCAGGGAGGGCCCGGTTCGCAGATGGGGTGGGATGCAGCTGGAAGGATCCGAGGGGATGGAGAGGGGCAGGTCCTTGAAAGGCGGCTGCTGGGACAGTTCTAGAGCTGAAGGCTATTGGCTGAGAAACCCCGGACGGGAGATTCTGACCCCTCGTGATTTGGGGGAGACAGTTTCTCTCAGAGGCGTCGACTCTGCTCCTTTGGGGTCTGGTTTATACGCGAAGGGCTGTGGCTTGGGGCACGGGGAAGAAAACCGGTTGTGTGGGTGTCGGGGGGTCCTAGGGGCCCCTGGGAGCTGCTCTTCCCTTTTGCCCCCAGGTGGCTTCTCCCTGACTCAGAATCCGAGGCGTGTCTGAGGGCGAGCGGCCAGCTGAGGAGACCTTTCCCCGCCCTAGAAACCTGGGCCCGGGCAGGCCCGCAGGCCCCCAAGTCTCGGGGGGTTCAGGCAGCCGCGGCCTGAGCTCCACGGCCTGACTCCGCAGGCGGGCGGTTCTGAGGAAACGCAGAGCGGGGGTCACGCTTCCTCCACGGAGCTGAGGGGAACCCCAGGTGGAGGCGGTTCGCACAGGGAGGGTGACAGGGGAGGCCGTGACAGGGGAGGCCGCTTGCCAGGTCCCGGGCTGAGTGCTGACACATGTGTTGCTTCTGCAGACGGGGGCCTGGGACGGAGCCGAGCAAAGCCTTGGCTGACTTCTTCACCTCAGACGGATCCCTCACGGAAGCTCGCGTGCTCCGGCCCTGACGGGAGGCCCAACGGCGGCTCAGAGTTCAGGGGGTCGCGGATGACTGGACAGCTCAAGAGACAAGAACTGAGTAATAGGGACTGTGGTGCTGCCATTCAGCGGCTGGTGACCTCAGGCAAGGGGTCAAACGTTCTGACCCAGAGTTTCCTCGGTGTGTAATGGGGTCACCCCCCCACACGACAGGGAAGTCGGGGGCAGGGGAGGCAGGCAGAAGGCCTGGCCTCCTCGGCGTCCCCCAAAAAAGGCCTCCACACCCATTCCCCGCTCACCCTGAAGGAGCCCCAGGAGGCCGTATCGTTCTCTCCACATCCAGGCGAGGGAACTGAGGCCCCGCCGCTTGCTCGTGGCCACAGGGCCGGTCCTCGGTGGAGGGACAGAGCCACGGCTCACGCTGAGGCTGGCCTGGTCCCCATGACTGTGCCTTGTCCGTAGGGACCACATTTGATGTGACGGACACAGGGACCTGAAGCTCATCATTTGGTGGCCCTACTTGGACGCCTCGAGTCTCTCCAGCAGCCTCTGCGACCTCGGCTGGGCCACTTGGCTCAAATCCCTTTTAACCTCGACATCCTAGTTTGGGTAAATTTAACCCCCACTGAAATTGTGTCATTGCTGCCAGATCAGATCATTCTTTGCCGTCAAGGGTCCTTGTCGGTCCCCCCAGCTGTAGAGAAAAGGCTCGGGGCTGCAGGAACCCAGGCCCGGGCCCTCTGGCTGGCTTCTCCCCTCTGCCTCTGGCAAGGTGAATAAGGGTGCCCTGCAGGGTGAATAAGGGTGCCCTGCAGGGTGCACGGCAGAAGCCGACGCAGAGCTCAGGCAACATGACAACAGCCCAGGCTTCAAATATAGCACTTTATCCATTGTCGTATCAATGTCAAGAAACTGTGCTCAGAAACTGGAGTTCCCTTTGTGACCCAGCAGGTTACGAACCTGACATGGTGTCGGCGAGGATGAGGGTTTGATCCCTGGCCTCGATTAGTGGGTTAAGGATCTGGCGTTGCTGTGAGCTGCGGTGCAGGTTACAAATGCAGCTCTGATCCGGTGTTGTCCCGGCTGTGGTGTAGGCTGGCACCTGCAGCTATGATTGGACCCCTAGCCTGGGAACTCTCTTATGTCACGAGGATGGCCCTAAAAGAAAAAAAGAAAGAAAGAAAGGAAAAGTATCCGTCCTCATCAGCTGGGTGGAGACGCCCGATGCAGAAGGTCTGGGGTGGGAGTGGCGAGTATTCTGGGCATGGAGCTGAGGGTGGGCTGGCTGCTAAGTCTCTGGTCAGTGCAGGTTCTGGAAAAAAGGAAGAAGTTCTCCTCACATCACCTGCTCTGTTTTCACGGAGATGATTATCCACCCACCTGAGCCGCCTGCTGCCTTTAGCTCTTACAAGACAGCCTCCACCCCGCTGTCCTTAGGAAAGGCTCATTTTGCCCCCGGCTTGCCAGGTGCTGCTGCAAGTGGCAAAAGCAGGGGTTAAGTGACTTACCAGACCACCAATTAGGGCAGAGGTGTTCCTAGCTGTAAGCCACTCCTATGGTTAAACGTGGGTACTGATGCACAAGCTGCGTGCTTACTTATTTGCTTTTGGATTGAATTTTAAGAATGACGTTTAGCGTTTGTTTAGCAACTACAGTTTACAAAGCGCTCTCACATACGTGGTAACCTCATGTCAGGGACCATGAGTGTAAAGGGACTGTCTCACTCCTGTTCATGGGGTTTCCTTCATCAACGGGGCTTTGAAACCAGGGAGCAAGGCTTCCAAAGTATTTGGATCAGATTTGAATTGCTTTTTTTTTAGCTACACCTGAGGCACATGGAAGTTCCTGGGCCAGGGACTGAATCAGAGATGTGGCTGCTGCAACACTGGATCCTTCAACCCACTGCGCCAGGCTAGGGATTGAACCCGAAACTCCACAGTGTCCTGAGCCACAGCAGCTGAATTCTTAACCTACTGCCCCACAGCGGGAAATCTGGATTCAATTCTTAATAACTGTATTTACTTATCATGAATACAATGTGTAGTAACATGAGATCCAAGACACAAATATTATTAGATTATTAAGTCTATTCCTGTCTGATGTGTTAACGTCTCCACATCCTGTTTGAGAGCTTATCAGGGCTTAACTCTAGCATTCTCGTTACTTCTTTTTCGCTGTGCCCATGGCACCCGGAGGTTCTGGAGCCAAGGATCAAACTCGCGCCACACAGTGACAACACTGGCTCCTTAACCTGCTGCACCACCTGGGAACTCCGCTAGCATTGCTGTTAGAGGCAGAGGGGGCTAGGACACACTCTCCCAATCACTAGAACTTCAGCAAAGACTCAAGATAGATAAACAAATGAATGATTGAATGAATAAAAATTTCCCTTTTCTTTGGAATTTTCTCAGTGTCCTTGCCAACCAGATACTATTAGCTTTATTTTCCATCCATTCATTTACTGTGTTTCAGGCCCTGTTCTAGGAGCACAGGTAAGAGACTATCCTGTTTCAGGGCACTCCCAGCCCAGTGGTAGTTTAAGGGCCACGGAAGACACAAAACATAACAGACATTTGCAGTGCGAGAAGGAAAGGCGATGCCAATGGAAGGCAGAATGAGGTCTGGGAGCACAGACCAGGACAGCTGATCCACCCTGGGTATATCAAGGAAGGCTTCCTGGAGGAGGCGACATCTGAGTTAGACAAGAGGAGCAGAGGAAAGAAGTCCAGGCAGCAGACAGAGGCTCAGGCCTGAGAGCTCTGTGTACTCAGGGAGGGCCTTTTTTGCTGAGACGGCCCTTAGAACACAGTGAGAGTAGGGACAGCCGGGCTTTAACCCTCAGCTAGGGGTCTTGTATGTGAGCTGCTGGGAGAGTCTAAGCGGGAAAACAACTTCATATTACCTTTTATTTCCTCCAGGCACGAGCCACCATTATTATTAAATAATTACTGAGGTAGTTTGATATTTCACATTTCCTCTGAGCAAATGTTGCTATGATCTCTAAGAGAGCAGAGATGAAGACGTCTTTTTGTTCAACCTTATAATTCTCTAGACCTAGAACAGTGCCTGATCATAGTGGATGCTTAGGAAATAGGAGGAGGAGTTCCCTCTGTGGTACAGTGGGTTAAGAACCTGACTGCAGCAGCTTGGGTCACTGTGGAGGCATGGGTTCTATCCCTAGCCTGGAGCAGGGGGTTAAAGGATCCAGCTTTACCACAGCTGTGGCTCAGATTCAGTCCCTGGCCCGGGAACTTCCATAAGTCACAGGTGTGGCAATTAAAAAAAAATCCCAAAACAAAAACAAACAAAGAAAATAGGAGGGAGGGTGGGAGGGAGAAAAACGCAGTGACGACATCTGCCATGCATTGGAGAAAAGGCATTCTGGCAGCATGTAGAGGAGAGACTGAGACATGAAATAAGAAAGATGTCAGGGGGTTGTTGTTTGTTTAAAGAGTGAAGGTGAGAAAAAGCCAGAATGGCCATTTTGGGTAGGAGAAGCTTCTGGGTTCGAATGACTGTGTGCAATGAGAGGCGAGAAGGCTCTTTGAAGTTGTCTGCCAGGTAAGCCTGCGTTCAGGCTGAGCATCAGGTGGTGGGAAAAGGTGAAAGACATGAGCACGATCTTGCAGAAAATCACAGAGCGATCCATGTAACAGGTGCTGGGGATGAAGCCCAACCCTGCCTTGTCTTTGCTTCCAAAATTCTTGTCTGCATGGCTGAATGATGCACTGACTTTTTGTTTCATAGCAAATTTCTTAATGGTCTCTGGCAGCCTTTCTGCAGCCTTCATACACCATTTGTTTCTTGGATAATGAGCTTAGCCTCAGAGCCAAAGGAGAAAGCCCCAGTGCTTGTTAAATATACTGGCGTGGGCTGTCTGCTCCCCAGAACCTCTGTCAAGCATTGCGCTAAAATCACCCAGCAATGCCGTTTGCATCTAGGAAAATGGCCCTTGGTGACTAATAGAAATCCAGCTTTATATCGATTAGGAAGGGCTTTGATAAGCAGCATTAATTTTGTTTGCAAGGCAGAAAGGTGCGTATCTCTGTTTCCTTTTGGGGAGCCTGGTTTAAGCTGCTCCCAGACAGCACTTCCCAGTGGCTCCCAGACATTGGACTTGCAGCTGTAATTAATCTCAGAGGCTCGCTGGTCCAGCTTGTGCACACGACCCGCAAGCTGCCTTATTTTTCCCAGCCTCCTAGCTCAGAGAGAATTGTGATGACGGGGCAGCCTAATAACCAATAATTCTAATAACGCTTCAAGTAGTCATTTGGGCTTGATGCATTTGGCCCGGTGCAGACACAACCTCAACAGCTGGGAGGATTCCGTCTGGCTTCCCCCCTCCCCAGGAGTCTGGAAATTAAGGCTGTTATTTTCCATTTGGAGTCCTGGTTGTTATTGCCAAAGACAAAGGAATGGGTTTCTAGAATCATCACTTAGGAGAACGGTGCACTGGAGAGAAACACTAGATGCTTCCAGAAAGGTGGGCAGTGGGTATCTCGGCAGGACTATCCGCCAACTCCTTGGGGACATCTTGCGGTGGGTGGAAGACTCCTGGACGCAGCTCTGCCGGGCAGTCTATCCATCTGGGAAGGCAAGAAGGACCGTGTCAACCTCAGATTTCACTGCACCCTTTGGGGAAAAAATCCTGTAGCCTTCAGGGGTCTCCAAGACACCCATGCAGTTGAGGATGTCTAGCCTCAAATTTCCGGAATAAATTCAGTTTGACTCAAACAAAATCATTGAGGACCTGCCGTACCAGGAGGGAGGTGGGGGTGGAGACGACACCCGTGGCCACGCAGCCACTGACTTGCCGACAGTCCCTGATGGAGCGCCGGCTACGTACCAGGTTTAGGCTGCGTCAGGGTTGCACAGACGGAGGAGGGGGTCCTCGCCTGCCGGGAGCGTTTTTAGTTGGACCGATAGACACGAGCCACCGTCAAAGCCACAGAGTGATGGATGCTGTCCTAAGAGCCACGATAGAGACCCTAGAAAAGATGTAAAATAAACCCAGAAGATACTGGAAATTAATTCCCCATGCCGAAACCGGGGAAGGCTGGAAAGAGGAGGAATCCAGATTTCAGCAAGGCATTTGACCAAGTTTCTGCTCTGGGTCCGGTCAGCAATAGCAAGAGCTGACACGCCCACAGCCCTGACCATGTTCCTGGAGCAGTTTTGAGCGCTCCGCATATGTTCACTGAGTCCGCATTAGGCGTCTTTAAAGTAGGTGCTTTTGTTACCCCCATTTTATGGATGAAGAAACTGAGGCCCCAAGAGGTTGAATGATCGCCCCAAGATGACCACTAATAAGTGGCCAAGGAGGGTTTGGTCTCAGGCGGTGTGGCTCCAGACAACGCCTGTACAGTTAGGTAGGTTCCCTCTGGCTGAACCACTCTGCCCCACAAGGGTGTTTCTTACTGTTTTGTTTGGTTGAGTCAAAATAATTCACGTTGCAAAAGCAATATGGCAGTTTAGAAAGTCTGGAGAAAAGAATAAAGGTCCCAGCTCCCCTTTGTGCCTGGCATGATGCAGGCATCAGGTGGCTGCAGGGTAACCCTTCTGAGCCGTGGGGGTGTTTGCTGGCATTACAATAGGTAGACACAGCCTTGTACAGCAGAGCAACGCCGTTGCGGTGTGGGCCCTCCATGAGCAGTATTGGTCCAGCCCAAAGCAATTTTGTTTTTTGTTACTTTTGGGGGGAACCGTGCCCGCAGAACGTAGAAGTTTCCAGGCCGGGAACCAAACCTGCACCACAGCCATAACCAGAGCCATAGCCGTGACAACGCTAGGTCCTTAAACCCACTGCGCCACAAAGGAATTCTAGCCCAAAGCAATTTAAAATACCTGCCTTGGAGAGATAATATAGTCAACAAAGAAAGTGTGGACACCGAGCCCTCATCCCAAAGCACTGCAGCAACAGACAGCCTTTCTCTGAGGAAAAGTCTAAAGTCAGCAGGTGCAGAAAGTGTCAACGGGAGACGCATGCCCAGAAGAAATCACTCAGAGAGAAAACCTGGGCCAAAGGGCTTAGCTTTATGCCTAGATAAGGCACTTTCTACAGTTAAATAATTTTCGACATTTTCTTGACCAGCTTTTGTGGTACCTGAGCGTGGATGGCACCTGCAGTTGTGCAGGTTGTCCGCTGCACAGGGGACCCACCTGAGGGCCGAGTGGGGACCAGAATCCGGTCTGCCTTCCACTCACCACACTATGTGCTTACGGGGCTGCATCTGTGCCGAAGGAGCCCTCCTTCCCTGATTTACACAAAAGGACCCTACAGGCTAGCTGGGGTCCATGACTTACAGAAAAGGAAACACCCCCAGGACAGGACCAGCAAAAAATGGGACATCAGAACAGGGCTGCAGGTAGAGCAGAAAATAACCCGCTTTACCACACTGGCTGTGGCTGTCTTCAGGTCTTTCGAAAGGAAAAAGCAGTTGCTAACAGAATTGCTAACAGAATTCACCCTGTTATATATTTTTCTTCTTTTTATGGTTACACCTGTGGCACCTGGAAGTTCTCAGGCGAGGGGCTGAATCAGAGCCGCAGCTGCCTGCCTGCACACAGCCACAGCAACACCGGATCCTTAACCCACTGAGCCAGGCCAGGGATGGAACCTGCATCCTCACGGAGACAATGTGGGGTCCTTGACCTTCTGAGCCACAGCGGGAACTCCCACCCGTTATATTCTCGATGTGTTGTGGGTACACCCAAGTGCACAAAGCCATTTTTCCTTCTGGAGTTTGATTCGAATCACAGATCTCTGCGCAGGTGATCCATCCCGGGACCTGGAGTCAAGGCTGTGGGGTCCGGACTGGCCGAAAGCAACCGGCAGGTCTCGCTCAGAATTCTGCCCGCTGTGCTACCCAAATACGCTCAGTGCCTCCCTGGGTCATACCTCTCCCCTCTTCTCTCCACGTGCGTGTTTACACAACGATTTCGTTGTGAACATCACTTTTGTTGCGTGACTTAAGCTAAGCACTTCCCGTAGTGCCACATACGAGCCCCGCCTGCCATTTGTAAGCGCGGCTGCGTGTGAGCAACCCCCCCAGCCCGAGCCAGCCCCACACAGTCTGATGAATAGTCATCGCGTTGCTTACTCGGCAGAGAAATGCCAGCCACAAAGGAAATGTTGAGTCAGGGGCGCAGGGCTCTCTTTCCAGCTTCGCTCTGCTCAACATTTTTTGCTGAGAGTCAGGATGAAGATGGAGCATGCAGACTGCTCATCAAATCGGGACTGGAGAGGGAAACAAGGTGTTTGGAAGAAGGAGTCAAGATTCCAGGAGTTTCCCTAGCAAATCCTTTCCTAGAACTCGCTCCTCCGCCCCGCCTTCTCCACGTTTACACAAGCCTGTCCACCACCTCCCTCACCGCCACCCCGCCCCTAACCCGACAGGTGGGTCGTGGGGCCAGATGGGCCAGAGACCAGGGCTGGGCCAGAGAAGCCTCTCGATGATTTTAGGATTGGGACTCACAGATTCCGAAGATCTCCAGGTGGCCGGAGTATTTCATGTCAGCTCGGGAGGTACCGTGGCCGGGTTTTGTTTTATGAACTTGAGAAGTGGAAGAAGCTGGCTGGTGAGACAGCGAGGAGGGAGGTCAGAGGGGAGCAAGGGCGAAGAGAGGTCACCAGAATCCTGGTGTATTTGTTCCTGAAGCTGGTTGCTTCTCTGCCACTTGTTCAGAGTCCATAGTGAGATAAGAAAGTCCTTCTTGCGTGAGCTGGCATCTCTGCTGGTTACAGCTGAAAAGGTTCTCGTGAAGTCAGTGGCAAATCTGAAGTCTTGGTTCAAAAGATAACCAGGCTGGAGTTCCCTTCGTGGCTCAGTGGTTAATGAATCCAACTAAGAACCATGAGGTCGCGGGTTCGATCCCTGGCCTTGCTCAGTGGGTTAAGGATCCGGCGTTGCCGTGAGCTGTGGTGTAGGTCGCAGACACGGCTCGGATCCCACGCTGCTGTGGCTGTGGTGTAGACCGGCAGCTACAGCTCCTGTTAGATCCCTAGCTTGGGAACCTCCATATGCCGCGGGTGCGGCTTTACTTAAAGGTAAAAAGACAAAAAAAAAAAAAAAAAGATAACCAGGCTGTGGAAGAATCTAGCCCAAAATAAAGGGGAAAGACTGAATTTGGGGTGTCACGGTCTTGTGTGAGCTTGCTGCGCAGGAGGTGCCTAAGAAAGTCCCTGGCCGGCAGAGGACATGGAAGTCATGTCCCGAGGGCTGAAAGGGTCGGGGATATCACGGCCAAAGTGAGGAAGATTTGGGCAGAAGAGTATGCTGTTTGTCGTACAGGGTGTGGAGGAACCAAGGTCAGAGCTGGGACCTGCAGGTGGAACATACGTTGATGCCTATTTTGGCAAATCATTTCTAACAGCCTCCGCTGGTGGGCCAGGCTTCCCGGGAAGCAGAAAGCACCTGACAGGAAGAGGGTTTTTTTTTTCTTTTTCATATTTTTTTTCTTTTCTTTTTTAGGGCTGCACCTGTGGCATAAAGAAGTTCCCAGGCTAGGGGTCAAGTCAGAGCTGCAGCTGCTGGCCTACACCACAGCCACAGCGACACCGGATCCTTAACCCACGGGGCAAGGCCAGGGTTCGAACCTGCAACCTCATGGTTCCTAGTCGGATTCATTTCCACTGTGCCATGACGGAACTCTGTCACAAATTAGCTTCTTAACCCTCACAATGGCCTCCCGGAAGGAGGTACTATTATTATGAAAATGGTAATAACTGAAAATAGCAATAGTTCCTGTCTTTTAGAGGCGAGGAAACTGAAGCGTGGGGCGCTGGGAACGCCCTTGTCCCCTCTTACAGCTACGGGGGCAGATCCCGGTTCAAACCCTGGTGGTCTAGCACACACTCAGGCAAGGTCCCAGCATTGCCCATGAGCTTGTTAGAATTGCAGAAGGTACCAGGCCCACCCAGACCTGCTGGAGCAAGACGCACATTTAAACAGGTGTCTGAGAGTTCCCGTTGTGGCTTAGCAGGTTAAGAACTTGACTAGTGTCCTTGAGGGTGCGGGTTCGATCCCTAGCCTTGCTCAGTGGGTTAAGGATCTGCCATCGCCATAGCTGCGGTGTAGGTCACGGATGTGGCTCGGATCTGGCATCGCTGTGGCTGTGGTGTAGGCCAGCAGTTGTAGCTCTGATTTGACCCCTAGCCTGGGAACTTCCATATGCCGCGGGTGGAGCCCTAAAAAGAAAAAAATAATAAGATAAAATAAACAAGTGTCTGGTGACCAGTCTGCGTGAGGAAGTCTGAGAAGCAACGCTCTACTGCCCTGCACGGAGCCTGGCGGCCAGACTCCCCCGCCGGGCCCAGCACCTGTCGGCCCCAGCGCCCCGACCCCCGCCTGCCTCCTGGCTCCGGTCCAGGCTCATTGCCACGACACCCCACCTGTCCCCAGTGAGGTCCTGGCTCTGGGAACTTGACACATTACTACTCGCCGGGGTAGGGGAGCCTGGCGGCTGGGTCCTTTTTCTTGGCCTTCCCACGCTTCCCTCTTGGCAGCGAGGGTGAGGAGGGGCCTCGCAGAGCTGGCTGGTGCCCTTTGAGGTATTTAGACAACTGCCATTGGTTGGAATTCTGGGAGGGCCTGGATGCAAAGTCCGAGAGCGGTCGTTAACAGAGAAACCCGCAGGGACCATGTCCTGTGCAAGGCCGCAGGGCCAGCTGTTAACAGAACCAGGACTGTACCCTCTGTGCCCTCCCGAGGCCCTGCCAGGCCCTCCCTATGTTCCGTCCGTGGCACAGGAAGACGGACTCCAGCGGCGGCTCAGGAGAAAGTGATGTGGATTTCAAGGACTGAAGTCCAGTTTGACTGTCGGCCCCAGGGGCCAGCACAGCAAAGCCGGCTAGTGGGTCGCCCCCGTCAGGCTCTGCCGGGTCCTGAATGTCCTGCAACAGGTCGGAGACGGGGTCCTTCTGCAGCTGGAGAAATGCAATGAAAGGGGGTGTCATCCAGAATCTCTGACACACGGGAGGGTGTGCTCTCCCTGCTCCGGGCTCGGCTGAGACACAAACACAGACAGACAGAGACACAAACTGATGAGGCAGGCACGCTAACAGGTCCCACCCAAAGAACCCACCACACACAGTTAGACCTTGCTGGGGGCCCTGGGCCCATGGGCCAGAGTCAGACGAGCTGTTGGCGCTCTCTGCACCTGTGCCGCCTGTACACCCACACACGGAAGCCTGTGCCCACCCCGCCTGGGCAGACCGCACACCCACGCACGCTGCCAGTCTGGCCTGTGGGGGCGGGGCAGGAACAGGAGTGAGCCCCGAGTCTTGGCCTGAGCGGGCGTGTGGGTGTCTCCCGACCCAAATGGGTGGCCAGTTGCCGGGGCTAGGCCTCGGGTTAGCGGAGCACAGGGGCCCTGTGCGGGGGTGACGACTGTTGCCATGGAGATGAGAGCTGGAGATGCCATGCGGCGAGGCAGGCTCCATGTGGGCGGTAGAACCCCACAGATCATGGGGAGCGAGGGAGGGTGGGCGTCTGAGGCTCTGGGCTGGGCGGTGGGCTCCTGGGGTGGGGTGGGGGCTGGGTGATCTGGAATGCCAGGAGTCCCGGGCACAAGGTGATGAGCTTACCAGCCAGTCTCCAGCTGGCAGGTGGCAGCACAAAGCCAGCCTGGGCAGGGGGTGGGGGGTCCCTCCGCCTCCCCTTTCTGGGTCAAGGTTTCCTGTCCCCTTTCTGGGTCAAGGTTTCCTGTCTGATGAGTTCCCATGGTGGCTCAGCGGTAATGAACACGACTAGTATCCATGAGGTTGCGGGTTTGATCCCTGGCCTTGCTCAGTGGGTTAAGGATCCGGCGTTGCCATGAGCTGTGGTGTAGGTCGCAGACGCGGCTCGGATCCCACGTTGCTGTGGTTGTGGCGAAGGCCGGCAGCTGTAGCTCCGACCCTCAGCCTGGGAACATCCATATGCTGCACCTGCAGCCCTAAAAAGCAAAAAAATACCTCCAAAAAACAAAAAAACAACAAAAACACAAGGATTTCCTGTCTGAAGACGGTGGGGCCTGGGCTGGCCTCCCCACTGCCGGTAGCCTGGGGCCAGGGCCCCACTTCCTCTCCTGGGGAGGGTGTGGGGTGAAGCTTGCACAACTCGAAGCAGCTTTAAGTAGGGAGCTTGAGAGAAACCCAGAGGAAGCCGCAGGGGAAGGGCTGGCTCTGGGCTTAGAGGCCTGGGGAGGCGGGAGAGGTGCAGGACGCAGCAGGCGGGGTAGCGCCCAAGGCACCGACTGGCATCTTTCGGGATTTCTGTGGAAGTGTTTGCTCGGGCAGAAAAATATCTGTTGCCATGGAAACCCCATGTCTCCTCTGCCAGGCTGGGTCCCTCGTTGGGAGAACAGTCTCAAGGATGCCAGGGAGGCGGACAAGGCTCTTCCTGGGCCAGGCCCTGGGGCAACCTGCAACCTTCTTCCATGGGGCAAGGGGGCCACATCCCTTCAAAAACTCACTCATTCACTCATTCAACAAACACCGGAGCTCCCGTCGTGGAGCAGCGGGTAATGAATCCGACTAGGAACCATGAGGTTGCGGGTTCGTTCCTTGGCCTCGCTCAGTGGGTTAAGGATCCGGCATTGCCGTGAGCTGTGGTGTAGGTCGCAGACGCGGCTCTGATCTGGCGTGACTGTGGCTGTGGTGTAGACCGGCAGCTGTAGCTCCGATTCGACCCCTAGCCTGGGAACCTCCATATGCCGCGGGTGTGGCCCTTAAAAGCAAAAAGCAAACAAACAAACACACAAAACACCAGCTAGTCTACATCGGGCACTGTGCTGGATACTGGGGTGGGGTTGTGTGTGCAGAAATTCACCTAACATGGTCCCTGAACTCAAGGCGGACGTAGTCTGGTGGGGCGATAGGTGTACGTGATGAGGCCAAGGGCTTTCACAGGGAAGTGGGAGAATGCTGGGTAAGCGCAGAGGGAGGATGGGAAGGCTTCCTGGAGGAGGTGGCAGTTTTGTTGGCCTGGGCAGGGAGGGCACTCCAGGCAGAGGGAACAGGCACGGCACTTCCAAGAAGAGTCAGGAGGTAGACAGGCCTCTAAGAGCCTCACTCAACACCCAAGGCAAGGCTGTTGTGGTGCCAGGGTCCATAACCGCCCTGCACTTGAACTCCAGCTGTGCCACTTCCAAGCTGGGTGACCTTGGGCAAAGCACTTCAGGAGTCAGCACCCAGTTTCCTCATCGGAAAATGAGAAAACAGAGATGGTAATATAATCTACCTTAAAGGGTCGTTGTAGAGTAAATAAGTTGGACAGTGTAAACCACTGTGCTGGGCTGGCACGGAGCTGTATTATTATTAATAATAGCTCGGCCCCTTCCCACCCACCTGAGCTGCTCAGGGATGGTCTGATCCTGAAGGCCAAGGGTCAGGGACGGAGAGAGAGACATGGGGTTAAGAGCACAAACAGGGAGTTCCCGCAGTGGCTCAACATACTACAAATGCGACTAGTGTGCCCAAGGATGCGGGTTCGATCCCCGGCCCCACTCAGTGGGTTAAGGATCTGGCATTGCCTCGAGCTGCGTCGGAGGTCGCAGATGCAGCTCAGATGCCAAGTTGCTGTGGCTGCAGTGGAGGCTGGCAGCTGCAGGTTCAATTTGACCCCAGCCTGGGAACTGCCATATGCCTTGGGTGTGGCCCTAAAAAAAAAAAGGAGAGAGAGAACAGACAAGCTTGCCACAGGCAGTCCCTCCAAGAAGGAAGGGAAGCACCCAGACGCCCTCAGAGACCAGCCAGCCCGGCCCCCTGTCTGGCCCCCGCCCAGCCCATGGACGGAAACACTGAGGTCCTGGGGGGGTAAGGGACGTGCCGGGACACACAGCAAATTCGGGACAGTGTGCCGGTGGGGGTGATGCTCATGCAGTAAAAGGCTGTTATATATCTGACCCGAATAAATAATTTATTCTGGGTTTTAATAATTGAAAAGGCTTCATTTCATCGGTGCCTCATCAAAAATAGAAACTTTCTTCTTTTGCATTCTAGATTTCTTTTTAAAGTAGCACATGGGAGCAGGGGCCAGGGCAAGGGCCTCTGAAGAGTTTGGGGGCAGCGGCCCCCGGGACAGGCCACAAAGGCAGAGCGTCCGGCCGGACAAGAGGCAAGTGGCCTTCGCTTCGTGCCTCCTCCGTCCCTCAGCTTCGGTCGGCCCCTCCCTGTCCTCGGGTCTGCTGCGGGTGGGGACGGGAGCTGCTGGGGAGGAGCTGGGTCAGAGACCCGGGGCCTGGCGCAGTGGAGAGTGGGCGACAGTCAGCGCGCCGTCCTCCACGACCGCCAGCCTCCCCTTCCTGGTGGGCGCAGGTGGTCATGACCCCTCCCCTCGGAGCTGTTGGGAGAGCTCAGCGAGTCTGTGTCCTCAGTGGCCCCTTGTCTGTGCCCAGACCGGACACCCAGTAGGCCCACAAGCTATAGAAATGTCTGACCCTCGGGGGCAGGCCTTGGAGAAAAGGCAGAGAACCGGGTGGCCGAGAGGGGCAGAGGGAGAAAGCACTGGGCGAAGCGAGGCCAGCCCTCCTCCTGGGTCAGGAGGTTTGGGTCTTGTGGCTTTTGGAGTCTGAACAGGCTTCCTGAAACTCCAGCAGTCAAGGCCCCCCTCACCCCACGACAGCGGCCACCTGTTCCTTTGTTAGTGCAAAAAGCCGCAGCTCACACAGGACCGGCGTCTTCCAGGGAAGTCAGCCCAGGTGATACCCAGGGCACAGCCCCGGGCACAAGCCCAGCCGGGCAGAAGCTCTCAGTCAACGTCACCACGTGTTTCCCTGCTCGCCCCACGACTGTTGACATCTGGTCCCCTCCCTAGAATGTCCCCAGAAGGGTCCCCCCCAGGTGAAGGTCCCCTCTCAAACCAGGACGCACCCCCAGCCGTCCCTGGCTCCCCTCCCTTTCCAACCCCCGAGCCAGACCCCGTCATTGGCACCTGTGCCTCTGAAGTTCATCACGCCCCGAGACTTTGGCCTTGAACCATCACACTTGTTTGCCCGGTGGGGTCTGTTGTCTCAACAACCCCTAACACGGCAAACCCCCACGGCAGTCTTCAGAGAGTTCTCTATTAACCCCCGACCCCGAACACTCTAGCGGTGAGTAGTATTTATTAGTAAGTAGCTGGTATGAGGCCACTGAGCTAATAAGTGTACTTCGGGGAGCTCACAGCCCTGGGGGTGCTGCTCCAGCGGGTGGGCGTGAGCGGAGGGGCAGCGCCTCTCCGTTCCCCTGAAGCCGGGGCCCCTCTCCGGCCTCAGAGCACGGGCACCCGGGACTCACCCTCTCCGAGTTGTCCCAGCCTATTCGGGAACCCTCCCCACAGACGCCAGCCCCCCACCGACAGCGAACAGGAAAAACACAGCGTGTGCTTCCCCCAGCCCCCAGGAGGGGCCGAGGGATGGCGGTGGGCAGGGACCCGCCGGGCTGATTCAGCGGAACGTGGATCAGAGAGTTTTCGAGTTGCCAGGTGAGAGGTTCGGCCTCTGTGAGTCACCAGGCCACAGAAGTAGAGAAACACAAGCATTTCGTGTCGTGGGGTCGAGGAGTCACGAATTCTCGGAATCACTGAATCAGAGACTCCAGGAATCACCTGGACAAAGGGTTTCGGGATAGGAGACTGGCCCAGCCCAGCACAGCTGGGGGACAGTTGCCTCTGTCCCATCTCCTCCTTGGAGGCGTCTCCCCGTCTCCCACGGCCCCGTCTCCCCGTCTCCCCATCTCCCACGGCCCCGTCTCCCCATCTCCCCATCTCCCCATCTCCCACGGCCCCGTCTCCCCATCTCCCACGGCCCCGTCTCCCCATCTCCCCATCTCCCCGTCTCCCACGGCCCCCTCTGGCTTCCCAGACGTCAGTCTTACCTGCACTCCGGCCCTGCCGCCTGCCATCCCCGTGACCTCACTCAGTCCCAAGGGTCACCCCTCCTGCTCAGAAGCCTTGACAGGTTCATTCCCGTCAGACAGTTATTCCCAGGAGTTCCCGTTGTGGCTCAGTGGTAAGGAATCCGACTAGTATCCATGAGGACCTGGGTTCGATCCCTGGCCTTGCTCAGCGGGTTAAAGATCTGGTGTTGCTGTGAGCTGTGGTGCAGGTCGCAGACATGGGTCGGATCCGGAGTGGCTGTGGCTGTGGTGTAGGCCAGCGGCTGTAGCTCCAATTTGACCCCTAGTCTGGGAACCTCTATATGCCACACCTGCGGCCCTAAAAAAAAATGAAGAAAAGAAAAAAGATGATCAATCTCCAAGTCTGAGCCTGGTGGCCAAGGCCCTTTACAACACCTGACAACCCTGCCCTCTCTCCCCCGGTCTCGCAGAGGGGCCAACACACTCAGTGCGTCATAAGCAAACATAAGCCCGCAGCCCCGATCCTTACCTACTGTTTGTTTTGACCACGCCCGCTGCTGTCCCTAGACAGCTGGACTTCTCATGGGGCAGCCAGGGCTTCCAGAGACAGTGCACCAGGAGGGGCTACGGAAAGGGCTGGAATCTCCAGGCCTGGCGCAGACACCTGGCCAGCTTCCCTCCCGCCTGATCCCATTGGCCAAACAGTCCCAGCGTGAGCCCAGGAAGGGGACAGACCTCAACGGAAGGAACGTCGAAGAGCGCGTGCGTGGCTGTTGCAAAAGCGCCGCAGATGCAGGCTGCCCGTGGGCGGCGGGGGATGGTACCTGACCTTGACCTCCCAGCCGCCTGGGACAGAGCACTGCTGTGCGGGAGACTGGCGGGAGATCCAGGCACCCAGGCAGCTCTTCACTGCGCACTGTTGTCCTAGAAAGTCCTCTGGTAATTCTGGTCCGTTTCCACTTGCTCCATCAGAGCCCAGGGATGTCGCTGTGGATCTTAGGTCCCTGAAGACTGATGGGAGAGCTCTGGTCAAGGTCCCAGTCCCCAGGAAGGGCTCGAGGCATCAGCCGTTATTATCAGTGAAGCATTGCTGGGTATCGTCACCTCCCAGAAGCACCAGGATCCTGGGGTTCCGGGCAGGATTCTCCATCCATCAGGGTTCCTGGCTGTAAAAACTGAAACCGATTCTGGCTGCCTTCAGCAAACAAGTGATTTCGTTTTGTTTTGTGGCTGCACCCGCAGCATGTGGAAGTTCCTATCCACAGCTGTGACCTATGCCACAGCTGCAGCAATGCCAGGTCCTTAACCCACAGTACCGGGCTGGGGATCAAACCCACGCTTCCCCAGAGGCAACACTGGATCTTTAACCCGCTGTGCCACAGTGGGAACTCCAATTTTGTTCTGTTTTTGCTTTTTGTTTTGTTGTTATGTTTTAAGGAGGTAGCAGACTCCCGGACTAGATAGGAAGCCGGGAGACTGAGACAGAAATCGAATGAGCCCCAGGGAGGTCAGCCAGAGGCAGTGGCGACCACCTAGCCAGACCTTCCCGCTGCCACATCCTGGTCTCTGTATCTGGACCCCAGCATGGTCAGCTCCACCACCGGTGACAGAGTCAGGATCCCGGCCACAGTGAGATCTCCAAAGCCAGGGGCTGGGGGCTCGGGGGTGGGGTTGGCTTCAGCCTTCCTGCCTCCTAAGTGGGGACCAGCCTGCGTGGAAACGGGGTTCGTAATGGAAAGCCGAAAAAGTTCATCTGTTCAGAACTGAAGCCTCATTCAATTTCGTGGGACTTTTTTTTTTTTTTTTTTTGAGAAATGGCTCCTCAGCTACTGGTTCTGGAGGAAAGAATGGAATTTTCCCAGGACAAGCAGCGGGGTGAGGGGAGGTGATCTGAGCCGACAGCCCCGGGAAAGGGGTGAGAGTGGGCCCCCCCAAACAGTCCAAATGAGGGGGCTGGGTGGGACTCTGGACGAACCTCAGCCCGACCCCACGGCCCTCCACTCCCCTGCAGTACATCTCAGAGCAAGTCTGCCCGCACGGGACATGTGGCCTGAGCAGCAGCCCAAAGTCGCCAAAGAGTCAACCACGCAAATGAGGCCACTGTAGGTTGAGAGAGGCGGTACAGTGGACGAGTGAGCTTATTTATTGTTATTATTATTGTTATTATTATTATTATTATTATGCTTTTTAGGGCCTCACCTGCAGCATGTGGAGGTTCCCAGGCTCGGGGCTGAATCCGAGCTACAGCTGCTGGCCTACACCACAGCCACAGCAACACAGGATCCAAGCCGTGTCTGCGACCTATACCTCAGCTCACAGCAACGCCGGATCCTTAACTCACTGAACGAGGCCAGAGACTGAACCCGCAACCTCACGGCTCCTAGTCGGATTCATTTCCACCACGCCACAAGGGAAATTCCTTTTTTTTTTTTTTTTAAAGGGTGAGCCTCTTTGCACAAGGAGCTCAGATGGTCGCCTGGATGACCAGGAGCCAGCACCCATCCTTGGCCCACAGCGGGGTTACAGCTCAGCCCAGGGTGCAGACAGTGATGGCGTGCGGGAAATCTGCCTTCCTGCCTATTTCAGTATGTGTCCCCAGGAAGGGGCCTTGGTGGGTCACCACCTCCCCCACCCCAGAACGCAGCCCGGCTGCCTGCAGATCAAAGTGGGTGGGGCCGGGCCGGGAGGGGAGACAGTCACACCTCCCTCTTCCCAGGGGAAGAAGCTCTCTTATCATCAGAGATGGGAAGTCCAGGCAGAGTGGATTCTGGACAGCTTTGCTCCATTCCCTCTCCTTTAACCTCCCCAGAGGTTTTCATTCCTTTTCTGCGATTTCCTCTCTTTGTCCAACCTAGTGGATAAGCAATAAGGTTCTGCCACTCTAAAAAAATTTTGTTTTAGAGTTCCCGTCGTGGCTCAGTGGTTAACGAATCCGACTAGGAACCATGAGGTTGCGGGTTCGATCCCTGGCCTTGCTCAGTGGGTTAAGGATCCGGTGTTGCCGTGAGCTGTGGTGTAGGTTGCAGATATGGCTCGGATCCCGCGTTGCTGTGGCTGTGGCGAAGGCCGGCAGCTACAGCTCCTGTTAGACCCCTAGCCTGGGAACCTCCATATGCCGCAGGTGCAGCCCTATTTAAGGCAAAAAGACAAAAAAATTTATCTTTTATTGTAGTTGATTTACAATGTTCTATCAATTTCTGCTGCACAGCAAAGTAACCCAGTTATCTGTCTGTCTGTCTATTTCTCTATCATTTATCTTCTTTTTGCCACTTCTTTGGGTCTTCATTTTCCTGTGGGCTTCCCTGTGTCCATGTAAAAATCTGCTTTTTCCCTGTGAATCTGCCTTAGGTCAATTTAATCCTCAGACCCAGCTGGCATCCTAAGAGGCAGATGTCAAGCCTTGTCCCTCCCACAGGGGGCCCCGCCAGATGGGAGGGGGTGCGCGGCGCCTGTGAAGGTCCAGGAGGGGCCTCAGGAGCAGGACGAAGCTCGGACCAGGACTGAGCAGAGAAAGCACAGACACCATCCTCCAGCCCCGGACGTCACACAGGCCAAGGGGACAGATGAGCCCGTTCACTGGCCCCGCCCAGCACCCCGAACTCCGTCGGTCCCCTGCCCGCACCCTGCAGACTCCAGTCTCCAGCTTGCAGCGGACGGCTGGACGCGAGCGATGGGAGTGCTGGGGGCAGAACAGGCTTCCTGGACGATGACTCAGGCAGCCCCCGGATGCTTCTCCGTCTCTAATAAAGGCCATGAACGAGCCCGTGCCCATCTGCTGGGAGGACGGTTCCTACGGGCGCTGCCCTCAGCAGGCCAGACCTGCCAACCCCCTAAAAGGTGACCAGGACTCCAGCCAAGTTCAAGTCCGGCGTCGCCGATGCACTACACGGACTTGGGGCCATCAGCTCTCCTGTGGGGGCTTTCATTTCCTCCTCTGGACAATGAGGTGCGGTGTGTTTTCCTCCTGACCCGTAATAGCCTGTTTTTAGGATGTCAGTCTAATCCTGCTGTTAAAAATAACCCCTTCAAATGGCAAAATTCTTCCCATTAAGTCCTTATAGAGTATAAGACGAAAATGAGCCAGGCAAGGACGGAAATCCTGTTTTTAGGGCAAATATCCTTTGGGTTATAAATAAGCAGCTTTTAGCGGAAGAGAGCCCTGCGCGCCAGGTCTGCGAGGCCCAACCGCCTTGCCCTTCGCTCGGGCACACACGTTTCTGGAGTGAAGGATGTGACAGGCCCAGGGGAGGCGGTATTCCTGTTGACAGCTGTTGCCAAGGCAACATCAGGCCAGGCTGCAAACAGGTAGAAAGGGATGGCTCTTCTTACTCACCTGGGAAATCACCAGGAAGCTGATTAAATTTTCTTAGAATTGCAGGTGGAGGCCGAGAAGCCTATTCGTCTCCTCGAGCAACTCAGGGCTCAGAACTGGAGTGAAACCAAGCAGCGTGGTTCTCGTGTCAGCACTACTGTAAATTCCACTGGAAAATCACCTCCTTTCTGTTTCCTCAAGCCTGCAACTTGAGGGGTTAAAAAGACCTGGGGTTCCGGGGCGCCCTTCAGGAGACACCGTGAGCATCCGGATGCCTCTTGCGGCGGGGAGGGGAGCTTTGTTAGAGAAAACACCTCACGCGGCCCCTAGTGTGGGTGGCAGTCTATTCCCCCAGGCCCCCGGGAGGTGCAGGCTGTTCTGTGTAAGGCAAAGGGGCCCCCGGAAGTTTTAATAATCGCCTGCGTCTGCTGCCCCAGGACAGTGCGCTCTCAGCCGACCCCTGCATCAGCCCTGAGGTGCACCCATTTATCATTTCACAAAAGAAGGGGCATGCATATGCACAGAGAGGGTAAGCAACCGGCCCAAGGTCACACAGCTGGGGAGTGGCTGGGCCAAAGCTCCAGACATAGGGTATACGAGCCTCGGTGTTGGGACAAGTTCTGGGAAGTTCTCTCCTATGAAAACCAGCCCTGGAATCGGTCCCCCTTGCCAGGAACACCTCCCCCGTTTGTCTGCCCGGCCACCTCCAATTTTCCCCTCTGGTCTCAGCTCAGAGTCCTGACTCCTGGGGGTCAGGCCTGGGCTCACAGACACCTTTGCACCTCCGCCCCCCTCAGCACTGGCCGGTCAGCGCTCCCGGGGTGTGTGGAGGCCCTGCTGACAGAGGGGGCCAGGAGGTTCTGCCCTTGGCCAGCCCCCTGGAATTCCTAGACCCTGGCACGGGCACTGCCCAGGGAGGGCTCGGTGAGCACCTGCAGTTCTTTGCCCCTTAGTCCGCTTACTTAGGACGCTCTCTCTCCTCAGACTGTGACACGCACGTGGATCTTCTGACTAAGGGGCAGCTTCTGATTCTCTAGGTCTGGGCCGGGGCCCGAGAGCCTGCACTTCCCAGCAGCTCCTGGGTGAGGCCCATGCTGCCGGGTCAAGAACTGCACTTTGCATAGTGAGGCTTGAGAGCTCATCACTTCCAGAAAGCCAAGTTCAACACGTGTGTTGCCCGTAGCCAATGCTTTCGTGCAGACTGCAGGCGATGCAACTCTGAAACCAGCCTGCAGCTGCCCGTGGGGCCTGTGGGAGAATCCGGAGCGGTCCTCCCGGAGAAAAGCTATTCCAGGAGTTCCCTGGTGGCGTAGTGGTTTGGGACCTGGCATTGCCACTGCTGTGACTTGGGTCATTGCTATGGTGCAGGTTTGATCCCTAGCCTGGGAACTTCTGCATGCAGCAGGTGCAGCTGAAAAAGAAAAGAAAAGAAAAGCAGCTCCGGGCGCCAGAATAGTGCACAGGGGTGGGTTGGAGTCCAGGTGGCAGTGCTGTCTCTGCTGTGCCAGGCCTGTGCCCAGCTCTCAGGTTCCAGGCCCAGCAGAACCAGCGTACTCTCTCTGGGCCTCTGCCCTCGCTGTCCACCATGAGAGCGAGAGAGGGGACGATTTTAGAAGAAAGAGGGATTGGTGTAACCAGCAGTCACCATGTGCCAACTGCTCCAGGTGCTTTTCCTGTGCCAACGTCCTTAACCCCCTTGGCAACCCGTGAAGGCGGCGCTTGCCTTCTTATTACCGTCTCATGACCATTATTACCGATGAGGAAAGTGAAGTCCCGTGAGCGGGACTGCCCAAGGTCACACGGTGCCGTGAGGCCCCAGTCTGGCTCCAAAGCCCGAGAACTTAACCAACTGGCCCCGCGGCCTCTCTGATGTGAGGCTGAGTTCAGACAGTGAGGAGGCCCCGAGGCTCCTCTGCAGACACAGCCGCAGACCTCTTCCAGGGTCCCCTCTGGCTCAGCGGCTCTGGCTGCAGACAGGCCAGGACCGGAGAGCACCCCCCCGACCCCTGCTGGGCAGCCCCCCGGCGTCCAGAGCAGGGGCCCGGAAGTGCCTTCTGCTGGGAAAGGCTCCTGTCCCCAGATGTGGGGCCGTCCTATTTTATTTTTAAATGTTCTTTATTTATTTTTAGGGACGCAGCCGCAGCATATGGAAGTTCCCAGGCTAAGGGTCAAATTGCAGCTACAGCCTCCAGCCTACACCACAGCCACAGCAAGGTGGGATCCGAGCCACGTCTGTGACATATGCCACAGCTCATGGCAACGCTGGATCCTTAACCCACTGATGGAGGCCAGAGTTGGAATTCGAATCCTAGCTGGGTTCTTAATCTGGAACTCTGGGGCTGTCCTGTTCTTTTGTGATACCCCAAACTCCCCCAACCCAAGTTCCTTCCTCATTGTATTGTCATGGTCTGTTTTCTCCTGCCCCCTCAAAAAAAACAAAAAACAAAAAACAAAAAAAAAAAAACCCACTCCTCGCAGAACTGGGGCTGTTCCCTTTTTTCTCCAGCTCCAGCTCAGTGCCTGGGGCACCAAAGAGCTAAACTGACTTGCATTCAGTAAAAGGGCCGCTCCCCCACAACCCCCTGCAGTGGTGCTGCGTTTCCATATCTTACCACCAGAGGGCAGGCGCGCACAGCAGCACAGGCCAAGCCACTGGGAGGCACGGCTGGGTGGGTCCCAGACCTCTGGACAGAAGCCCAGATGAGCCAGCCTGGGGCTCAGGGCATCTCTGCACTGCCCCAGCTGATTCCAGCCTCAGCTCCAGTCCCCACCTTTCTCCTCCCTCCCCTCCCCTTTCCCCTCCTTTCCTCTCTACCTTTCCAGGTTCCTGGGTCAGCCTTGACTTTGCGTGACCTTGGGCCAGGGCTCCTTTACCTCTAAATCTTGGTTTGTTTCCTTACCTCAGCTTTTGTGCATTTCCCTTTCCTGGGGACTTGGGACCCTCGATGTAAGGCTATACTTCCCTTGGCGCAGGCCCTTCCCTGCTCTCAGGGAGGAGGCCCGGGCTCTGCAGAGGCAGATTCATGCCGCTTTGTGAGTTTCTTCTTCATCAGGCTCCCGCTCCACCCAGAGTGGACCGCAGCTTAAGGCTGGGGTCTGTGGTGCTGCTGGGGCTGGCCAGCCTGGGAGGGCTGCTCCTTCTCCAGCCTGGTAGCTGCTGCACCCACCTGTGCTAGGATGCTCTGCCAGCTGGGCTTGCTCCATTCACGAATAGACTAGCAGGCAGGGAGGGAGGGATGGATGGATGGATGGATGGATGGATGGATGGATGGAAAGAAATCCATAACTTGCTTCAGAGCATTTGTAGCACAGCGATTTTCATACCCACTGCCCATATAACCCTAGAGCCTTCTTAAGCCTCTGGGAGACTGGAAGTTCCTGTGTGGTACAGCAGGTTAAGGATCCGGCATTGCCCCAGCTGTGGCACAGGTCACAACTGCAGTGCAGGTTCGATCCCTGGCCCAGGAACTTCCACATGCTGTGGGTGGGGCAAAAAAAAAAAAAAAAAAGCCTCTAGAAGCCTGGGTCCAAATTCAGTCAGCAGAGGCCTGTCCGCCTTTTGAAGCTCCTTGTCCATTTGCATTTTCCCACTCATAGTGGCCCTAGGGGACCCTTGGCCCTGGTCTAGGCTTTCCTGGGGACCGGGTAAGGATTCTACTAACCGGGAGGGTTTACCCCTTAATCCTGGGATGGCTGCAGCACCAGCCAAAGCGTCAGCCGGTGGCGGCAGGGGTGGGGACCCCAAGATGCTCCAGTCCAAACCCCAGGGGACTGAGGGCTGTGAGACCCAAGCTGGGTCCAGAACCCAGGTGACTTCTAATCCTGCCTCCAGAGACCGGGTTTCGGGGCGGGCCGGAAACGAGACGCATCATAACAATGGGTCCTGTGTCCCCAGCCGAGCTCAGGGCTTACCTAAGTCTCTCCCGCATGGGACCCACCTGTAGGGACTTGCCCGCTGCTGACCTAGATTTCCAGGCCACTCCGTCAACACCTCCAGGGCAGGGCAGAGCGTGGCTTCACAGAGGCCCAAGCAACATCACAGAGGCTCAGCCAGCCGTGGGAGGACACCCGCCTGTCCGCGCTGGGCTCAGAGGGCGGCCCGGGCTCCCGGGGTCGGCTCGGCCCCTCCCCACAAGGCTGTCCCCGGGGATGAAGACCCTGGGCCAAGTCCCTCTCAGTGTGGGGTGGGCGGCACCCAACAGAGGTGTGAAATTTAAGTACCTGGAAGGAGGGGGCAGCTTCCTTCCTGGTGACTCTTCCACAGTACCTGCTGTCCCCTGGGGTGTGACTCAGAGCCATCTGCTTTTGCCGCGAGCCCTGCCCCCAACCCCAGCACACCCAGTTCTCCCACGATGGCTGATCTCGTTGCCGTACAGCCTGGAAGATTCTGCCCCGGGCTTGGGGCGCCAGGTGCTGAGCCAAGACAGAGTATGAATCACGGGGCCATGGCGGAGGCTGTCGGGAACCCGAAGACCTCAGCCTGCTGACCGCAGCCCTGGCCCCTCCATCCGTCGTGGGGCTGGCTCCCCTCCCCCGCCCCACCCCCACCGTGGGCCATGACGTCATCCGGCTTCTCTGGGTCCTTCTCTCATTAGCCTGCAGTCCTTCAAAGAGCCTTGCAGTTAGTGCCCAGGAAGCAGGGCTGGCCCCCACCTCCCCAGGGCCCCTGGCTGTCCCCACTTAGGGGTTTGTCAGGATGGGCCAGAATATGCAAATCCCATTTTTTTGAGATGTTTATTGGGTTACAAACACCCAATTAAAAGTCTTCTCCAGAATTCCTGTTGTGGCTTAGTGGGTTAAGGACTTAGTGTCCACGAGGGTGCGGTTCCAGCCCTGGCTTCACTCGGTGGGTTAAGGATCCAGCGTTGTCGGGAGCTGCCGCGTAGGTCACAGATGCGGTTCGGATTCTGTGTTGCTGTGGCTGTGGTGTAGACCCACAGCTGTAGCTCCGATTCCATCCCTGGCCTGGGAGCTTCCATATGCCGCAGGTGTGGATGTCAAAAGAAAAAAAAAATTCTTCTCTGAAAAGAATTCCTAAACTCCCAAACCGACTGGGGCTCCCCAGTCGGAGGAAATCTCAGAGCGGAAGCTGAGGGTCAGAAAGAGGCCCGGAGGCTGGTTTGTCTGGCTGTCCAAATGCCGCCCTCCGCTGAGTCAGCGTGGACATCTTTGCCTGTTTCCTCGAAGACATCCCAGGCCCCGCGGCTGGTCAGACACCAGGCTTCAGGCTTGGGGCTGCACCCAGAGGTGCTGGCCGCCAGGGTCGGCCCCTCTGGGCTTGGGGCAGGTGTCTCCGCCTCACCTCCGCCGCGGCATCTCCGCTCCTTCTCACGGTTCAGAAGAGCTGGGCCCAGGCCTCCCGTCAAGGGCCGGGTGGGGGTCTGGGCCGCACTCGGGGTAGGCCTGGCCGGGCCGGCGGCGGCGGGAGGTCCGTGCACCTGGCAGAGATGCCAGCTGGTCGCAGAGACACCTGACAGAGCGCCTGGCACAGCCCCCTCGCCAGCCCTCCCCGAATCACGTCCGTCCTCGGCTCCCTCCCTGATGCCCGGAGGCTGCAGGCTTGGCTTCTCAGGAGGGGACGAGGAAGGGGGGACCCAGGAGAGCGGAAACTGCTCGGGGTGGGGGGGCACACCTGGAGCTTTGCGCAGGTGCAGCGCTGGGGTGAGGACTCACCTGGCCCAGTGCTCCCGCTGAAGGGGGGCTGGCCCGAGCCCCACGGCCCACATCTGTGACCCCTCTCTGAGAATTAGGCTGGAAAGCCACGGGGTCACAGCAGAGGCACGAAGGCCACTTAAAAGAAGCAGGGCCAGAGCCAGACAGGCCTGCTCTCTGCCTCCGTCCCCTGCCCCGCGACAGCTCCCCGTGTGCCCTCTGCAGTGACCTCTCCCACAGGGGACACGGCCTGGAGGGACCACTGCTGACCTCTCCACGGCCCCCTGTCACCCTCCTGCAGGCCAAGGGGACAGGCTCATGGCTCAACCGGGCCAGCCAGCTGCTCCCTGCTAGGATTTGAATTCTGACGAGAGGGACAGAGCCACTGGCCCCGGGGAGCCTGTCCTGTCCAGAGGCGCAGGGGTGGCTGCTTGGCCAGCTGCGTGGGCTCTAAATCAGATCATCTGATTCTTTCTCCAAAGCCTCTAGGATGGCCCTGGCTGTTGGCCTGGCCGAGACCTGGTTTTCCATCCTCCTTTGAATTCAGTGTGTTGTGGTTTGAATTGTGTCCCCTCAAAATTCATGTGTTGCGGAGTTCCCATCATGGCTCAGCGGAAACGAATCTGACTAGGATCCATGAAGATGAGGGTTCGATCCCTGGCCTCTCTTGGTGGGTTAAGGATCCGGCACTGCCGTGAGTGGCAATGTAGGTCGCAGACACAGCTCAGGTCCAGCGTTGCTGTGGCTGTGATCTGGCAGCTGCAGCTCCGATTAGATCTCTGGCCTGGGAACCTCCATATGCTGCAGTTGCGGCCCTAAAAAAAACAAAGAAAAAAAATTCATGTGTTAAAATCCTAACCCCAGTGCCTCAGAAAACAACCTTATTTAGAATTGGGGTCGTGGCGGCTGTAAGTAGTCCAGGTGAGGACACGCTGGCGTAGGTGGCTCCTGATCCACGTGGCTGGTGTCCTTATAAAAGAGGGGAAATTTGGATCCAGGCCTGCACAGACTGAGAACACCATGTGAGCGTGAAGAAAGCATCTACCAGCCAAGAAGAAAGGCCTGGAACAGATCCTTCCCCACAGCTCTCAGGGAACAACCCTGCTGGCCTCTGGAACTTAAAATGCAAGAAGAGTCATATTGAAGAAGGAATTCTCCTCAAGACTTCAACATTGAGATCCTGCCCGAGTTTCTTGCCTGTCTTTCTTTCCTTTTATTTTTTAATTTTTTTTATTTTTGTATTTTTAGGGCCACACGTGTGGCATGTGAAAGTTCCCAGACTAGAGGTCGAATCAGAGCTGTAGCTGCCAGCCTACTCCACAGCCACAGCAACGCCGGATCCTTAACCCACTGAGCGAGGCCAGGGATCGAACCCACGTCCTCATGGATACTAGTAAGGTTCATTACTGCTGAGCCACAACGGGAACTCCCCGAGTTTCTAGTTGTCCAGCCCATCTTACAAATTTTGAACTTGCCAGCTCCCAACCATGTGAGGTAATTGCTTAAAATAAATCTTTCTCTGATCCTCAGAGTCTCTGTTTCTCTGGACAGCCCTAATGCAGTCTCTCACAGGTCCTTCCAATAAATCAACTTTTGCTTAAGTTAACCTAAGTTTCATTTCTTGCAGTCAAAAAAACTCTCGCACAATAGAATAAATGATTTTTTCCAATTTGACTGAATTTTTAAATGCAGCCTGACACAGTGCTCAGCAGAAGGGCCGAGAGCTTATTCAAGCATGGAAGCAGAAAAGGGGAAACGCAGGCCAAAGCTGACATCATCCTTCCAAATACAGGCCAGGAGCGTGGTTAACAGAACTCAGGACTACCTGTCTGCTTGGCAAAGCCCCCCACCAAGGGATGACTGTGTTGGCTAAAACGGACCGAGGCCATCGACCCTCTGAGCAGTCCAGTTTCCATGTCCTGAGTCCAACTTCCCCGAGGGAATTTCTGCTTCCTACAGAGAAAAACGCACTGGTCCTGCCTCTGCAAAAAGTTGGCCCTTACAACACTCATATCTTTAAGCTGACATTTTATTCATCAGTCACGTGAGCTGGTCAGCGTGAGCCCTCCCCCATAGCTGGCTCCATCTTGCCAAGTTGGTAAATCCGGTTCTGAGACTGCAAGGCTGACATCCAGAGCCCCCACCCCCCCGGGGAGGGTGTTAAATCCTTTAAGGTTCAGAGGGGGAGTTCCCTTGTGGCTCAGTGGGTTAAGGACCTGGCGTTGTCCCTGTTGTGGCTCCAGTCCCTGTTGGGGTGCAGGTTCAGTCCCTGATCTGGGAACTTCCATGTGCCACAGGCATGGCCAAAAAAAAAAAAAAAAAAAATTCAGAGGGCCGGGCCTTGGAGCAGCCTTTCTGGGAGGCAGCCGGTCTGTCTGTTCCCAGGTGGGCGCTGCTGCTCCCTGATCTGCCTACGTTGGCTGCTGGCTCCTTCACACCAGCGGCTCTCCTTACGGCCTGGCGCACTCAGGAGCATGAATGGCTCTGGGAATAAATCAGCTTTTCCCCTGGGGCAGAGCCCCCTTGTCTCTGGGCTCCCCGAGAAATGGCCGCCGAACATCCGCCGTGTTTTTTATCCACTCGCCATTGTGCGGCTTCCTCCAGAATGACACTCTCTCCAGCCTTCTGTGGCTCTGTGCCCCCTGGCTTCTCCTCCCCGCCCTGGCCCTTCCCTGGCCTCCCCAGCCTCCCCCCAGGCCACGGCGCTGCCTTGCCCGCCTTGACCAGCAACCATCACAACGGCGTGGACAAACAGCTTCTGATCCAAAAGAGCGCCTGGACCACAGGAGGCTCCGCCCCCCCGCCCCGCGCCACTGCTCGCCACGCCCACCTGTCCCCGGCCCCGCCCCCAGCCCCCGGCCTTCTCCGACGCCCCGCCTTCACCTCCAGGGCGCTTGGAGCTTTGCTCCTCTTCATCCAGCACTGGCTTCCTCAGAGCCCGGCCAGCTCCGTGACTCCTGACCCTACAGACTGAGGCCTTGCCTCTGAGGCCAGCTCTGTCCGGTCACCTTGCCGTAGTCAAAGTTCCAGCTTATGTGCTCCCGCCCAGATCAGCCCGCACACCCACTTGGCAGCGGGCCTGGCTGTCACCTGGAGCCTCTGCCCTCCGCCCGACGTCTTTCTCAAGCCCCCGTCCCTGCTTGAGTCAGAACCTTGGCTCCGAACCCCCACGCCGGTCCTGCCTCTGTCCCTGGGGTTGAGCTCGGTCCCAGGGGCGCTGATAGATGAGCATTCAGAGCCTGGCTCCCAGTGCCATGGCGGATTAACACTGGGTTTAGCTCGTGGAGCTCCCCAAGCCGGGTAGCAGGACCTGCACTCAAGGACAAAGGGGACAAAAGCAGTGAGAGGTCACAGACTGACCAGAAGCACCTGGAGCCAAGGTAACCTATTTACAGCAGGGAAGTCACACCCAAAGGCCTGCCGAGCAGGATGGACGGCAGTGAGGAGTTTGCCCTGCAGACTCTTAGATGCCTGAAGCAGTCAGTGGAACCACAGGAAGCCTGGCGTTGAAGAGAGGGAGTGGCGGAAAGCCTTTATCGGGCAAGCCGGACCCCCGCAGGCCTCCCCCTGGGTGCAGCCGGCATCCATCCCTTCCACCCACAGGGGCCGCAGGCAGAGCCCCTGAGAGGCCCGGGCCTGGAGGCTTGCTGGGGGAGGGAGCGGAGGAAGGTGGGTGCGAGCTCTTGAGCTGTGGGGGGAACTTGTGCAACTCTGCGAGCCCCTCTGGGCCTCGGTTTCCTCCCCTGGAACCTTGGAGTCGCAACAGAGATGAGGGCTCAGCGAGATCCTGGACCAGGGATGCTGCACCGCCCGGGACCGGCCTGGTCGTCGCCGCCAGGTTCTGTGTGCACCAGTGCTGGCGACACGGCGAGTCCGCCCTCCAAGGATGCTGATGTGTTTATGCCACACGAGGAAAGATGCACAAGTAGAGGACTTTCAGGCGCCCAGACGAGGCAGCTGGGTGGGGTCGTGGGCACCGTGGCCTCCCCAGCTGCCCTCACGGACACTCAGCACTGGCTGGTTCCATGACCCGCTCTACGTCCCAAGGCCCTCTCCCAGGCCAGGCCCACGGGGCCAGAATCACCAAGAGGCCACACGAAGAGCAGGCAGTTCCGCTCTACTGCCTCCTGGCTGGGAGACGCCCGGCAAGTTACTTAACCTCTCTGGGTGGAGGACGACAGCAGCGTCTGCAGTGACGGAGCGCAGAGCCTCACGCCCTCAGATTCACCTGAACCACCCCAAATGGGCGTCGCCTTAATTACCTCCTTCCTCCAGCAAATCCTGCCTGAGACCCCTTGGGCTCTGTGGGTGGAAACCGAGGGTTGTTCTCAGAGCCCCAGACCGGGGAGCAAACAGCTGCAGGGTAGACGGGACCGGGCCCCAGCCTGGAGCCCCCCGGGGCTGGCGCGGGCAGGTGCAGGGCCAGGCAAGTGCTCGCCTGGGCAACAGGTGTCCACCCACCTGGGGAGGCGGATTCGGGACAGAATGTGGATGACGCGTGAGGCTGAGCTGCAGCTCTGGAGATGCCACCCACCCGCCCACACGAGCATGCACAAGCTCATCACACTCAGCCAGCCCGGCACACAGTTGGGGGGTTCCCCCAGTCGCAAGGTTCCCCCGTGCTCCTCCCTAGGGGCGCCTTGTGTCAGGGCCACCTGCGTCCCGTGCTCCAGCTCCTGACAGGCAGAGGCAAGTGTGGCTGACTGATGCCCAGAAGGGTTTGCTGCGAGGATGGAGAGTGGGTGACTGCGTGACAGGCGGGGCTGGGGAAACAGGTGGGCGTGGGGAGTGGGCACCCGTCAAACACAAGTACTTCTGCTTAGAGCCGTGCGGACCAGCAGCTGGAGACCCCTCTCTCTGTGTGTTCAGGGTCCCCTTAACCACCTTTTCAGTAATTTCCAAATATCCAGCAGAGCTAATGAAGAACACTGACCCCTCCTGAGGGGCGCTGGACTGTAATATCTGAATGTGGTGTGAGCGGCTTTTCTTAACTATCTTACTGAAAATTTTATGGTTTTTGTGGTCAGCTGTGCATATGTCTCAGAATTCATGCAACTGAACTTCAGGACGGGTACAAAAATCCCTCCCTGAAAATGCGTGGGTGTTGGGGGGGCACACGTGTTCTCTCCCTGCCCTCGCTCCCCGGTCACACGCTCACCGTAGAGAAGCTGATCCAGAAGAACCTGATTCTAGTCCTGGCGCCCTGATTAATGAGGGCGTGATTTTAGCGGATCGTTAACCCCTGCGAGCCTCAGTTTCCTCTTTCCTATATAAATATACCTGCCTTTCTGGGGTTTTAAGGGAGCTAAACGAATTTATGTTGGTTGATACTTTTCCAGCTGGAACAGAAACTTCCCTGGAGAAGATTCAGGAATGTACTGAAGGCTCACGAACCACAGGACACCCGTGGTCATTCTCACCAAAGTGTTGGAGCTTTCGAAGAAATAATATTTTGTATGAAAACAAATATGAATTTATAGTAGAGACTAAGGTATAGAAGGCCAGAATTTTTCAGATGAAACCAGAGACTTCAAAGACATTTCAAACCTGGAATTTGTGGCTTCGGGCGGTGCCCCCATCTCGTCACGGCTCAGTTTCTTCTCTATTATGGGCGGGTCTCTGCCATCACCGGAACCCTCCAGGGCCCGAGCCGGGTTCCCGTTGTTCGGCACAGGGCCCGGGGCAGGGTATGCGACGTTAAACATTTGTTGAGGTAGATGAAGCAAGAGGCAGGAAGGAAAAGGTGAGTTTCCTCTTAGCTAGGCGAGACCTCCCCTTAGCTCTGTGGAAAGTTCTGGAAATGGGCCGGCATATTTAGGGGTCAGAGGAGGGGTACTTGAGCTGCCTGGTGCAGCTCTGCCCGCCTCTCCCCCCGCCTGGCGCAGGCAGCAGCACCTGCCTGCCATGGACCATCCCCGGGCTGGAGGGGGATGTTGGCGAGCGAGTGACAGCCCGACAGGGGCCTGAGGGTCGCCATGAGGTCACCCGGGGGCCACTGAGAGGAGACGCCCCCAGACAGGGTAGGGAGTGTGTTCCACTCAAGATCATAAGCTGCCATTTTTAGCACCGATTAAGCACCAAGATTCTATACCCATATCCCCAGTTTGTAGGAACGTCCAAGGCGTAAATTATTATCCTCTTTTTAAAGATGAAATGAGGCCCCAAGACGGCAGGCGGGTCAACCCGGGCAGCTCTGTGCGCCAAGCTCATCCTCGTCTCCTACACCGCGCTGCCCCCCTGGCAGCCACACTGGGCAGCGGCAGCGTCAGGAGACCCGGGGGTGGGGTGGAGGGACATAAGGACCTGTGAGGACGAGACCAGTAGGGCCCTCCCCGTCCAAGCGCTAAAACCCTCTTCCCTGTGAGCCGCCCCTGGGCACCTCAATCACCTGTCGTCAGGGTGGGGTTGGGGTGTCAGCTTAGGTGGGCTGGGAGAGTGCGGTTGTCCCACCCAGGTCCGGGGCCCTGGAGCTCTGGGGTGGCACAATTCGCCAGTCAAGGGTCAGCACTGAGTACGATGGAAGCACAGGCCACAAGGTGGCGCCCCCATCCCTCCTTCAGGGCCAAGTGCTCAAACCACTTCAACTCAGCAAGGTGACCCGGGGGCCTGCAGGCTGGGGCCAGGGGACCACAGATGGCTTCTGCCAGAGGGGCATCTCAGAGCCTTTCAGGGGCTCAGGGGTCCCACGGATGCGGACAGGACCCTCAAAGTGGAGGGAGAACCTGGAGGCTGGAAAGTGGGTTTAGACAGTTCCCAATTAGGCTGTGCCTGAACCCAGATTTGCGAGACAAGTCCTAGTTTTATCTTGCAGGTGCCCAGTGGTCATGAATACCCTGTCCTTGTCACTTTGCAATCCCCATGTTTTTGTTCAGAGAATACTCTAGGGTCCGCCGGCAAAGTTGGAGGGAGAAGAGCCTGGGGCGCTGGGCCCTGAATGCAGAGTAAGGAGTTTGCTTAGGACTCAGAAGATGCTGGGGCACCTCTGGAAGGCTCTAGATGGCTCTGGCTGCTGGTGGGGGGACGATGGAGAAGGCAGGAGGCAGGAAGTGGAGCAGAGAGGGGCAGTTACCTGAAACAGCACCCTTGTCCTGTCTTCTGCCCGGTGTCTTTGCCATAGGGCCCCACATCCTTCTCCAGATGATCACACTTGGGCGCTTTCTCCCACCTCGAGGCCCTCGACGCACCCTGGGTCCCCACTCAGGCTTCCTATCAAAGGGTGGCCTCTTTCCAAGCTCTGCTAAGAAGGTACTGACAAGCTCACAGCTAATCTGAGCCACTGGACTAGCAGATGCATGTATGCCCAGAACCCTCTGTTTCTTAGTCCAAAAGGGAAACCAGTAGTGAAATTTCAGGCAGAATGGCAGGCCCACATTTGGAGATGACCAATATGGAAGGAAACAGGCCCCCTGTCATAACCAGTGAAGTCAGCTCCTTTTGACCCCAGGCTTCTCCTCTGGTTCCCAAGGCCATCTCCTGCTTAAGTCACAGGGACAATACCTTGTCTTTAGCATTAGCATAGCTAGAAGGTGGTTACAGTTTGAACCTCCAAATTTGGGACAATTTGTGGCTCGGAAAGATGAAGTCACAGACTCAAGGTTCTGCATCAGCCTTTATAAGAGGATGTCTTATTGTTCGTTATCTGACACGAGAGTTTCTTTCAGAAAGAGGAGTGGGGAGTTCCCGTCGTGGCTCAGTGGTTAACGAATCCGACTGAGAACCATGAGGTTGCGGGTTCGATCCCTGGCCTTGCTCAGTGAGTTAAGGATCCAGCGTTGCCGTGAGCTGTGGTGTAGGTTGCAGACGCGGCTTGGATCCCGCGTTGCTGTGGCTGTGGCGAAGGCTGGCGGCTACAGCTCCTGTTAGACCCCCGGCCTGGGAACCTCCATATGCCGCGGGGTGAGGCCCTAGATAAGGCAAAGAGACAAAAAAAAAAAAAAAAAACAACATACAAATCTGCTTATTTTTGCAAAAAAGAAACACAGGAAGAGTAAATTAGAAACTAATGAAATTAATGATACCCCCAGGGGTGGGTAGGAATGAGAGAAAGGGAAAGGAAAGAGAATGCTATTTCTTTGAATATGTCTTTTCACATTTTTTTTTTTTACCACACCCACAGCGTGCACGAGTTCACCTGCCAGGGACTGAACCTGAGCCACAGCAGTGACAGTGCTGGATCCGTAACTCGATAAGCCGCCAGGGACTCCACCTTTTCACATACTTTTGACAAACTTTTGGAATTTTGCTGATGTGTCACATACTCAGTAAATAAAATTCAGTCACTGTGAATGGGGCGGTCACCACCCATAAAACTGACAGAAACTAAAACATATAAACTGAACTATATATCAGGTGGATAAAAGTCACAGAAGAAAAAAAAAAAGAGGGAAAAAAGAGAACTAATCCCCAGGTAACTTTGAATGCAGACCTTTGACTTTATACCTTTTGTCAAAACACAAAAAGAGTTGCACACACACAAAAAAATCTTTAAATTATTAAATCAATAATTCTGTGTTTGGTGCAGATATGAGTGTAACGATTTTTAAACAGCTTTTGTATATCCTGAGACTGAGAAAAGGATTAAAAAATACATCGATATTGTTAGGAGCCGGAGTCCTCGCCATGGGAGAGGAGACGGAAGGAAGGAATGGAGAAATACATGTGTATTCGTTTCCTAAGGCTGCTTTGACAAACTGCCGCAAACCGGGTGGCTTAAATGACAGAAGTGTATTTTTCACATTCCGGAGGTTGGGAGTCCAAAGTCAGGGTGTGAGGGCCGTGAGGGAGAGGGGCCCCCCCACCCCGCTCTGGCTTCTGGTGGTTTGGTAGTAATTTTGGCATTCCTTGGCCTAGAGAAGCACGGCCCTCATTTCTGTCTTCCTCTTCACGTGCAGTTCGCCTGTATGTGCCCATGTCTAAATTTCCCCTTTTTATAAGGATGCCAGTCATCCTGGATTAGGGCCACCCTAATGGCGTCCTCCTAACTGATCATCTACAAAGACCCTCTTTCCAAACGGTGCCACACTCACAGGTGCTGGGGTTGGTGACGTCAGCATCTTTAGGAGACACACTGTTCAATCTGTAACAGTCATGAAGAACCTTGTAGTGCTGGATTGAGTTGAAAGGTATCAGAATGAACTCACGCTCTAAAAAAAAAAAAAAAAGTCAACTTCCAAACTCAGCCTCTAAGTCACCTCAGCAGCCACGAGCACAGTTAGTCCAGTTCTTGGTTTCTTAACGCTGTTCTCCACCAAAAGGGATGGAACTCCTTGGATAAATGGCTGGTGCTAGGGCTGGGACAGGAAAAGCACAAGATGAGCCTGGAACTTTTGGCCATGCCTGAAAGTAAGGAAGGACGTGATCTAGGGATGGTGGGGACATGTCAAAAAGATATTGAGCAAGTCCACTTGAAGAGGATGCCCCAAGCCAAATCTGGGACCAGCTGAGCATCAAAAAGAATGATGACGGTAATGGATCATAACGCATCGAATCAAAAAGAACGTTTTCTAAAAATGAAACCAACATCCAAATGAACTGGGGCCGATGGGAAAGCTCTTCTGGATTGTGGGAAGATGACCAGAGGGATGTGAGTTAGAAAACAAACCTTTTGCCACCATCACTGAGTACCTGACTCAAACGAGAATAAATATTCAAGCCACTGAGTGAAGAGTTGTTGGGTAAACAGATATTTATAGTCTCAAAGTATCTTCCCAGAGATTATTTAGCAATTGCAAAGAGAAGAGAGAGCTAGCTTTACGGCAGAGAAACACAGTGGGGCAGGTGGAGGACACCGCCTTCGCCGCGTGGTCAAAGTCAACATCAACGATGAGGACACACTCTGACATCACGCACCTCCTGGTGTAATGCACTGAGAAGAACACAGTGTCACCCACGCACCGTTCCTGCCAAAATTGCAACACCCACGTCAAATCTTAAGGAAACAATCCAACAATTGCAAATGAAAGGACGGTCTCAAAAAACAATGAGTTTTTAATTCATCCAATATGTCAGTGTCCTGAAAGTAAAAGAAAGGCTGAGAAATTTAATTTGGAAGATTAAAAGAATGGGATTTTTTTTTTCACAGAAGTTTATAATTTACCCTAAAGTTGACAGAGAAGTCAAAAAGATCCTTGACTAGGTACATCAACTTTTTGTTTTTGGCTGTGCCCACAGCATGCGGAAGTTCCAGGGCCGGGGACCAAACCCACACCACGGCAGCAACCCGAGCCACAGCAGAGACAATGACAGATCCTTAATCCACTAAGCCACCAGGGGACCCCTAGCAATCCACTTCAATAAAAATAGCCCTAAAGCAGACCAATGGACCAATGAAAGAACTTAGCCAGGCATGCATGGCCCTGGTGAAAACACTGGGATTGAAATCTGGTTAAGTGCAGAGTTCAGCTTAGACGGGTTTATCTTGAGCTCACAGATGCCCAGCCCTCTGTAACCTTCTTGGTTGGGGTTTGAATTAATTCCTGGGGTTATGTGTCTTAAATCATCTAAACTTGGTAGTTTAAAGAGATTGCATTACAAGTTACTACTATTTGTATATTACCTCGTGGTACTTTGCTTTACCGTTTACAGAGTACTTCTCTGTGTGATCTTATAACTCTCTCAACAACCCCTGAAGTGGGTATTACGGTTTCCTTCTTGGGGACCCAGAGGAAGTTAGTTTCCCCCACCCCACAGAGCCCTGGGGGGCCCCGGCTGACCTGCCACATGTTGGACGACGCCCATCCTAGAGGCAGGTGTAGGCACTCTGACAACGAGGGCAGACATACTGTTTTTTTTTTAAGTGTTTTTATTTTAGTTGATTTACAGTGTCCTGTAAATTACTGCTGTACAGCAAAGTGACCCAGTCAAACCTATATATACACTCTTTTTTCTCATACTCTCTTCTATCTCCCATCGCAGGTGATTGGACGTAATTCCCGGGGCTACATATTGGATCTAGTTCCCTGACATGCTGTTTTAAAATGTCTTGAGTCAGCACTTTAGAATCCAGCAGCTTCTTTAAAAGGGAGGATGTCTTTGAAAAAAAAAAAAAACCTGGAAGCTCCATTGTTCCCGTCGTGGCTCAGTGGAATAGGTCAGAGAATGAGGCTAGGGATCCCGTGTTGCTGTGGCTATAGTGTAGGCCGGCAGCTGGGGCTCTGATTAGACCCCTAGCCTGGGAACCTCCATATGCCACGGTGCAGCCCTCAAAAGACAAAATAATAATAATAATAATAATAATAATAATAATAATAATAATAATAATAATAATAATCTGGAAGCTGTGGCAGCATGGGGTCCAGCCCAGCCTCTCCTCCCTGGTTGCCAGAGCTGTTTGCTTCCTTCTCTCTGCGTTGTCTGGCTGCCATCATCGTGGCTCTACCTGTAATAGAAGCACGCCTGGCCGCTGTGTATCAGCCACTTCAGAGTTACAGGGCCTGAAGCTCTGGACAGGCGGGGGGATCTTTCTCAGTCTGGAAAGAACCTCCTCTAAGGACCCTGGGCGGGTCTCTGGGAAAGAGACGTGCTGACTGGCGCACAACTGTCTTGGCAAACGTGTGCAGAGCACCTGCGGTGGCAGGCTCTGTTTGCGCTGAGGGGCGGAGCTGAATGCGGATTCCTGCTGCCTGACAGTCATCTCAGCTGAACCCAGCCACACACGTGCGAGCTCCAGTTCCAGTGCCGACCGGTTGTCACTAATTAGTACGAGCCCTCGGCCAGCCCATTCTCCTCTTGGGACTGCGGTGCCCCCTCTGAGAAACAAGGGGCTTGACTGGACAGCTTAGTGGCTGTCCCTGTGGTGTCTCCCAGAGTTCCGCTGATAAAGGCCATGGCTGGGCTGACTCCCAGGCTGCCTCAGTTCTGGGTCACCTGGTTTAGAGAGCTGGGCAGCAAAGGAACCCAGCCTACAGTATCACTCCGGACTGTCATAGCTTATTCTCTTTTGGGGGGGTTTTGGGGGTCTTTTCTTAGGGTTGCACCTGCAGCATATGGAAGTTCCCAGGCTAGGGGTTAAATCAGAGCTACAGCTGCTGGCCACAGCCTCAGCAACACCGGGTTCAAGCTGCATCTGCGACCTATACCACAGCTTGCAAGGCCAAGGATCGAACCTGCATCCTCATGGATACTACTCGGATTCTTACCCGCTGAGCCACAATGGGAACTCCTGTCATTTCTTATTCTTAATAACACTGAAGACTGCCCTGGCCTGTGCCAGAGCCCGCCGACTGCCACATGGCTTATTAAGGCCACAGGTCCTGGGAGCAGCAAGGAAAATCAAAACCTGATGAAAATCATAGACTCTCTGGAGCACAGGCCTTTATTAAATCCCCGTCTACTGGCAACAAAGAGATTTTTGCTCCCTTTTGGAACTGCTGGGAGATTTAAATCAACAGCTGTCTGCTGAGTCTCGCCTACTGTAGATAATCTGGGGTGACTGGGCTCCAGTCTCGTGGGAGTATCAGACTCAGCATACGCTGGAACAGCACTCTACAGTTTACAGAGCCTGTTCACGCCGTCTCAGTTAACCCTTACTATAGCCCCAGGAGGATTCAGACACGCAGAGAAGGGAGGCAAGTTGCCAAGCCCAGGCCCGCAAGTGGAGAGGCCAGGATCAGCCTCAGGTCCTTCTGCCGACAGGTTCAGGGCTCTCTACTGTCTCAGGCAACACAGAGATACAGTTAAATTGTTAGGAGACGCAGGTTGGAGGGTTTAAAAAAGACATCGTTGTTTTGTGTGTGTGAAAGGCTCTTGGAGGTGTTAGCATTTCATCTAGGTCTTAAAATGGCTATGACTATTTTTCCTTTTTTATTATTTTTATAGATCATCATAGACGCTTCGGAAAGTATAATAAAGTACAACAAACAAACAAAAGATTTATGATCCCGATACAGAGAGGCTGCCTCCGTAAATCATTCACCTTATTCATTCCACTTATTTGCATTTTATTTTATTTTATTTATTTATTTTTTTGCCTTTTGTCATTTTATGGCCGCACCCGCGGCATGTGGAGGTTCCCAGGCTAGGGGTCTAATCGGAGCTGTAGCCACTGGCCTACACCACAGCCACAGCAACGCAGGATCCGAGCCGCGTCTGCAACCTACACCACAGCTCACGGCAATGCCGGATCGTTAACCCACTGAGCAAGGGCAGGGATCGAACCCGCAACCTCATGGTTCCTAGTCGGATTCATTAACCACTGCGCCACGACGGGAACTCCGACTTTTTTGCATTTTAAACTAGTTAAAATAGTATTTTCTATGGAGTTTTGATTTTTTTTCCCTTTAATTTACACTTTATCACATTCACTTTGAGTGGGTTGAATTCCAGGAGGTGTGTGATTAGGAAATTCTGGACTAAGGAGTGGGGAAAGGGGGAAAGGTGGGGACGGGGAAACACAAGGTGTATTCAGGAAATGGTGAGCAATTCTTTGAGGCTAAACTTGTGATGAGGTGAGGCTTAGCAAGAAGTCTAAAAAGACCCTTAATGTCGGATGGTGGAGAGCCTTGAATGACAGGCTGAGGAGCCTGTAGTTTACTGCATTCTCATGAAAGAGTAATACACTTTATACGTACATATTTTTAGTAAAATGCAAATGAGAATGTTCAGAAATAATTCAGCAACTGACTATGCAGATGTAATTGCTAATCATATTTTCAAACACACGTAACCTTCCAATTTCTTTTTTCCCCCAAACAGGGACATAAAACACATACTCTCTTCTCATCTGATTATAATCCCATTAACAACTTTCTTGGTCATTATAAAAAAGAAATTTTAGCTTTTGCAATAGTGGTTTTTAAACATTTTCTGCCCTGGAACACTGTTTTTAAACAGAATCCTATCAGGAACCTCAAAAGTCAGAAGGGATATAAATAGAGCTCTGAGATCAGAACATAAGTGGGGGCCCTGATGCCTGCCTGACCCCATAAGACAGCCTGACCCCGTTCTGAAAGCCGCTGTTGCATAAGGCCATTTTTATGGCTGCATGGTCAGAGTACAGCATCACCGTGTTAATCAGCCTGCTCGGTTGTTTCCAGTTTTCCCTTTGTAAGTTGATATTATGTTCTTTGAGCACATCCCATAATTATTTCCCCATGAAGGTTTTTGAACATGAGGTGTGACATAATCAGAGCTATTAGTGTGAATGCCAAATACAGTAAAATCTTACTTAACTGGAATTCAGCTAACCACAATCCTTAATTAACCTATTTTCTTTTGCTCAACTTTGGGGACATAAAGGAAACTCTTTTTCTCCCTCCCTCTTTTTCTTCCTCTCTTGAACACATACACAAGCACCTAAGCACACAGCTGAGAAAAAGGGACACGCTGCATGCAGTAACTGTGCTCTGGAAGCTACAAAACGTTTCTGAGAGAAGCTCAAGATGGGTGCAAATGGTGAGATATACCATACTCATGGATTGGAAGATCTAGGATTGCTAAAATGTCAGTTCTCCCTCAAATTAACCTATAGATTCAACACAATGACATTCAAAATATTAGCAGGGTTATTTTAAAAAATGCAGTAAGCAAATCTTAAAATGTATGTGGAAGGAGTTCTCTTGTGGTCCAGCTGTTAGGATTCAGCACTTTCACCACTGTGGCCCAGGTTCAATCCCTGGTCTGGGGACTGAGATCCCACATCAAGCCACTGCACACTGTGGCAAAAGAGAGAGAGAGAGAGAGAGAGGTGAAAGAAAGAAAGAAAGAGAGAAAGAAAGAAAGAAAGAAAACCTATGTAGAAATACAAAGCATATAGCATAGCCAAACTACATGAAAAAAAGACGGAAGTAGGACGCCTTACCCAGTCTGGTTTCAAGACCTACTATAAAGCTAAAATAATTAGGATAGAATGGTACTCAAGTAAAGTCTGACATACAGACCAATGTAACAGACTAGACAGTCCAGATATAGATCCACACATATATGTAGTCAATTGGTTCTCTAGCCAAGGTGTCAAGACAATTAAATGTTTTCAATAAAAGGTGCTAAAATAAGTGGTTGCCTATATGTACAAAAATGAGTTAAAACAATAAAACTTTAAAAAAAATAGGAAAAAATGTTAGTGTTCTTAGGTTAGGCAAAGATTCTAAAACTAGGACACGTAAAAATTTAAAAAATTGATCACTTGGACTTCATCAAAATTTAAAATGTCGAGGAGTTCCCGTCGTGGCTCAGTGGTTAACGAATCCGACTAGGAACCATGAGGTTGCGGCTTCGATCCCTGGCCTCACTCAGTGGGTTAAGGATCTGGCGTTGCCGTGAGCTGTGGTGTAGGTTGCAGATGTGGCTCGGATCCTGTGTTGCTGTGGCTGTGGCGCAGGCCGGCGGCTGTACATCCGATTAGACCCTTAGCCTGGGAACCTCCATATGCCGCATGTGCGGCCCTAGAAAAGGCAAAAAGACAGAAAATTTTTTTTTAAATGTCTGCTCTTTGAAAGTACAATTAGGACAAAGAATAGGCAAGGCACAGATTGGGAGACTGTGGCTGCAAAACGTACATAAAATCAAGGGCTTAATGTCTACAATATATAAAGAGTTCTCAATATTAAGACAAGACAAAGTTAGCCAAGAGACTTAAACATTTCATAAAAAAAGATGCTAAATAAGCACATGAAATATGTCCAACATCATTAGTCGTTAAGGAAATGCAAACTTAAACCAAATGAAGATAGCCTCCCATATCCACTGTAGTGGATAAAATTTAAAAGACTGACAATGCCAAGGGTTGGCTAAGCTACGGAGCAACGGTGTAGCATTTATTTACAAAGCGAAGCATTTATTTACCATATGATTCAGAAACTCCACTCTTGGGTACTTTTCAAGTGAAGTGAAAAAAATGTCTACTCAAAGATCTGTACATGAATATTTATAGCAGTCTTGCTCAGAGCAGCCAAAAATGGAAACAATCCAGATGTCCATTGGTTGATAAATGGATAAAGAAAAATCTATACCTAAATGGCATACTACTCAGTAATTAATAGGTATAAGCTACTTATATACACAACATGATAAATCACAAAAGCATTACTAAGTGAAAGAAGTCAGATACAAAAGACTACATACATACTGTGTGCATTTACACAAAGTTCTAGAAGAGGAAAATCTAAAGTGACGACGGCAGATCAGCCATTGCTAGGGTTTCGGGGATTAGAGATGCAGATTGACTGCCATCTTATAAATCATAGTTTTGTAGCTGTTGCACTAAAAGACATAGGTCAAAATTCATCATGTACACTTAAAACTGGTGAATTTTTATTATAAAAAATTACACTTCTACTGGCATTTGGATTCATTCTTCTAGCCACTTAGTGGTTCACATTTAATGGCTTGATTTGTAATGTCTGCTGGTATTAAGAATAGTTTGTGTTTCTGTTTGTTATTTTTCTTTTTTAATTTTTTAACTTATTTTTTAAGATTTTTATTTTTCCATTGTCGCTGATTTACAGTGTTCTGTCAATTTCTGCTGTATAGCAAAGTGACCCAATTATGTATATACGTATATGTATATACTTTTTCTCACATTATCCTCCATCATGTTCCATTACAATTGACTAGATATAGTTCCCTGTGCTATAAAGCAGGAGCTCATTGCTTATCCACTCCAAACACAATAGTTTGCATCTATTAAGCCCAGACTCCCAGTCCACCCCCCTCCCTCTCCTTTGGCAACCACAAATCTGTTCTTCAAGTTCATGAATTTCTGTTCTGTGGAAAGGTTCATTTGTGCCAGATTCCAGGTATTAGATTCCAGATATAAGTGATATCATATGGCATCTGTCTTTCTCTTTCTGACTTAATTTGAGAATCTCTAGTTCCATCCATGTTGCTGCAAATGTTATTATTTTGTTGTTTTTAATGGCCGAGTAGTATTCCATTGTGTGTATGTACCACATTTTCTTAATCCATCCATCTGTCGATGGACATTTAGGTTGTTTCCATGTCTTGGCTATTGTGAACAGTGCTGCAATGAATATATGGGTGTGTGTATCTTTATCAATGAAAGTCGTGTCCGGATATATGCCTAAGAGTGGGATTGCTGGGTCATACGATAGTTCTATATTTAGTTTTCTGAGGTACTTCCAGATTGTTCTCCATAGTGGCTGTGCCAATTTACATTCCCACCAACAGCGTAGGAGGGTTCCCTTTTCTCCACACCCTCTCTAGCATTTGGTATTTGTGGACTTTTTAACGATGGCCATTCTGACTGGTGTGAGGTGGTACCTCATGGTAGTTTTGATTTGCATTTCTCTAATAATCAGTGATGTTGAGCATTTTTTCATGTGTCTGTTGGCCAACTGTATATCTTCCTTGGAGAAATTTTTTTTCTTTTTTTCTTTTTAGGGCCATACCCGCAGCATATGGAAGTCTCCAGGCTAGGGGTCGAATCAGAGCTGTAGCCACCAGCCTATGCCACAGCCACAGCAATGCCAGACCCCAGTCTTGTCTGAGGCCTACACCACAGCTCATAGCAATGCTGGATCCTTAACCTACTGAGCGAGGCCAGGGACCAAATCTGCGTCCTCATGGATACTAGTCAGATTCGTTTCTACTGAGCCACGACAGGAACTCCCTTTTTTTTTCTTTTTTTTTGAGAGAAAAAAGTGGAATCTCTTTCCTGCACCATCTTAAACTTGAAAGTCTTATAGATGATATTAAAAATCAGGGACTAGATCTACCCCTATTTCTTAATATCTTAATTTATGTTTTGAGGCACTGCTGCTGAGCCCCCACAGCGATAAATAAGGACTCAGACCTCCCTCGCCTCCCCACTTCCGCTTCCTTGTCCCCCCAACATGGTTACAGCAGCACCCACTGCATTATGGTTGTGCAAATGCCATTTACTAGAGAACTGCCTGGGAGTTCCCTTGGTGGCTCAGTGGTTAACGAATCCAACTAAGAACCATGAGGTTGCGGGTTTGATCCCTGGCCTTGCTCAGTGGGTTAAGGATCCGTCGTTGCCGTGAGCTGTGGTGTAGGTTGCAGACGCGGCTCGGATCCTGTGTTGCTGCGGCTGTGGCGTCGGTCAGCAGCTGCAGCTCCGATTAGACCCCCTAGCCTGGGAACCTCCATATGCCGCAGGTGCGGCTTTACATAAAAGGCAAAAAGACAAAAAAAAAAAAAAAAAGAGAGACAGAGAACTGCCTGAACTTTTGCCCACCTTATTCAGTCCTCCATTTTACTGGAGTTACTCATTTTCCCATGTGCCAAATTTTCTACACATTTATCATTAATTTGTCCTAATGTCCCAATAAAACCTGCCTCAATTCTATTAATAATGTTTTCCATAATTGCAAACTCATTCTATTCATCTTATTCTTTGAGCTCCTCTTTTCAGAGCCTTCCTTCCAAGTTCTGCAGTCTAAGCTGGGGGAAGCTGTACCACATGACCTGGAGATTTCTGTTCCCCACGGCCGTGCGGACCCACGCGGCCTCCCACTCTCTGGGTCTCTTGCTTCCTGGGTTCCGTGTATTCTTTCCTGGGTTCCTTGTTTCAGCGGATCACTGCTTCTAGTAGTTCACTAAAGATGCAAGGGAAGGAAGTGATTTTCATTCTTGCATGTTTGAAAATATCTTATTCTACCCTCACTGATGAGCAGTTTGGCTGAATATGAAAGTGTAGGATATCAATGAGGAAATTGAAGGCGTTGGCCCATCGTTCACTAGATCGCAAAGTATTGTTGAGAGGTCGTGGATTCTGATTCTTCCTCTCTCTCTCTTTCTTTTTTTTTTTCTTTTTAGGGCTGCACCCATGGCATATGGAAGTTCCCAGGCTAGGGGTCAAATCAGAGCTGCAGCTACTGGTCTACACCACAGCCACAGCAACTCAGGATCTGGGCCACATCGGTGACCTACACCTGAGCTCATAGCAACACCAGATCCTTAACCCACTGAGTGGGGCCAGGGATCAAACCTGCATCCTCATGGATACAAGTCGGGTTTGTTACTGCTGAGCCACAATGGGAACGCCTTGATTCTCTTTTTCTCTCTAGAAGTTCACAGTATCTCTGTGTCCTTGCTACTCAAAAAGTTTATAGTGGTAGACCTGACCCTGGGTATTTTTCATCCTCTGTGCTAGGCACATCCCTTGAGCCAGTGGTTTTGGGTCGGAAAGTCATGCTTTAGTGCTGAGGAATTTCCTTGTATTATTTCCTTGATAACTGTGTCCCCTTGGCTCACATTCTGGTATCTCTAGTAGCTGCCTTTCAACTTCCTAGACTTACCCCCTTGCTCTATCTTTTCTTTGCTGTTTTCCATCTTTTTGTTCTACCTTCTGGAAGTTTCTCTATATTTACTTTTTATATTAAATTTTTATTTTGACTTGTATAGGTAACTTCCCAGAAGTTTTCTTTGTTTGGAGGATTTTTTTTAAAGTTTTCTGGAAGGAGTTCCCTCCGTGGCTCAGTGGTTAACAAATCCGACTAAGAACCATGAGGTTGCGGGTTCAATCCCTGGCCTTGCTCAGTGGGTTAAGGATCCGGCTTTCCCGTGAGTTGTGGTGTAGGTTGCAGACGCGGCTCAGATCCCACGTTGCTGTGGCTGTGGTGTAGGCCTGTGGCTACAGCTCCTGTTAGACGCCTAGCCTAGGAACCTCCATATGCCGCAGGTGCAGCTCTACATAAAAAGGCAAAAAGACAAAAAAAAAGTTTTCTGGGAGTTCCGTGGTAGCTCAGGGGGTTAAGGATCTGGCATTGTCACCACTGTGGCTCTGGTGGCTGCCGTGGCGTGGGTTCAGTCCCCGGCCTGGGAACTTCTGCATGCCATGGGTGTGGCCAAAAGATAAAAAATAAATTTTTTTCTGGTTCTTCTTTCACAGATACAATTTTACCTCCACTCTTTTAAGGTAGATTGTTGGTTTGAAGCTGTCTCTGATTTCTCCCAATTCTTTTGTTTTGTTTTCTGTCTTTCTAGGTAGAGGCTTAGTGGTTGGCTCTCACCTGGGAGCCTAGAAATCTCTTCGCACATAAACCAGACGGGTCCCAGGGCTTCAGTCTAACAGGACAGAACTTCAAACCAGCTCACTGTAAAGAATTCCAAATGGTAGTGTCTGCGGTTTATTCCAGAGAAGACTCTTATCTTCTGCCTGGGGGGACACGAAACTTGCTGCTGGCATTCTGGAAAGGCGGGCAGGATCCAGACTGTCACTCAATTCGCTTTTCTGGGAACCCCACTCTCAAATCCTTTTCAATTCCCATTGCTTCTTCTCCCGTTTCCTTGGTCCTTAGGGACTTAACCCTTTTATTTTACTGTTGGCTAGTCGGGGTTAGAGAGAAAAAGAAACAACGCGTTATGCAATCTGGCCTGCACTGTTTCGGCGACAGGGACACTAAATGAGATTCAGGGAGGACCCGCCTCCTCTGTGGCACCCAGGACCCCCCAAGGCACCGCTCCTGTCTGGGTCTCCGTCTCCGGGTCTATAATGTGGAAGACTAGTACCAGATGGATTTTAAAACCACTTTCTATTCTGAAATTGTGTTTCAAGAAACCAGAACTCGATCTCCACGGCGATTTTGTTTGTCCTGTTTTTGGTGCTCCCAAGATGTCCCGCCAATCTGCTTTTAAGAGCCTTCCATCCCTCCTCCGGCATCAAAGGCCACGGACAGGGCTGGCTTCGTGGGTGTCCAGCCTGGGCAGTCACAAGGGACCACATGCTCTGAAGGGCCCCAGGCTCGGTTTCACTCTCCGATGTCACCGTCTTGAAATCCTTAGTCATTTCTGATCCACAGGCGCCACATTTCCACGTTGTGCTGGGCGCCTGATTTATGGAGCCAGTACTGGCCACGGAATGGTCACAAGTCACGGCTCATCTTTCAAGGACGTCAAGGCCCATGGCCAGAGCTACAGCTCCTGGGTTCTGTTAACTCTGCTTCCTGGGAGGAAGGGGGAAGGAGCAAGACAGGTTTGCCCCAAGATTAGAAATGGAGAAACCAGCCTCCAGCAGGTTCTGCAACTTGCCTGTGATCTTATCACTCAAGAGTTTGGGAAACTCCCGAGCTATTTCAGCCACGCTCTTAGAAGGCAGTTTTGCTTCTGTTTCACTGGGGCTGCGCCTTCTGGCTGCACATGTCCTTTGACGGGGCACCTCTGCATCCAGAGGACGTTGTTCACTCATCCACTCGGTCGCTAAGAAAACCTTTAGGAAGTTCCTACTCTGTCTGCAGAGAGCACGGGCCCTTTGAAGCCCGGAGAAACAAGTTAGGATGGCTCCCTGTGGCTCCTGCTGGCCACGTGACCAGATCTGAGCCCCTGAGCCCTGATCTTCCTTCCCATTGAATGAGAAGAGGATGACCGATTGCCTCCCAGCTTGCGGGCCGGTACCGCGCCCACCTCACTCTCTGCCCAGCGAGCACCCATTTCTTCCCCTTCTCCCAGCTCTGCGCGAACCATGGGGCGTTTCAGCTCCAGTTACGGGCAGACCAGGCCGCGGCAGGCCTTGAGCACTCAGCGGCGTGTTCCTCGAGTACACTTGATTCTGTCTTCCTCCATCGGAAGCGTGGATGGGAGGCCGGGGAGAGGGCTGTCCAGGATGCGGTTTGCTCTCCGGACTAACCCTGGCCCTTGTTATTAGCACTTAATAGGTTCCCAGAAAGCTTTGAAGATAATAACACGTATCTCCTGCCTTTCAACATGATATCCTGATGTCCGTGATGAAATTGGGAGACTCTTACAAGGAGCCAAGGCTCGCTCTTATCTTAAACAAACAAATAAACAAACAAACAAAAAAACCCTTGAAGTCTAGTTATGAAAATTAAACCCACAGAGAGGAGTGGTCCTTAGAATTGCCTGCCCTACAAGCTGTGCCTGTTCTGCGAGGTGATGGGGGATGACACAGTAAGCGAAGCCACGTGACAGTTTTTGGCGTTTGTTCCCACTTCGAAGCTTTGGCAGGCCCTTTGCACACCCACTGCCCCACCCGCACCTCACAGTCTCAGAAGGTGTCTTGTACTCCGCAGAGACCCAGAGCAGTGGCCACACAGCTGGCTGGCAGCTTAGGTTTCTGGGCCAAGATTCAGATGTCTCCGGATTGCAGTCTCTGCTCTGTTGGCTCCGAGAAATAGTCCTTAGCTGTTCCCGCACTCAGCAGAACCGCTTAGCTAAACTTTGGCTGAGTTGTCCTGGGCTCCAGGGATGTAAGGGAGGTGGGGGGTGGGGGGCGATCAGGGAAGGGCCAGGGAACCAGCTCGGATGTGGCCACACCCCGCAGAGCAGGCCCCCGCCTGGCTGAGTGGCGGCCACATTCCAGGAATTTTCACAGCCTGGTCAGGTGAGAATACCACGGCCCCTCAGGGTGGCCTCCTCAGGGGCCAGGTCTGCCCCCTCCTCTCAAGGACGTCGCTCCTGTAATCGCCCCCCCCTCCCTAATCGATAGTTCGTTTCCGGCGGCCTGTAGCCAGACCGGATCGCCCGGCCCCTCGGTGCCTGCCTGCTCCTCCTCACAGGCCTTGTCCTTACTGCCTCCCTTTTCCCTCCAGCTCCGCCTTGACCCCGCCCGTTCAGTCATCCGAACACGAGACTGAAATCTTGGGAGGCCCTACGCCCGCTCACCCTGTGCCAGCCTCCTAGGAGCAGGTGACGGTCCTTCTTTCTTGACACTCTTCAAGGGGCTTTGGTCACCATACTCTGCCCGTTGCCCGCCTCTCGGCCCTGGGCTCTCTCATCTGCTCGCTGCTCTCACTCCCCACGTGCTTCCACTGCGCCCCGGGGCTTTAAATCTCACTGTTACACCGTGACGCCCAAATCCGCGTCTCCAGCCCCAACAGCTCTGAGTTCCTGAGTTCCGGATTCACTGAGCTGCCACATCTCCTCTTGTATTTCTAGCAGCCATGCCAAACCGGACTCTCCCCACGTCTCGATTTTCACCCCAGACCTGCTGATAACCGTCTTAGCTCCACCACGCTCACTACGTTATCACAGCTTCGGCTCTTTTTCTTAACACTGTACCCGACCCATTGCTGGCTCCTTCTTCAACGTCTGTCTGTTTCCCACCGCCCACTCCCGGGCTCTTGTCCAGGTTCTGTCATCCTGGGCTGAATTCCTCTAAGCGCCTCGTGTGGACAGAGAATGCTGCCTGCTGTATCAGTAAACAAAAGATGCAGTGGCCTTCAAGCCATCAGCCGTCCCACCCCCTCCCCCACGGTGCCCCCGGGGGGGTTTCAGGATGGAGGGAAAACCTGGACACGGTGCTAGATAAGGTGCATAGCAAAGGAATTTATTTCAAGGAGCCCAGACTCCTACATCTTCTCATACATAGAAAAGTGTTAAATTCAGTAAGTCAGATTCTGGGTTTTTTTGAAATAATAGTCATCTTTTGATGTTCCGACTACTTGGAATTTTTTTGGCAAAAACTCCCCTATAGGCAATTCCCATTGTGACACAGCAGAAACAAATCTAATATCCATGAGGATGTGGGTTCGATCCCTGGCCTTGCTCAGTGAGTCAGGGATCCGGCGTTGCCTCGAGCTGTGGTGTAGGTCGCAGATCCTGAGTTAGGCTCGGATCCTGAGTTACTGTGGCTGTGGCGCAGGCTGGCAGCTACAGCTCTGATTGGACCCCTAGCCTGGGAACCTCCATATGCTGTGGGTGTGGCCCTAAAAAAAAGAAAACAAACAAACTCCCCTGAGTCCTGACTTCTTCCTTAAGTCTTTGGTGCCAGCCCTCAGAGCCATCTGAGCGCCTGTCTCCCCGGCTTCAGTCCTTGGTGTGTTCACTGAATAAAACATAATTTTCCAATTTTAAGTTGTGCTCTTTTTTTTTCCAGTCAACACTCCCAGTTAGCCATCTTCATCCCATATTTATGCTCTGTGGTTTTTCCCCATACAGAAACCTAACAGTTTAAAGTGACCATGTCGCTTCTCTGTTCAAAATCCTTCAGTGACTTCTCATCACGTTTACAATGAAATTGAAATGCCAGACATGGATGGATTCAGAAGGAACAGTCAAAATACCTATATTTAACAACGGATAGGGGGCTATATATTCATGTATAAGTTTCTACGTAAATCCTAATTTAAAAATACATCCCCGTCTATTTTCTAAATAAACCAAACTATGTCTGTATATAATAAAGCTGTTTACAGCTGATGTAAGTTGAAACACAGAGCACTCATCAAATCAAGCTAATAATTTCTAAGTCATTTCTGGAATGATCTTTTGTTTGATACATCCTCATTAACTAAAGAACACTCCAACTGGAGCTATGATTTGACGGAGTAAAAGGCATCAAACTTTCCCATTTGAGTTCCCATCGTGGCACAGCGGTTAACGAATCCGACAGGAACCATGAGGTTGTGGGTTCGATCCCTGGCCTTGCTCAGTGGGTTAACGATCCAGCGTTGCCGTGAGCTGTGGTGTGGGTCACAGATGAGGCTCGGATCCTGCGTTGCTGTGGCTGCGGTGTAGGCTGGCGGCTACAGCTCCAATTAGACCCCTAGCCTGGGAACCTCCACATGCCGCGGGTGCGGCCCTAAAACGACAAAACAAAATCAAAAACAAAAAAAACCTTTCCCATTAACAGTTCCATTAAATCAATAGCCACAAGCTAACCTGTAGTCTCAGAGAATTTCTCTTAATAAAATCATATTGTTTGTGTACTGAATTGCCCCTCAGCTTCTGCTGAACTAAGAGCAATTATAGTCAAACGTTTTGACCCTGACAATATCATCTGAGGTTCTTACACAGTCAATAGCTTATTCGTGGCTAAGCCACAGAAGTCTGTCGCAGAGTGCCGGATTTAATGAGGCTGAGCCCAGTCCTTCCGGAGAGGGTCGGGGGTGGCGGCCAAAACTGCCTTCTCCACCAGGCTGCTAGGTTTTGACTCCTAGATCAGCTACTTACAGAAATTTAAAATCTCTTGGTTTCAGTTTTCTTGTCTGTAAAATGGGACTGCTGCTGCTGACAATATCCCAGTGGGTTAACCCTGGTCCAGAAAATGCTAGGCGTGCACTGGTCTCACACGTAAGAAAACCAGCCTGGTTGGTGCCCTTGATCAGAAGCCTCAAGTTTCCTCTTAGTAAATTGCTTCCTGTTTGAAGGTCCTCTCGTTTTTGCTTATAAGTCACCAACGTGTCACCAGATGCTGAGAAGAGGGTGCTGCAACCTGCTGCCCTCAGGCCCTTCCTTCTGCCACAGCCTCACTCCTGTGGGGACCTTCTATGCCGGCGGAGCCCCAGTATCCAGCTAGTGCCGGTGTGGGACCCCCACTTTTCTGCCCCCGCCCCCTGTCTCTCTCCACTTTCTCTGAGCCAAATATCCCATGAAGGCTGTTATCTCCATACACCGGCCTGGGTTAAGTGGACAATACAAGGCAGCCGTGGCCAGCCCAGCCTCCAGGTCCCTTCCCTGGTGGGAGCCAATGACGGGGGCCAGGAGGTCCCTGCCAGGAACAGCTGGTGCCACACAGGGAACGGGCTGCGTGAACACACCGGCCTGGTCTCAGCCCTGCGGATCCAGGGGACCTTCGGAAATCAGCCCTCAGACCCTGTCCGGCGCTCCGGCCCCTGGCCAGTGACTCTTCCTCCAACTGATTACCCTCCAGCCGCACAGGCTTCCTTTTCTTCCTCTAACACGGCAGCCCAGTTCGGCCTCAGCCTTGCCACTCTCCCTGGGATAGTCTGCCATAGTCTTGCTCGGTTCTCATTGCATTCTCATCTTGGCTCACCCGGCCCTTCTCTGGGGATGTCCCCCTGACGACCCCATAAAAATTCTGTTCACTTACCTCCATCCCAGTCACGGCATATACCTACCCAGCTGTATTTTGAAAAGCATCTGTCTGCTCTTTAAAGTTCTATTTTAGGAGTTCCTGTTGTGGCTCAGCAGTAATGCACCCAACTAGTATCCGTGAGGATGAGGGTTCCATCCCTGGACTCGTTCACTGGGTTAAGGATCCTGTGTTGTTGTGGCTGTGGTGTAGGCCAGCAGCTGCAGCTCTGATTTGACCCCTAGCCTGGGAACTTTCATATGCCACATAGGCAGCCCTGGAAAGAAAAAAGGTATATTTTATATTTATCAGTTTTTATCATTCTTCTACAATAAATATGGCTGAGGAAGTTCCCGTCATGGCTCAGTAGGTAACGAATCTGATTAGGAACCATGAGGTTGCGGGTTCGATCCCTGGCCTTGCTCAGTGGGTTAAGGATCCGGCCTTACCACGAGCTGTGGTGTATGTCGCAGACGCAACCCGGATCTCGTGTTGCTGTGGCTGTGGCGTAGGCTGGTGGCTACAGCTCCCATTAGACTCCTAGCCTGGGAACTTCCACATGCCGCGAGTTCGGCCCTAGAAAAGGCAAAAAGATTAAAAGAAAAAAAGAATTGATGCCTCAGAGTCATTAAAGAAATACAATGAAAATCAAGATAGAACAACTACTAATTCAGTATTCCACAGCCGGGGAAAATTTCCTTTATAGTCAGTGCCCTCTCTCCTTAGGGGCAGAACTGAGTAATGGTGTGTGTTGAATTCTGTGTCTGTCACTTAAGAGGCACGGTTCCTTGGGTACATTAACTCTTCAGGCATAATAGTGTGTAGGGGTGCTGGTAGGCTCAGAAGGCTCAGACCTTCCTTATCAGGATTGGGGGCCTATACCTCTCTCTCTTTAGATATATTAATGCGTTCTATTAGGCCTTGATATTATCAAAGCTTGGCTCAGTGATGTTTCAATTTCTTTAAGAGTTTACTGTCTCCATTCCAATTTTATTTCCCTGTTTGCTGTTCTTGGGGTTGCCTCAATATTGCTCAACAAGGAAGTTCCCATGGTGGCTCAGATACGAGCCCAACTAGTATCAATGAGGATGTGGGTTCGATCCCTGGCCTCGCTCAGGGGGTTAAGAATCTGGTGTTCCCGTGAGCTGTGGTATAGTTCAGACGCGGCTCAGATCCCACGTTGCTGTGGCTGTGGTGTAGGCCAGCGGCTGCAGCCCTGATTCAACCCCTAGCCTGGGAACTTCCATATGCCGTGGGTGCAGCCTAAAAAGAAAAAGAAAATATTGCTCAACCATACCCCTTGTTATATAGCTGACCTATTTCCCAGAAACATGACCATGTTTACTCTCACCCACAGCCCAAGACAGACTCCATCTCACTGAGTCCTCCTGCCACTGACTATTTCCATTAGACAAAAATCATCTGTGCCAATCTGACAAGCCAGCAGTGGCATCTGAGCCAAAGCTTTTTTTTTTGTCTTTTTAGGGCCGCACCCGCAAAGACATGGAGGTTCCCAGTCTAAGGGTCAAATTGGAGCTTCAGCCACCAGCCTACACCACAGCCACAGCAACGCCAGATCTGAACCACATCTTCTGCCTACACCACAGCTCATGGCAACGCCGGATTCTTAACCCACTGAGCGAGGCCGGGAATTGAACCTACATCCTCATGGATACTAATCAGATTCGTTTCTGCTGAGCCACAATAGGAACTCCGGAGCCAAACTTTTAAGAAACACACCGCAAAACTTCTCTGCTAGAATAGTCCTCTAATCTTCCAGTCTAAGAGGACATTTTCTTCTAAGGAATCTGACTTTGCTCAAAACATTCAATTTTCTGTTAAAGAATGGCTGGAGGGAGTTCCTGTTTTAGCGCAGTGGAAATGAATCTGACTAGTGTCCATGAGGATGTGAGTTCGATCCCTGGCCTTGCACAGTGGGTCGGGGATTCGGCATTGCTGTGAGCTGTGGTGTATGTCGCAAACGCGGCTTGGATCCCACGTGACTGTGGCTGTGGCATAGGCCAGCAGCTATAGCTCCGATTCAACCCCTAGCCCCAGAATTTCCATATGCCACAGGTGCAGTCCTAAAACAAACAAACAAAAGAATGGCTGGAAAAATCTTTGACTCACATCTTATAAGTTAACTACTGTCCCAGGCCCTGGGTATATAGCAAAAAACAAAAGACAAAAAAAATCTCCAGTGCCGTGTTACTCATATTTTAAAACACTAACTCCTAATTAGTTGGGCAGTCAGCACTGCCCCCTTCCCATTCTTACTTTCCAACATTTGAAATCAAGGCTGGTCTAGAAAATTTGAGGCTTATAATCAAGCTGTTCATATGATAACCCTTGATAAGCTTTGAAGATGGCTAAGGTTTTTTTTGGCAAGAGTCTGAAGTTGCAAAGCCAAGCCTGGTAAATGACATAGCGACACAGCTGGAGAGGAGCATTTATCTAGAGTTATGACAAAATGATAAGACTGAGTGTTCCACTGGACTGGGTGCCTCTTAAAGGCAGGGACTCTGTCCTGTTTATCTCTCCTTTCCCAACTGCTGGCACAATGCCTAGCAGAGAGTAGGTGTTTAATGACTGTGTAAAAGAAATTAATTGACAAGTGAATAAGGAGTGAGTGACTACAGAACTATTCCCTCGCTGACCTAATATAGTCTCATGACTTTAAAGACCATCAACACACAGGTAACTCCCAAATGTATTTCTCCATCCAGAACTTGTCTCTGAATGTTAGGCTCCTACATCCAATTGCCTTCTCCTCCTACTTGGATGCCTTATCATATCTAACTTCCCAAATCTAATTCCTGATTTCTCCTCTATCCTGCCCCCCAAACTGTCCCACCCCAGAGTCTGCCCCCTACTCTGACAAATATAGCTTCACCCTTCCAGCTGATCAGGTCAAAAATCTTGAAGTCATCCTTGAGCCACAATGGGAACTCCATCCACCTCATCTTCTACTCTCCCTTTAGCTCACGGTTCCAGCCGCTCACTGACCTCCTTGCTGATCCTTAAACTTCGGGCATGAGGCTCAGGTCTAAGGCCTGGATACCTGTTGTACCCTCCGCCTCCAACAACGTTCCCAACATGGCTGGAGCTTCCTTGCCTCAAAGGTTCTCAGGGAGACCTTTCTTGACCACTCCATTTATTTTTTTATTTTTTATTTTTTTCCCTTTTCGCCTTTATCTAGAGCCGCACCGTGGCATATGGAGGTTCCCAGGCTAGCGGTCTAATAGGAACTGTAGCTGCTGGCCTTCGCCACAGCAACGCGGGATCCGAGCCGCGTCTGCGACCTACACCACAGCTCACGGGCAACGCGGGATCCTTAACCCACTGAGTAAGGCCAGGGATCGAACCCGCAACCATCATGGTTCTTAGTCGGATTCGTTAACCACTGAGCCACGACGGGAACTCCTTGAGCACTCCATTTAAAATCAAAACCACCTTCTAGCTCCCTCTCCTTTCCTACTTTATTTTTCTCCTCGGCACTCATGCCCATTTAACATACTATGTATTTTCCTTATTTGTGTTTATCTCTCCCCATCACAGAATATAACCTCCACGAAGGCAGGAACTTTTGCTTACTTTGCTCGCTGCTGAATCCCCAGGACCTAAAACAGCGCCTGTTTGATGAATAAACCAAGAAACGAATGGCCAATGAAGGAGCAACAATACAGCTAAATTTAATGAGCATTTACCATGTAAGGCTCATTTAGAGGGCAGTCACAGGGAATAACTAACTTTACAGCGGAGGAAACTGGGGCACAAAGAAGCAGAAAAGCCGTGATTAGAAACCCAGGTTTTACTCAGCAATCTGTTTCTTTCCTCCAGAACCCGATGCCTCTCCTGTGCTGTCAAAAGCCAGAACGAAGTCAGGAGCCCGGAGCGGCCGGGGTCCCCGCGTGGGAACGCGGGCCACACGCCTCCCCCAAGCCCGATTGAATGACAGCGGCCTGGGATGAAAGGCTGTCTGAACAAAGAGAATGAATCCACTCAGCCGGCGGTGCCGCCCACTTTTTTACTTTTGGCTTTAGTTACCCCGACTAGTTACCCCGACTAGCAGCAGTCTGAGAGGATGATTCAGGATTAGCGGAGCTTCAGCCCAGGGCTAGTCGACGCCTCCCCGAGCCGCAGGAGCCGGAAACTCAAAATCGGGATCTGGGTTTCTGCCCGGAGGTCTTTTCCGGTCGCTCCCGGAAGCTGCGCTCGCTGCCCGGGTAACGGGCCCCCGCGGCGGCGCTGGTGGCGGCTGTGAGATTATGGACCTGGAGGAGGCGGTGAGAGGGCCGTGTGATGCGCTGGCCGAGCGGCGGGACGGGAAGGGAGTGTGGCCGAGGAGAAGGGGGTGGAGGACGCCGGCTCGTTGTGCGGGCGGCCACTGGCCAAAGGGAGGAAGGGCGGGGAAAGGGATGGGGCTGGCGGGCCGCGAGGGCGAGTGTTTGTTTGGGAAAGAGGCCGGAGTTTCCTGCTTGGCGAGATTTTGGGTGAAGGGAGGGTGGGGCGTTAGTCGACGTGGGTGTGTTTCGGGAGGAGGATGGAGTTGTAGATTTCGTGGGGTGGCCACCCACGTGGCCCATCCTCTCGAGACGGGACCACCCGCAGTTCTCTTGGATGCTGGCGGTTGGGCGAGGGGGGCCGGGGTTGGAACCGGAACGCCCCCGAGTAACCCCTGCGGGTCTCTCTGGGAATCCTCGCCACGGTCTGGTAAAAGGATTCCAGATACGGTTTGGGGACACTCCGAGGTTATGATAGTTATCAGTATGGGGGTCACCGAAAACTTGACCAACTTGTCGAAATAAACTTGGCACGCATCTTGACACACTCCATAAAATGTAACTCTTTGACTGTATTAAAAAAAAAATTCGGTCTTTCGTTCAACGATAATAAGATTTAAAACATCAAAGAGTTGGGAATTAATTTGGTGCTAGTCTGTATATGTACAGCAGCGTTATGGTGATAGAAGATCTTACTCACTGTAGCTGCTCAATCAGTGTTTATTGAATGATGACTAGTTAACGTCTATAAATACTAATTAATGAAGTTAACAAGTAAAGCTCACCTTTAGTCTGTGTAGCTATAAGAGATCATAGCTCTGTTCTGATCAGAGCTATGATCCCCTGCACCTCGTTAAGTGCCTAGTACACACAGAGTTGGTACTCGCTATATTCCTGAATGAACAACTCGAAACTTGAAATAACCCTAATAAAACTCTGGTTCGTTTGTGGTATGTGTTCTTGGTGTTCTGGAGGAAGTTCAAAATGATATGCTATTTCTCTTTTTTAAGTCTTCTCTATACTTAAATCTTGGCAACTATTTCCTCACAGCATTTTCAAGGAGTTTTGTTCACCTTTTTTATTCCCCCTCTTTACCTCTACCACCTTTTTTTTTTTTTCCCTCCCTCATACTGCATATTTTAGAAACGTTTCAATAGTTTCATTCGGTTTCAAACTGCTCAGACTGAATGCCTATTCTTCTTGATTGTAAATCTCTCTGGTATATTTTCTGTTTTTGATGATTCTTTACTTATAGAGTAAAACTGCAGGGAACCCTCTAAGTAGAGCTGCAGGGTTTAGGTATGCTGTATTGAATGTGCTTTTCCTCTTCTACAGAACGAGTTCAAAGAACGATGTACTCAGTGTGCTGCGGTGTCTTGGGGTCTTACTGATGAAGGCAAATATTATTGTACTTCTTGCCACAATGTTACAGAAGTAAGTAACAGGTCTCATTTATGAATTTGTTTGTGCTTTAAAAAATGCAGTTTCAGGAGTTTCCATTGTGACTTAATGGAAACGAATCTGACACAGGTTCAATCCCTGGCCTTGCTCAGTGGGTTAAGGATGCAGTGTTGCCGTGAGTCATGTAGGTCGCACTTGTGGCCCAGATCTGGCGTTGCTGTGGCTGTGGTGTAGGCCAGCGGCTACAGTTCCAATTCGACCCCTAACCTGGAAACGTCCATATACCGGGGGTGCAGCCCTACAAAGACAAAATAAAAAATAAAGGAATAAAAATTGCAGTTTCAGCCTAATATGTGGCACAGTTATTTTTATCACTCAAGACAGTGCCCAGATTCCAAGAATGTAAGCAGTCCTCAAGTGCTTACACAAGGGTTAAAGAATTTGTAAAGTAGTTTTAGGATGAGCATTTGAAGTTATTTTGGGCCATATATATGAATATTTTCCTGATTCAGAATGTATAGTGCGTATATAAGGGGAAATAATTAAAATTGCACCAAAATGATACATTTCTTTTTATTAGGTAGTACTTCTTTAAGAGTTTTTAATGAGTTGTTTGGAGATGGAATCTTAGAAAGATTAAGGACTATTGGAAGTATTAGAAATATGCTTCATTATCATTATGCCTTTGTACAGTACCTTACATGTTATGAAGTATTTTCTTATCTGTTAATCCATTTCCTCCTCATAATAACCTGGGAGTAATACTGTTGTGCCGGTCTGTAGGTGGGGCAAGTAGGCTCGTCAGTTGTGTGAGTTTGCCAACATCACATAAATAGAAAATGTTGAGTAAGGACTTGAACCTAAGGCCTCTGACTCCAGTCAGTGTTCATTTTAGTTCACCACATCTGCCTTTTAAGATAGAGACTGGTTGCACCAATTTATATTCCCACCAAGAGTATAGGAGGGTTCCCTTTTCTCCGCACCCTTTTCACACCCTTATTGTCGGTAGACTTTTGGTGATGGCTATTCTCACTAGTGTGAGGTGATACCTCATTGTGGTTTTGACCAGCATTTCTCTAGTAATTAGCGATGTTGAGCATCTTTTCATGGGTTTTTTGGCCATCTGTCTGTCTTCTTTGGAGAAATACCTATTTAGATCTTCTGCCCATTTTTGATTGGGTTTTCTGTTTGTTTGATGTAAAGCTCCAGAAGATGTTTGTCTGTTTGAGAGATTTGTCCCTTACGGGTCACTTCGTTTGCAAAGATTTACTTCTGGTCTGTGGGTTGTTAGGGATGATCACGTTGAGAGAAGTGAGTCAGACCGGGAAAGACAGATATCATATGAAAGCACTTATATGTGGAATTAATAAATATGATACAAAAGAACTTAGTTATAAAACAGAAACAAACTTACAGATGTCAAAACCAAGCTTATGGTTACCATGGGTGAAACTGTTGTGGGGAGGGAAGAATTGGAAGAGTGGGAATAACACATACACAGCACTGAGTGAAATAGATGATTAACGGGAACCTACTGTGTAGCACAGGAAAGTCTGCTCTATAATTTGTAATAACCTATATGGGAAAAAGAAGGGATGTGTGTGTGTGTGTATGTATAACTGATGCACTTTGCTGTATACCTGAAACTAATACAACATTGTAAGTCAACTATAGTGTAATAAAATTAAACAAAAACAAACAAATAAATAAATAAAAGACTGGGAAAAATGCTAGCACATTTGATGTTGAAGTAAGAAAAATTTACATTTGCAAGTATAAAACTAAGAGAAAGGAATTACATAGGCAAAATAAAAAATTGAAAATAATTTATCTATAGTAAGATAAAATGTATGATATGAAATAGACTGTATATGTATGATTAAAATAGAAATTATTGCTCATTTTCCCATAAACTTACACTTTTAAGGTATGAAAAGTGTAACCATTTCTTATGATAGTGAAGAAGAGATTTTCATAGCTTCCATTTAAGAGACTGAAACAAAATAATTTCTTCAAATCTTGCTCTAAGCTAAGTCAGTAGTACGTTTTCCTTACTAAATGTTTTAAAAGGTACATATTTCAGTATTTTCAAACTAATTATTTCCCAATAAAGTATATCTTAATGAAAGTAAAAAAAAAAAAAAAAGCCCCAATTCAAATGGCGATAAACATTTCACTACTTCCCTAACTATATTTCCTGGAATTCCGCAGCATTTGGAAATGTTTCTGTAAAGGCAATTACAGTGTGGTTTTCAATCTTGAAAAGAGATAGAGCAAGATTGGCACGGTGTCCTTGGTAAACGAGGCAGACTTCGCACTGCAGGTGCTTTGTCCTGTTCTGCTTCCCACGCCTTCAGGACACCGTAACTGAAATAATCAAGGCTGTGGACAGCCTGCCACTGGGCAGGCTGAACATGCCAGGACTCTTCTCTCGGGAAAAGGATTTAAAGTCACAGTCAGGAAGGAACAAATACGTGACCTTCACCAGATGGGCCTAAGAAAGGTCAATTTGGGACAAATAAAACCAATCGTGTAAACTTCAGGCCAGGATGGAGTAAAAGGAATCCACCTTAAGCAACTAAAAACCTGGACAAAATATATGAAGCAAGCAAAAACTTTTTTTTTCTTGAGAAAAGTTAATTTAGCTTGCAGCTCAATCACAGGAGAGCTTTTCCTTGAGGTGATCGTTGTTCTTCAGGCTGCAGAGGAAGTCCTCGTGCCTGCTTCCCATTTGGCCTTGCCGAAAATTAATGAGATATCTACTCAGTGAAGTTGTTGGGGTGGTGGATGTGTTTGTTTCCTTGATTTTGGCGATGATTTCTTGGAGGTACACACACATTAATTTGTGCACTTTAAATGTGTCCTTTGCTTGGATGTGTCCTTTAAATTGGTCCTTTGCTTGGATGTATGTTGAGGCATTAACCGTGTTTGCTTGTGCGCCAGCAGTGTAAATGTAAACACGGTGAAGGAAGACTGTGTCTAAATGGACAGTTCGCCATTAGCAGATGAAGTCAGCATGCTGTTTTTGTAGAAATTAAACCTCATTAACTGCTTTCTTTTATTTCTGTCTTTGATACTGTGTCTGTGGTTTCTGTCTGATAAAATCTACTGCAGTCATTTTTTAACTTGAAAGATCCTAATAGCTTTATTTCCACCTTTGAAAGACAGCAGTCTGGAGGGCATAACTTGTAAAGAGTGTCACATTCTTGAGAGAAAGCTGAAATCACCTATGGTCTCAACACACAACATTTCAGTAGCTCCCATTTAGTTTCCCCCCCGCCCCTTGTGTATAAGAAGGGAAGGGGGATGTGGGTGAGTCCCGCTGATTCTTCTGTTTTAATAAATAAAGTATTTTCCTGTGTTATTCCGAACATTAGTAGACATATTAATTGACTGTAGAAATATTCCACAATATAACCATTTAGTAACTTAATTAATTATAGCTCCAGTTTGGATATTTAGCTCTCTATAGCTTTTAGTTATTTCACATTTTGTCTAATCCATATTTTAAGCCTTTTTTTTGCCTACTTTTTATAGGTTTTGCCTGTTTTTGCTAGGTATCTACCTTGTGTATATTCTGACATTGTGGCCAACCCAGTCCACAAGAACTGCTTTGAATGTGGTTTCTATGACTAAAGAGAATGCATTCCCAAAATCCTGTTGTTAGAAACATTTCCTTTATTTGTTTTTTTTGTTTGTTTGTTTGCTTTTTAGGGCCACACCCGTGGCATATGGAAGTTCCCAGGCTAGGGGTTGAATCAGAGCTGCAGCTGCCAGCCAACACCTCAGCCACAGCAATGTGGGATCTGAGCCACATCTGTGACCTATGCTACAGCTCGCAGCAACACCGGTTCCTTAACCCACTGAGCGAGGCCAGGGATTGAACCTGTGTCCTCATGGATCTTAGTCGGTTTGTTAACCACTGAGCCACAACAGGAACTCCCCATTTCTTTTATCCTTAATGCAGACTGAAGATAAATTTCATTCTACATCTCTAAATTTAGACAAATACATAAATATCCCCTGCTGGTTAAAAATCTTCACCGTTTACCCGTTTAGACTTAATGGTTTTTTTTTTGTTTGTTTTGGCTACACTTACAACATGCAGAGGTTGCCAGGCCAGGGATCGAACCCACACCGCAACAGTTAACCAGAATGTTAGACTTAATATACTTTTCCCCAAAAGTTATCATCACTGGTCCTGGCACTCACAGTTTGGTTCTATACCTCCCAGAGCATGCTTGGAAATACGTTTAGGGTGATGTAAAAACTGTCTTTTAGTGGTCTTTTTAAACAGTCTACTTCTGTCTCCACAGAGATCTAAGGAAGTTATCAACACTGGGGCTATTCCTAATACTAAAATACAAGCCATCAACCGGGGACTTAAAAGGAAACGAAAACCTGGTAAGCTCTTTCTTCATATGTGCTTAACATTTTTTAGTCATGTTTTCACCTTCATGATTTAGGGATGTGGAATGGAATTTTAAATAGATTCCAGAAAAGTTGCCAGAATTTTAAGCAGGCAATCCAAAATAGAATTAAAGTGGGTAATTAATGATGGTAAAATTGGAAGCAGACGTCTTAAAACATATCCATTTTTTATTCTCCTTATTGTTAATGACTTGATTTTCTTGTAGAGCAGCTGTTATGCAAAAAATAATAATAGCAAAGGGAGTATATTTCTTCTTATCTGTTGGCGTATGTTTTTCTGTTCTATGTGTTATCTATTATATGATTTTCTGTGCTTTTAAGAAAAATGCTTATTTTCTGAAACGATTCAGCTATGGAGTTGTCAGGTTAGGCAAGTTAAACATGATATTCAGCTTTCAGAAATGCATTGAATTTTGAACACACCCTTCTAAAATTAGGGGAAAGTATTTTCCTTTAAAGTAACTTCAGCATGGGTGTGTTTTGAAAGGTAATCTATTTCATTAATCCAGTGAGTATGTATAATTAACCATTATTGAGAAGAATCTGACCTAAAATTTAGCTGATGCTTTTTATTTCTGTGACTAATTGCCTAGAGCAAGATTCTCAGATTGGAAACTAGGCTAATGATAATGGTAGTCTCTTCTACCTGAGGCAGCCTTGAGGGTACATGCGTGAAATACATGTATGTTAATGAAATACTTAGATGAAATACATTGCCATTCTTAGATGAATAACAGAGAGAATGCCTGCTCCTGTTTAACCTTTAGTAGTGACTTTTTATTAGGCTAAAACTTGATTAATTTTAATTCAATTTTATTAGCATAAAACCTGATTAATTTGAACTTGACCTATGTAAATAGTTAAAATTGTATAGTTTAAACTTAAATTGCTTAAGAATTTCAAGTGCTTCAAATTAGATGTTGAGAGTCTTGAATTCAGCCTCTTTTTCCTTAGTCCCTTCATTTTAAAGTGAAACTGTAGTACCGTTTGTTATATAGAATAGGAACCCAGACTCAGAATTTAAAATACGACTTCATAGGCTTGTCAGAACAGTGTGCAGGAAGAAGAGAGCGTGCATAAATAGAGCTTGGAGAATTCACACTCCCTCACTTTCAGAATGCATCAGATTACCAGCTTTCTATTTTATTCCTATACAACTAAGACCCTTTCCAGAAAGTGAATCAGTCAGCAGGGGTGGGGAGACCTTGTGACCCTGAGGTGAGGGAGGGGAACAGGGTCCTGTGACTTTTGTGTGGAGAGGGCATCTCGGCCTTGCAGGAACAGACTTCGGAAGCTGTGTGCAGCAGGTGCTGAGAACGCATTTTTCTAGGAGTTACACTGTTTGTCCAGCAGGGAAGGGTGAAACATAAGGGTCTTAGCTGGTTTTAGCACTTTCTTTACCTGGTAGTTGTATTTAAACATGTAGCTTTGTCTGTTTTTGGTTTTATTTTTGGTTTTGTTTTTTGTTTTTGTGGCCCATAAAAGTTCCCAAGCCAGGGATCAGACCCAAGCCCCTGCAGTGAAAAAGCCGAATTCTTAACCCACTGTATCACAAGAGAACTCCCTCTTAAGGTTGTTTTGAGGTTGGAAGAAAATAACCTACATAAAATATCTGGTAACTGGGCTGAGTTCAATAAATCTTAGTTTCCCTGCTTTCAGTTTTACCCTGTGACCTCCAGCCATCTTGAGAAAAGGAGAATGTCGTCGTCAAACAGTTTCCCTTTTTTTATGCTCTTACTGCCTTTTCCTGCGATCTTGGTGCTTCACGTCTCAGCTTTGTTCATTCGCTCTCTGAATACTCATTGTTCCTTTTCCTTGTGGGTCACAACAGAAGTGTGTTCCATGCAACACTTCGGCAAGCAGTGGCTATGTCAAGTCTCCTTTCCTTTAGGATTCTCCTGGGCACTGTTCAGTAAACATTTATAAAACTTATTTCATGATTTTAACATGGTGACCGTTCGTTTTTCTGCCTCTTACATTAACATTTCAGAAAAATTATAGATTATTTAAAATCTGATAAATTATAAAAATGGTGTTTAGAGTTAGCATCCGTGTACAGATTTGCCAGATTGGAAGCAAGAGAGTGTAAGAATGGAAACTCGACTCAAGGGTATGAAAACATTCCAGTTGAGACATCTTAAACACAGTTGTGACTGTGCAGTAGCATTACAGTTAGTAAGTTAGAAATGCAAAAATCTGAAACATATCATTTGTCATTTAGAGAAAGGCTGGGATTGGTACGTGTGCGAAGGTTTTCAGCACATACTTTGTCAACAAGCAGAAGCCTTGCAGACCCTGGGAGTAGGCCCAGAGTTAAAGGTAAGTCTGTTTGTGTCTAGATGTTAGCTTTACATTTTGTTCTTTGATGAACAGTAGATTTAGAGTGAAACTGAAGGAGTAGTCGGGCTTTCGGCAGTGACATTAGGCCTGCCAGAAGAACCATTTTTCTGGTGATTTTGCTGTAGTTCTTTTACTAGACCAGCAATTCACAAAGTGTCTGCTACAGGATATGATGAGCAGTACATCCAAAAGAATCAAGCTTTTAGACTTCAGATATCTAGGAAGCATTGGGTTAAAGTAAAACAAATAACTTTGCTGCCTTATTGGTGCCTTTTATGTGCTTTTTAATTTCCAAGGGGATGTGGTACGCCCTATGCACAACTTGAGAACAGAATCCTTTGGCGTGTGTATGTGGTTAGCATCCATCCGGACATGGGTTCCTAAAAATGCACTTTGGGAAGTGATTCATTAAACCAGGGATTTTTCAACTTGAGTTTACCAGCAGCACCGGGAAGGCTTGTTTTAAAACAGATTGCTTGGTCCCATTCCAGAGTTTCTGATTAAGTAAGTCTTGAGTAGGACCCAAGAATTTGCATTTCTGACAACTTTCCAGGTGACACTGATGCTCCTGGTCAAGCGACCGCACTTGGACTTTGCTGCCTCTCGGAAGTACCACGGTATCCCTGCTGTTACTTGAACTTCATACCCCCTCGGCTAGTTGAAGCCATTTCCGGAATTCTTTAAAAATCTGGTTATTCAGCAACAAGTGGTTTTGGGCACTTACTTCATGGCCATCATTCACTGGAAACAAAGGGCTTAGAGATTCAGCTTAGTTGGAGGGAGGGTTGAATGCGTATGTGGAGTAAGTAAACACGAAATTAGATAATATGCACAGAAAGGACAGTAAGAGCAAAAAGGGAAGGGACAAAGATCATTGTCTACTGAAGCCACCGAGAAAAGATTCATAAAGTAGCCTTTGCTGCTCAAGCCAGTGCGTGTGACAGGCCAGAGAAGAAAGACCCGTAGACCGGAGCATGGCCCGTGTGGGCTCGGAGCCCTGCCCCGGCGGCAGTCGTTGCATGGGGTAGCCCGGGGGTTGTGGATCTGGTTTCTCCCTGCAGAGTCATCTCATTTGCCTATAAATGTCTTTTCATAAGTGGCCTCAGGTAGTTACACCAAGGAGCATCAGTAGAGTTCACGTCTATATAGCTGTTTACCTACTTTATCAGAATTAATCCTGAAAACAGCTTCTCTAAAATTAACCACTGAGTTTGGATCTGACCAGTTAAACGGTGCAGGAGTGGCGTTATCATAAGAGCACAGGCTCTGGAATCAGAACTGACTCCAAGTCCTGTTCAGGCCTTTCTACTTATTGGCTGGGTGGTTCTGGCAGAGTTACTCAGTTTCCTCACTGGTAAAATAAGATAATAGCTATCTTGCAGGATTCTCTTAAGACTTATGGATACCTTGTATGTAGTAGGTAATGAATAAGTGGAAAAGCTTTTTTGTTTTTTCTCATTTTACTTTCACTTGGACAGCAGGGGGTGGTGGGCCGGAGGCAGGTCAGTAGGTCACTAGAGCCAGAAACAGCTTTGTCCCTAACTAGACAGACAGTCACATATAAGATGCTTTCTTTCTCCGAGTCTTCATTTGCTTAACTGTGAACGGAGGCATTCAACAAAGGGACCTAAGGAACTAGTCCCTTCTCTCCTTAATGTCTAAGATGAAGGAGAACTTGTTCAGTGTTCCCTATATACTGATGTCGAAATAATAATTCTTTTTAAGGAAAATCAGGTAAGAAAGGTAAGAATACATTTAAATGGAAGGCAATGTGTGAAGTATAAGAGGTTAGCGATTCTCTGGTATAGCCGTGCCAGTACATTTGTCATCATGACCCAAAGCACCACTCAAGTTTCCCTTCCACCTTAGGATGAAGTCTTACATAATTTTTGGAAGCGGTACCTTCAGAAAAGCAAGCAAGCGTATTGTAAAAACCCAGTTTATACCAGCAGAAAGCAAGCTACGGTAAGTCACAAGTCTGCAAAGTGGGACCAAAAGGCATTTCTAGTGAGAGGTGGAGATACAGGTGAGGTCCAGCCTTACCTGAGTTCATGATGCTTGTCAGAGGGTTTTCAGTAAACAGGTTTCCTCTCTAGTCCAGAAGGACAGGGTCATTGATCCAGACAATGAAATTATTTTGACTTCTTATTTGACCAGTTGAGATATAAGAAATTTGTGGTTAAGTTTCTAAATAGAAGCTTAAGGAGTTTCTGTCATTGTACTGTTAAAACCTTTTTGCCTACGTTATTCTCTTTGCTTGGAACACCTGCTTATTTTCCCTGCCTTTCAAGATTCAGTTCAGTTATCGTCTCTTCTCAGAAGGCTTCATGTGAAAAAAATAAGTTTGGAGCTTCACCGCCCCACCGCCACCCATCGGAGCAGTTATATATACAGAGGCCTCCTTCTCCCCGGGACTAGCACCTGTCTCGTAGCTCTAGTATCTCCACCAATAAAATCACCGAGTTGTCGGTAATGACGCCAGGCCCTCTGCGGCTTGGCACGGAGGTGCTGTCTCTCAGCAGTGGCTCATTTTCCACACATGTATTGCTGAAATGGTCATCGTCCCTAAGAAAGTTCTGCTGGCTGGCGACCCAAAGGTCTCATTAAGTGAACATTACCTTGGGGAACTGATTACAGTCAAAAACCATGCTCTCAGCCATGCAGGCCCAGAGACTTCATCTTATTATTATGAGGAGAAAAGCCCATATAAAAGAAACTCACCCGAGAATGAAACAAAAGGTCAGGGTCAGGATAAAGCTTGTGTCTCTGTCAGTCACTCCCCTCCCCTAGGTGAGCAAACGAGCGGCCAGGCGGCTGTAAAGCTGGCTGATCGGCGGAGAGCCACGGAGAAAACTGAAGCAATCCTGAGAAAACTCCCACAGGCGCCCGCAGGCAGCTGTCTGCCAGAGACTCTACCACGCGCCCTGCCCTCCGTTGGATTCTCCTGGTGCACCAGCCACGCTCCTGTCTGCAGCTGGTGCTCCCTCTGTGCGCTCAGTCCCTCCCAGCACTCTGCTCAGAGATTTTCACCCACTTCTGCTCTTTGTCCATCGAGAAGCTCTGCTCTCTCCCGGATCGTTCCTACCAGTACACTGTCATGAATTCCACTTAAAAAAAAAAACCTCTCATTGATTCCCGCTACGATGCAGTTTCTCTGTACTTCTGTGCAGCAGAATGCCTTGAAAGAGTTGTCCTGACTTGCTGTCTCCAATTCCTCTCCTCTCAGTCCCCCATTCCAGTCAAACTTTTTTTTTCCTTTTTAGGGCCGCACCTGTGGCATATGGAAGTTTCCGGGCTAGGGCTGAACTGAGCTGAAACCACCAGGCTGCACCACAACCACAGCAGTGCTGGCTCTGAGCCCCATCTGTGCAGCTTGTAGCTGCAGCAACGCTGGATCCCTTACGCACTGAGCAAGGGCAGGGATCGAACCTGCATCCTCACAGACACTATGTTGGGTTCTTAACCCACTGAGCCCCACTGGGCAATCCCCAGTTAAACTTTTGATTCCATTGTACCACTCAGCAATTTTCAGCCTTCCGTCCTGACCTAGAGGCAGCATTTCCTACAGCTGACCGCTCCCTTCTTGTGACACTGTTCCTCGGATTGCAGAACGCCCTTTCCCTCCCTTGGCTTTCCGCCTACCTCAGCGGTGCTCCTCGGACTTCTTTGCTGGTCGCTCCCTCTTTTATCCCAGACCTCTGAGCCCTGGAGTGGCCCAGAGCTCAGCCCTTCGTCCTCTTCTCTGTCATCGCTCCTGAGGGATGTCGTCTGGTCTTGTGGTTTTAAACACCATCTACTACGTACGTGTATTGCTTTCAGTTCTGAACTGCACTCCCCTCTCCCCGTAATTTAACTTCCTGAAATCAGGATGTAGCTTTCAGGCAGTGGCATGTCACAATTTAATTTGAAGCACCGTCTCCTTTCTTGAGGGTTCTTGGAATAGTGGGGCAGCTTACAAACAGTGCTATTTTAGATTTGCTTACAGTGTCAACTGACAAGATTCCAAATTTCTATCATTTCCAGCCCAGACCTCGTTCCTCAACCGCAGACTTGTTTATCTGAGTACCCGGCATTTCCTCTTGGCTGTCCAAGAGCTGTCTTGAACTTACGTCCACAACTGGACTATCGTTAGTCCTGTTCCACCTGCTGTTTCTAAACTTCTCATTCTTAGGACCTACTCCTTTCACTTCTGGGTCACTAAACTGTGCATGTGGAACCTAAGGGCCCCCAAACAAACACTTGGCCAAGTTTCCAAGCTCCTAACAAATGTGTGTCAAGTAGTTTCAGAACCTCTTCTCAGCCCTGGAGAGTAAGAACCATACCTCAAACACATCAAAATAGCAAAGCTGTGTTTCTCAGTGGTGGCGTCATCTCCTACCTCAAGTATAATGATCCATGGCCCATTTATAAGGCAGTTAAAAGCAAACTGCTTAAAGTATAACTGCTCTGGAGTTCTCTTGTGGCATGGTGGGTTAAGGATCCGGTGTTGTCACTGCAGAGGCCCGGGTCACTGCTTTGGCAAGGGTTCAGTCCCTGGTCCAGGAACTTCCACAAGCCATGGGTGTGGCCAAATATATACATGTATGTGTGTGTGTGTGTGTGTGTGTGTGTGTGTGTGTGTGTGTATATACACACACACAACTTGTTTTATTGGTGTAGCCACTAGAGCTACAAGAGGGGTGTTAGTCGTGGGGAGAGGGAGGCCTGCGGGTCTGCTGGCGGCCTGCCTCCTCACGCACACTCGTGCTTGTCTGGAGCCCTTCTCCGGGAAGCAGTGCTGGGAGCTGCTGGGGAGCACGTGCAGAGGCCAAGGCCTTTGGCTCTGGTGCTGGACAGACGGCTGCAGGTCTGTGGAGTGGTTCCCTTTCTCATGCTTGTGATGCTCAGGAGTTGTTTCCGTTGGTGGGAACTGATGCAAATTCCTGTGCAAGCGTGATGTAATTGTTTTACATAATAGGTGTTAGAAGACAGTCCAAGCCATTCAGACTGGGACAGTGAGCCTGAGCTGCTGAGCGACTTCAGTGGTCCTTCATTTGTTGAAAGTGGAGCAGAATCTCAGCCTGATGTCCACACTAAAAAGCCTTTTCCCACCATCAAAGCGTCACAGTCAGGTAAAAATGAGAATCACACTACCTAGAATTCTGAAACTGGCAGTGCGTCTTAAAAATAATCTAGTCCACGGAGTTCCCGGGTGGCCTAGTGCTTAAGGGTTCGGTGTTGTCACTGCTACGTCATGGGTTTGATCCCTGGTCCAGGAGCTTCTGCATGCCATGGTTGCAGCCCCCCCCCCCCCCAAAGAGAAAAACTTAAAAATAAGACATATCGGATTTCCCACTGTGGCACAGTGGGTTAAGAATCTAAGAATCTGACTGCAGCAGCTCACGTTGCTCTGTAGCCGCAAGTTCACTCCCTGGCCCGGCTCAGTAGGGTAAAGGATCTGGTATTGCAACAACTGTGTTGTGGGGAGCAGCTGCGGCTCAGATTCAACCCCTGGCCTGAGAACTCCCATATGCTGAGTGGGTGAGCCCATTTAAAAAAAAACAAAGAGGAGTTCCCATTGTGGCACAGCGGTTAATGAATCCGACCAGGAACCATGCGGTTGCGGGTTCAATCCCTGGCCTCACCCAGTGGGTTAATGATCCGGCCTTGCCGTGAGCTGTGGTGTAGTTCACAGACGTGGCTCGGATCTGGCGTTGCTGTGGCTGTGGCGTAGGCCAGCAGCTACAGCTCTAGTTCAACCCCTAGTCTGGGAACCTCCATATGCCACACGTGCGGCCCTAAAAGGCAAAAAATAAAATAAAATAAAGAATGTATATATGTGTATCACTAAGTCTCCTTGCTGTTCAGAAATTGGCACAACATTGTAAATCAGCTGTACTTCAATTTAAAAAAGTAATTTAGTCCAACCTCTTCATATTCCAAGGAAAGGAACTTAGCCTAGCAGAGAAGAATGACTTGTTAAATCCTACGGCAGGGAGAAAGGCAAACTGAGTGAAATGAAATCTTAGTGCAGTTTTTAAAAAGGTACGTTATCTCTAGGTGGCACCTGAGCATATGGAGGTTCCCAAGCTAGGGGTCAAATCGGAGCTGCAGCTGCTGGCCTGCATCACAGCTATGCCAGATCCGAGCCTCATCTGTGACCTATACCACAGCTGTGGTAATGCTGGATCCTTAACCCACTGACCGAGGCCAGGGATGGAACCCGCATCCCTAGAGACACTATGTCACGTTGTTAACCTACTGAGCCACAACGGCAACTCCCTGAATTTGATTTAAAACGGGGACTTCTTGCCTCTCGTCTTGAGCTCCCAAGTTCTTAGGCGATGCCCATATTCCTGGCCTAGGGGCTGTACTTTGAGAACCACTGATCTAAAGCGTCATGTAAATAGTCATGTACTGCTCCATTGCATGGAGTTAATTAAATTTCTATTCCAGTCACTTAGATTGTTTTAAATTTTTTTCATATTGTAAACTGTTCCCACAATAGGCCTTGACCTTGAATCTTTGCATGTTTTTAAAATCATTTCACTAGGAAGAAATCTTAGAGGTTTGTCACTAAATATTTGTTGGGATCCTCCTCGTGCTAGAGACCGTTCTGAGCACGGGGGACAGAGTGCTGAGCGAGGCTGTCCATCTTCAAGGTGCTTGGATTGTAGTGGGAGAAGCTGGACAATAAACGCACACATTTACTAATAAAGGCTATGAAGAAAGGATTTACAGATTTGGAAAAGGGGATTTTGAGGGATAATTTGGAGAGTTCTTGCCCAAGAAACTTGGAGTCTTTCAGAGTCATTCCTAGTCCTGTTTTTCAGGTGTGACTCCTGGCTTTAAACACCAGCTATATCCTAACTCTAAAATTCCTATATCTTGCCCAACCTCTCAACTATAGGATTTTTATATTCAGCTGCCTACTCAACATTTCCATTTATATGTTTAATATAATCTTAGACTTAACGTGTACGGTTCTGATATCTTGATGGCTCTTGTCAAACCTGCTTTGCCAACTTTCTTATCTCGGTAAATGGCAGGTCCATTCTTATTGTTTTGGCCAAAACCTTAGAATCCTACTGGCCTTCTCTTTTTTTCTCGTACTTCACATCCAGTCCAATAACAAATCCTCTCTAATCTGCCTTCAAAGTACGTCCAGAATCCAGCCACCCCAGCGCAGGTGCTCATTGCTGTTGACCTGGAATAGCCGTCTCCTGTGTGCCCTCCCATAACCCCATTCTCCCAGCAGCCAGAGTAACCTTTTCCTTTTTTAAATTTATTTTTTTTTTGGTTCTACCTGTGACATGGGGAAGTTCCTGGGCCAGGGTTCAAATTGGAACCACAGCAGTGACGATGCCAGGTCCTTAACCCCTAGGCCACCAGGGAACTCCCAGAGTAACCTTCTAAAAAGCACAGATGAGATCATATCGCTCCTCTGTTGAAAACCCTCCAGAAACTACTTATCGTACCTAGAATCAAACTAATGTAGGAATCATGCCCCACGAAGCCCTTTAACAGTATGGTTTCTCACTCTCTCTTCTCATCCCTCCCGCCCTCCCCTCGCCTCGCCCACCCTCCCCTCGCCTCGCGCACCCTCCCCTCCCCTCGCCTCGCCCACAGTGCTCTCGCCACACTGGCTTTCTTGCTGCTCCTTCCCGTTGACTCTGCTGGTGTTCTTGGTGTTCTTCCCCAGATCCTTAAGACTTAACTCTGAGTTTGTCCGGGTCTCTGGTCACACGTCCCCTCCCCAGGGAGCGGCTTCCCTGACCCCCTGTGGGAACGCGCACGGGCCTCTTCACTTCCCATCATTTCGTAGTCCCCGCATCGCCATTTTTCTGCATTGCACCTAACACTGTCTGTCAGGGCTTTTTTTCTTTTTTGGTTTGTTGACTATCTCCCACTGCTCGTATGTAAGTTTTAAGGTAGATGAGATACTGCCCACTGTCATTTCCCCAGACCCAGAAGCGTGGCGCAAAGATGGAGCTGGATAAGTATTTGTGGAATGAGTGATCTGAAGTAATGCCCTGTGGGGGAGGGGGCCCTAGCCAGCGATTTGGGAACTGTTCAGGGGAGGGGCCCTGTGAGTTAAGGTGTGACTCAAAGGAATTACACATTTTTGCTTTGCTTTGTAGTTGTTTCTTTTATTTACCCGAAAATTGTTTTTGTTCCCAAAAAAGAAATTGTTCTTGTTCACTACTCAAAAAGCAATTCCAATGAGACAAATCCTGCCTTAGAATCTCAGCCCATTACTCTCTCACAAAGAACCAGCAATCACCTTTTGTGGCCATTTTTTTTCCAAATTGTCATCGCACTTTATTGCCAAATTGCTCTTTGTAGAGCTCATATCAATAATTTTAAGATATTTAAAATACCTCTTCAGGCCTGCCCCTGTAGCCTGCAGCATAAAATACCTCTTTGGGTTTTACTATTTTTCTCCTTTTGTTGTTCAAAATAGTTACACTTAAAAAAAAACTCCATTTTTCCCTTAAGAAACGACATCTGTCTGTTCTGGATCTCTTGATGGAGTTGAATATTCACTTCGAAAGGATAAGGAAATTGTGAAGATGACTGTGCCAAGGACGCTAGCTTTCTGCTACCTGTCATTACTTTGGCAGAGGGAGACAATGACTCTTTCAGATCTTTTGAGGTAAGCTGGCCTCTCGCAAGGTGATGCTTTTGCCGATTTTCTGTGTGAACCAGCGGACAACCTTTGGATATTTTGCATTTTCCAAGGAAGCTTAAGTTAAGGATGGAAAGAGCGGGCAGTCTGAGTTCTAGCTCGGAAGCTTAATTCTCTCTTGGCTAATAGTTCATCTCCTTGGTTGCCTTATTTATAAGTGGAAATAATGCTGTTTATCTTACAGATGTATTAGAAAATTTGTTGTATAATGTGAGTAAAATGCCTTGAAGGTAAAAAGTGACATTTAAGTACCCGAGTAGTCATATGAAGTACTTTTCCTTACTAAGAGAGAAGATGAACGGTTGACCTTTGCATTGGCAAATGGTTAGTAGTAGTTACCCAGAAGCATACACCGGTGTTGTTAAGAGCTAACCCATAGGTTGTTTATATTTATGAGCTAAAATTGAAAACAAAACTATTAGGGGAGTCTGTCATATAGATAGTCAGCATTTACATTTTTCAAGATAAATTATGGTGTCATATGTAAGAATTTCTCATTAAATCGAAGACATGCCAAAATCATTAATGTGTTAATTTTTACCATGCTTGGAACGTGTTCTAAATAACATTTGGGTTCAGTCAGTGTGCAGAGTGATTTTAAAACACAAATTTAGAACCAGGCTCTGGGGTTTGAATCCTGGCTCTGTTATAGGGTCTTGAGTAAGTTCTTTAGTTTCTCTCTGCCTCTGTCTCCTCATCAATAAAATGAGGCTAATAGTGACATCTTCCTTAGAGGCTTCAGATTCCTTTACGTGGTTAGTACATGTGAAAAGCACACGCTGCCTGGCACCTCACAAGCACTCAGTGCCCGTAACTGTTTCTGTTTTCTCCGTCTTCATCGCGATCATTGGCACTGGGCCCTTTGATTAAGTAAAGTGCCTCTAGTAAGTGAGGACAGTGCTTTGAACTTGGCCGTGTCAGCAGGGTCACAAGGCTTTTCTCCGATGTGATTAACTCTACCTGCAGATAGCCCGTGATCCTGTGAATTTTACTGTTAAAAACCTCACCTCGTCCTGTAGGCCCTTGTTGGGCGATCTCACCTTCCCAAGGCTTTAATTACCGTCCGCAGGATGGTGACTCCAGATCTCTGCGTCCAGCCTAGACTTGCCCTCTGAGGCCAGACCCGTATATACACGGCCTGCTAGACACTGCTTCATCATCCTTCTCCTCAAGCCAGCCCCTCCACCAGCGCTTCCACTCTTCATAAATGCCCTGCATCTGCGGCATCCCATACGGAAACCCAAGAGTCGTCCTTGACTCTTGGCTCTCTCTGCAGCTGGGTGATCGTTATGTCCTCTCGGTTATACCTCCAGAATAACTCTCATTTTTCCCCATCCCTCCTGTCTCCGCCTTCACCTCCCAAGTGAGCCTTGTGCCGCTCCCATCCATTTTCCTCCCGATAACTGCTGCAGAAACAGCAGTCTAATCGCGTCCTTGGAGCTGGATAAAGGGGCCAGCCATCCTACTCGGGGCGGTCTGTAAGGGGCTATCAAAACTCTCCTAGAAATCTAAAAAAGATGAGGAAAATAATATTTGCCCCCAATCCTTCTCAGAATATTATATGTGGTTGGAAGGATGGAGATAAGTTCCTATACCTTTGTCTCTCTGTCTCCCCCGCCCCCGCCCCCCTTTCCTTCTACTTCTTCCCACCCCCCCACCCCCTCCCCACCCTTCTGTCTTCCTCCATCCTTTCCTCCCTCCCCCTCCAAGGGGAATTCTAGAGTGCTTTTAAGGAGATTAGATCTCTTTAGCCGAAGGGCTTTTATTCTGCTCTGGGGGACAAGTTTGGGACTTGGTTTAAGTGCTTGGAGCAGTGGGAGAAGAGACTTCACCACTGACTCTCTCTCTGCCTTTCTTGGAAAAGAGCTCTAAGTCCCAGTTTCTCAAAGTGTGGTCCCCTGACCAATAGCATCAGTGTTGCCTGGGAATTTGTTAGAAATGCAAACTCTTGGGCCCATTCTAAGCCTCTGAATCAGAAACTCTGGGGACAAGACCTGGTAATCAATCTCTGTTTTAATAAACCCTCTAGGGGCTCTGTACAGATGCCTGACTTCCAGAACTACTACTGCCAAAGTTTGCAAAACCATGTTAACAATATTGGCTTAAAGGAAATACAGTATGAGCCTGGCCACCATACCCATATCTCTTATAGTGACCCTGTATGTCCCTTCCTTGTTTGTTTGTTTTTGCTTTTCAGGGCCGCACCCGAGGCATATGGACATTCTCAGGCTAGGGGTCAATGGGAGCTGCAGCCGCCGGTCTATGCCATAGCCACAGCAACACCAGATCCAAGCTGTGTCTGCAACCTACACCACAGCTCACAACAACGCCGGATCCCTGACTCACTGAGCAAGGCCAGGGATCAAACCTGTATCCTCGTGGATAGTAGTCGGATTTGTTTCCTCTGAGCCACAACAGGAACTCCCTCCCTTTCCTTTTAGCAGCATCTGTAGTCCTTAGCATAAATTCATAACCCTTAAAAATAGTCTTTAAATGACCCTGCCTACTTAAGAATAGCAACAATAATAGATAAAAATAGCCAATATGTATATTCATTCCACAAATACTCACTGACTGTTTACTGTATGCGGGTGTTCTAGAGTCTAGACCCTTGAGATACAGCTGTGAACCACATAAATCAAGTCCTTGCTATCATGAAGCTTTAGAGGAGGAAACAGGTGAGCAAATACATGCATAAATAAAATGATCAGGAGTTCCTGTCATGGTTCAGCGGAAACAAATTTGACCAGGATCCATGAGGACGCAGGTTCAATCCCTGGCCTCACTCAGTGGATTAAGGATCCAGTATTGCTGTGAGCTGTGGTGTAGGTCGCAGATGTGGCTCGGATCTGGCATTGCTGTGGCTGTGGTTCTATGGCTGGCAGCTATAGCTTTGATTCGACTCCTAGCCTGGGAACCTCCATATGCCGCAGGTGCAGACCTAAAAAGACAAATAAAATGATCAGACAGTTAACTGCTGTTGAGAAGATTGAAATAGGTTGATGTGCTAGAGAACAGCTAGATGGCAAGTTAGGTGGGTTATTAGGGAAGGCCATACTGTACTTGGAGTGTAAATAGAACCAACAGTTGAAGATCAGAAGTACTAGCATTCCAGGTAGAGGAAGTTGCTAGTGCCGGGTCCTAAAGCGAGAGCGAGCTCTGCGTGGTCCAGGAGCAGAGGAGGCCAAAGCCGAGAGTAGGAACATGAGGAGGAGCAGGCAGGAAGATGAGGGCCGAGAGATAATAAACAGGAGCCAGATAGAGATCTCTGTAAGCCAACTTAGGAGTTTGGATTTCTAGGATACATTCATCACTCTAAAAGGAAACCCTATACCTGTTGGGAGTTTGGCTTTGAGTGTGATAGTAAGTGGAAGATTTTAGTAGGAGAGACATGATCTGATTTGTTTTCAACATCATTCAGGCAACTGCGAGGGAAGTGGATTCTCGGTAGGCACAGGTGGAAGCAGGGAGACCAGGTGGTCTTGTCTCTACTTAGGGCAAGAGAGAGTGGCTTGAACTCAGGTAGGGGTAACAGAAACGGAACGAGGTGAGGGGTTCAGGATATGTTTTACAGATGAACGCCACTTAACTGTAATGCAGGGCTTCTAAAATGACCTGTGATGAAGAACCGACTTGTTAAATTTTAAGGCTGTCACAGATTGAAACTTTTGAAAAGTAGAGTAAAAGTATAAGTGGAGGCAGCGTTTCCAGGGGACACAGCTGGAGCGTGGTTAAGAGGGGCGCGTGGGATGCTTTTGGTTGTGCCACGCCCCCTGTCAACTTCCTGGATTGATCTGATACTTAACAAGGGAGACAGATTGTTCAGAACTTCGATTCAGTGGCTGTCTTTTGGAAAAGTATATATTTTTCTAACAGAAAATTCACATTTTTTTTTAACAAAGGGAACTTTGGAAAGAGCTTAAGAGCACTGGTGAAAACCGTTAAATCCCGATGATCACGACCCGCTCTGTGCAGACCTCTCTGCTTTCCCGGGCGGGTTTCTCCTCCTTCCTCTGCAGCGCTGTGTGTGTGTCTCCGTGGGGACACCATGGCGCTGCCCCTGCTGACTCTTCCACGGGCTGTCTGGCCTGAGAGGGTCGTGATGGGAGCTCCTGATGGCTTGTTCATCTCTGAACAAGGGCTGTATTATCACATGGGGGTGGTGACTAATAAGTTATCACTGTGCCGACATCGTGGAGAAGATTAGACAGAGATGGTACACATGCAGTAAATCCTGTATGTGAAATAGTATTAAACCAAAAATGTTTTTCCAAAATAATATGAATACTGATTACTGTGCATTAGTACTTTTATATCATTTTTTTTAAGTAATGAAAACCCAGCCAGGGGAGACTTTCCTCCCAGGGCTGCCCTAAAGAGCCCGGTGTTGGCCTTAATCTTCATAAAATACTGTTTTACATAAAATATTTACTTTAATTCTCAACACTGAGTGGGCTAAAAGTTAAACCACATTTTTCATTTAAAATTAAAGTTGAATCAGTATTCTTTAACTGCTAGAAAGTTGGAAGCCAGATACCAACCCAGCCTTGCAACAGCAGAGACTCTAGGGCAGAATCTTTCGTGTACTTATTTCTGTCTTTATCTTATTTTGCTTAATAGTTTTCTTATTTTAAAAATCTAAGGGAGTTCCTGTTGTGGCTCAGCAGTAATGAACCCGGCTAGTATACATGAGGATGCGGGTCAGGGATCTGGTGTTGCCATGAGCTGTGGTGTAGGTCACAGACATGGCTCAGATCCCGCATTGCTGTGGCTGTGGTGTAGGCTGGTGGCTATAGCTCCAGTTTGACCCTTAGCCTGGGAACTTCCATATTCCACAAGTACGGCCCTAAAAAGAAAACAAACAAAATCCCCTAAAACAAAAACCTAATCTATAGCTATGTATGTGTATATGTATATAAATATAAATATGGCACAGGTGGCTATACCGCCACTCCTCACATTCTTGTTTCTGCTCTATTTTTCTTCCTACAATTGCTCCTACCTTACACACTACAGATTTCACTTGTTGGTTTTGTTTGTCCTCTTTCTCTTCTCAGTAGAGTGTAAATTCCACTGAGAACAAGAATATTTTCCTGTTTAGCTCGCTGCTGTATCCTCAGCCTAGAATATGCTGGGGATACAGTACTAAGTACATTTCTGTTGCGTGAACGAATGGTAAGTATTATGTGTATTTATTTATGTATGTGCTATTTTCTTCAAAGTCAATAATTTACTCGAAATGTTGGATTAGTCACTAAGTACTGGACGTTGAGATGGGGTCGTGAACATATGTATGTTTCCTTTAACTGCTCTTCCAGGCCAAGCCCCTCCATGCAGTGTCCTAGGTACTGGAGACAGAATGGTGGGCCAGAGAGGTATCCTAACGGGGGAAACAGGGGTCAGGAAGGAGTCCCTGAAGAAGTGATTTAAAAGCTGGGTAGGACCTAATCATGTGAGAGCCATGGGGGAGAGGAGGCGGGAATGCCACGTCTGCAAGCCTGCTGTAACTGACAACTAGAAAAAACACACCTTCTAGAACTATTGTATCTATTTACACAGAAACGTAAGAGATTATTAGATATCAACTAAGTGTTTTTTGCACACGTGGATACAGAGAACAGTATATATTTTCAGAATAATTATCCTTCAACATGTTTAGGTTTTACAGTATACTCAGCGGAGTCTTCCCTGGTCTTTGAAAGACATTTTCACCTCTTTCGTGTACTTTGCCGAATCAGTACATATCTCTTATTGAAACTCTTTTTAAAAACGCAGATTTGTTGAAGAGGACCACATTCCTTACATAAATGCTTTTCAGCATTTTCCAGAAGAGATGAAATTATATGGGCGTGACAAAGGAATCTTTGCTATAGAGGTGAGCTCCCTTCTTTTTTACTTTGCAGTCAGAAGACAGAGTATTATGGTGATTTATGTTCTTTTTCTGACTTCTTATTTGGTGTTGAGTTTTAATTAAAAAAAAAAAACTAGTTTTTGCTCCATTCAAATATGGAACATTAGTCAATTTAATGAAGAGTAGAATTTTTTTTTTTATTTTCTTTATGTGGCTTCTTCAAATCCTTCAGGTTATCATCAAATACAGCTGCAGGAGTTCCCCCCATGGCTCAGCGGGTTAAGGACCCGGCGTTGTCACTGCTGTGGCTCTGGTCGCGGCTGTGGCACTCATCCCGTCCCTGGCTGAGAAACTTCCGTGGGCTGTAGGTGCTGCCAAAAAAAAAAAAAAAATACAGCTATAGTGTAGGGTATGTGTGTTGCAGATTGGTCTGTGGTTGAGTGTAAACTTTAGAAGAAGTTTTGTATAAAGACCTTTAGGTAATTTCACATTTTTAAGCATGTTTGTTGTTATTTGCACACTGTGCTGCTCTGGAGAAAAGAGATGAAAGTTACTGCGTTGTGTCCAGAGGCACCACTTTAAGTCCTTTGCTCGCGTTAGTCTTCCTCTCAGTCTGTGTTCAGATGTCGCTGATGGCAGGGTCTTTATCACAGGGTGCCTTCCCTTTGCTCTTATCAGCATACTCAACATGAATGTAAATATTACCCTTCATTTGCCCACTTACGGACTTATTTTCATAGGCCTTCCTAACCTTCACAACCTTCTCATTATTTTCGGTATAATTCGGGAGACATTTGTGATCCTTACTAAAGCCCCACATGAGAATGGTTCAGCCTCTTCCCGATTTTGCATGTGAGTAACCACCTCAGACAGGTAGACTGATTTGCCGAGGTCATGCAGATGGTAACCTCAGACTTGGAACTATAGTACTTTAGGCCTTTTACTCCTCATTATCCTAGTTCTTCAAAACACTTAAATAGGTGCTATGAAAATGTAATGAGTTCATCATGACACTGTATTTCTGTAAAGTACTAATTTTGAAGCATTGAGCCAAAGGGAAATGGACGATTGGAAATACAGATAATTAAACTTGCAATGTACCATAACATTTTCCATCTGAGGTTATTAAATATTAGCAGTATTTTGCATTGAGTTAGAATATTGGTCACTATGATTTGTAAAGAACATTAGCTTTTTAAACCGGAAATGGCTCCACTCTCAGAACAACTTGGTAGGAACAGTTCCTATAGACTTTTAGATTGGAAAGCAAGCTTCCAGATCAGGTCCTAGTCAGCTTCGGTGTAGTCATCATTAATTCCGTACCCAGGGGAGGTAAGAAGAGTTCCATTTGCATTTGCACCTGCAGTGGCGTCCATCCATGGGCAGCATAAGGGAGGAGGGCTTAGCTGCAGCTGCCACTTGACATGAAAAAAACAAAAAAGCAATAACTGTACTGCTTATTATATATCAGACCCTGTTTTAAATGCTTTGCAAACTCATGTCTTATTCAATTAGTCCTATGAAGTAGGTGTTATCATTACCACTTTTTTACAGATAATAAAACTGAGACACAAAGCGGTAAGATAACTTACCTGGTACTCTCACTCTGAACATGATCTGGCGTGGCCAAGGCAGCTTTAGTTTGCAGGGAGACCCAGAGAGGGGCCATAGCAAGCAGTGAGGATTGGGTGAGGGGTAGGGCAGGGGTCACTGGGGTCAGGAGGTGAGGGTAGGTTATCCAGGCGGAAAAGGAGCTCCAGACCAGTTACCAAAGCCACGAGGCAGCTCTGTGGTGACAGAGATGGCCGCCGGAACTGGAAAGCAGGGATAGAGGATCCAGCCGGAAGGTGGTCCAGGCGTGGAGTGGCAGTGGAGTGGCAGGCGCACGTGTTCTGGCAAGAGGCAAGGCTGGCTAGCCAGGGCAGCCTTCCTGAAAGGCGCAGCTTATAAACAGGCAGGTTAGTCTGCTTCTCAGCTTGAGCGGTTGGGGTTCTCCAAACCCCAGCGGTGCGAGAGATGTGGTGCAGTAACTGAAACTGGGTAAAATCAGGGATATAAATGTTTGCAGCTGGAAAATGAATATCATACATTCTTAGTTTCAGAACTAGCCTGGCCTCAGAATTGACTGGCTTTTCATCTTTTTTAATGTAATCCCATGCTCACGCTCAGTGAGACAACTCTGGATTTCCTGGGCGTGCCTTGGACGATGTTGAAGCTATGTTGAAACTGTCACAAAGGAGTTTTTTTTAATGATTTGAAAACTCATATAATTCATTCATTAGTAATTGTAAATTTAGCTGCTAAATGGGCCTTGTTTAAATGTTCTTCTGAAAAGATATTCAGTTCAGTAATTCTAGGTGCGGGTCTTTGTACTTGTTCCCTTTTCCTAGAGGGACCAGTGGAACTCAGTTGTATTTTCCCATTAGCGACCAGCCTGGTCTGGGCTTATCTCTCTTTCCTCTCCCTCCTTGCTTTCTACGCTCCTCCCTATTTCTTCCTCTCTTCCTTTCTCTTTCCTCTCATTTAATCTCCCGTATATTCTGTTTCTTGTATCCTTATTGACCGGGTTTTAACCTGATTTCTCAGAGCCACTCATCACTCAAATTATATTGAAATTTTTGGCATTTGTACTTTTTGTTGGTACCTTATTGTTACTTGTCTTAAAATCCCTAACCAAATTGTAAGCTTCTCAGGAATAGACATCAGAATTTTATATAGTCACAGAATATTAAAACTGGAGGGAAATTTAGAGATCACTTAACCCACTTTTCTCATTTTTCCCAAGATAAGAAATAACAAACCTCGCTTCACTGGGGTTTTCATGAGGCAATATATTCAAAATGCAGACATATCACAGACATTGAAATGGTAATAGGCTTCCTTCCAGGCTCCAGGGTGGAAAAACTTGGCCTGTAAGGTAGGTATTAAGAGGATAATCAAGCTGCTCAGAGGGAAAAAAATGTATGTATCATTTTTGGAAAATAAAGTTTTTATTTTAAAATCTATTAAGTTCCCATTGTGGCTCAGCAGGTTAAGGACCCAACTAGTACTCATGAGGAATGTGGGTTTGATCCCTGGCCTCACTTGGTGGGTTAAGGATCCCGAGTTGCTGCAAGCTGCAGTATAGGTCACAGATGTGGCTCAGATATGCCATGGCTGTGGCATAGGCCTTAGCTTCAGCTATGATTCGACCTCTAGCCTGGGAACTTCCAAATGCCACAGGTGCAAACATTAAAAACAAACAAAAAAAAAGTCTGTTAAAAAAAACAACCTTGAATGTGCCATTTCTAAGTTTTTCAGGATAAGTTCTAGGGAGTCGAATATGACTCTTTGCTTTTCATTATGGTATTTTGTGATTTTGGTTATCATAAGTTCAGCTTACAAATGATATTGCTTCTTTGCCTGAGTTTCTATGGTGTCTAACCAGTAATTTCCTTTTGAATTAATAAATTTAGTTTCACTTTTTTTTTTTTGTCTTTTTGCCTTACCTAGGGCCGCACCCATGGCACATGGAGGTTCCCAGGCTAGGGGTCTAACAGGAGCTGTAGCTGCCCGCCTTCGCCACAGCCACAGCAACGCGGGATCCGAGCCGCATCTGCAACCTTCACCACAGCTACGGCAACGCCAGATCCTTAACCCACTGAGCAAAGCCAGGGATCGAACCCGCAACCTCATGGTTCTTAGTTGGATTCGTTAACCACTGATCCACAAAGGGAACTCCAAGAAATTTAGTTTCACTTTATGTATACTCACAAAGACACTCAAACTTCACTCAATAAAAATAAGTGTTTAAAAAAATTTATTCTGTGTACTTTCAAATAGTAATAGATTACATTATTACCAAATGTTTAAATAACTGCAAGTGTGACATATAATGCACGGACTCAAAGGAGTCTTACTGTAATAGCCAGTGTGACTTATACTTCCCAGAAGCTTAGCTTAACCTTTAGTTAATATTTGCATTGCCCTCCTGTGAGCAGTATGGTATGAAGGCCCTACAAGTATTAAAGCCACATTTTTGGGGGGATGGGGCTGCGCCCATGGTGTGCAAAAGTTCTCAAGCCAGGAATCAAGCTTGTGCCACAACAGCTACCCAAGCCACTGCAGTGACAACACCAGATCCCTAACCTGCTATGCCACAAGAGAACTACATTATACACATTTGTTTCTGGTGATGATTCAGGGTTTCAGCCTGAAATATTACATTCTGAGTATTGTATCAAATCTGTACATTTTCTCTGCCCCAAGATGTAAGTTTTGTAAGTTGCGGTGAAATAAGTTATTTTATGTTTACTTGCTTGTTTTATTTTTGCTGTGAAACCATTCAAATACTAATTTTTACTTATCCTATCAGTTACTGAGAGAAGAGTATTGAAATCTCTAACTGTGACAGCAACATTTACTTTAACATTCTATCAGTTTTTGCTTCAAGTATTTTGGAGCTGTGATACTAGGTCATAATACTTAGGATATTTGTCTTCTTTATGACACTATGTAAAGTCCTTTTTTCCCCAATAATATTTCTTGTTTTGACATTTACCTTGTCCAATATTAATATAGCTACTCCAACTTTTAAAATAATTAATGTTTGTACAATACGTCTTTTTCCAGTCTTTTATTTTTAATCTATTGCTTTATATTTAAGGTCAGTTTCTGGTAGATAATATGTAGCCTTGATTATTTTAATCTAGTCTGATAATCTCTGCCTTTTAACTATAGTGTTTCGACCATTCACATTTAGTGTAACTATAATAATGTTGAGTTTAAATCCACCACCTTGCTATTATTTGTCCCATCTAGTCTTTAGTTCTTTTTTCTTCTTTTCCTGCCTCTTGGAGTTGTTTTTTAATGATTCCATATTATCTCCACTATTGATTTATTAACTATACCTCTTTTTTAAAGAGTTTGTTCTAGAGTTTACAATATTCACCTTTAACTTATCATAGTTTACTTCAAATAATAATATACCAGTACATGTATAGTGTAAGACCCTTACAACTATATACACTTCCCACCCCCCCATCCCTTAGTGTTAAACATTTTATTTTTACTTGTTAGATATTGTACAATGCATTGGGATTAATTTTGCTTTAAAAAGTTGTTTATCTTTTTAAGAAATTAAAATGAGAAAAACTTTATATTTACCCACATAGTTGCCATTTCCGGCATTCTTCCTGTCTGAAAAGCCCTTTAACACTTTTTAAGTATAGATCTGTTGGCAGTGAATTCTTTTGGCATTTCTTGGTCTAAAAAAAGTCTTTGTTTTACCTTCATTTTTTGAAAAAAACATTTTCACTAATATGGAATTCTGGGTTTGTACTTTTCTTCCAACAATTTAAAAATGTTGGTTTTCCCCCCACAGGACTGCCTGAGTTATTTTTCCCTTCCCTCTTTTCTTTTGAGTATTTTATCTTTCATCTTTATTGATGTGTATCTGACAAATAATGTTGTAGATATTTAAAGTGTACATTGTGGCGATGTGATATATGTATACATTGTAAATGGATTCCCCCCATTACGTTAACATATTTATCCCCATATATTTATCTTTTTTATGAGAACATTTAAATTTGACTCTTTTAGCAAATTTGATTATATAATACAGTATTATTAACTGCATCATCATGTTTTGCATTAGGTCCTCAGACCTTACTCATAGCTGAAAGTTTGTACCATTCTATCAGCCTCTCCCTATTCTACCCCTAGCCTCTGGCAAGCACTTTCCTACACTATTTCTATAAGCTTGATGGGTTGTTTTTTTTTTTTGGCTGTGCCCACAGCATGCAGAAGTTCCCAGGCCAGGTATCCAACTCTTACCATAGCAGTGACAATGCTGGATCCTTAACTGCTAGGCCACCAGGGTGTTCCTTTTTTTTTAATGAAAGATTTCACACGTAAGTGATAACCACACGGTATTTACCTTTCTCTGTCTGGCTTATTTAACTTAACGTAATGTCCTCAAGTTTCATCCATGTTGTTGCAGATTTCCTTTTTTTCTCACGGCTAAATAATATTCCATTGTGTATATACATCTTCTCTGTCCATTTATCTATTTATCTGTTGGTGGACACTTAGGTTGTTTCCATTATTAAGCTGTTGTGAATAATGCTATAATGAAGCTGGAGTGCAGTTATCTCTCTGTGCTCTTGTTTCCGTTTCCTTTGGATGTATACCCAGAAGTGGGATTTATGAATCATATAGTAGTTCTATTTTGTTAATTTTTTGAGGAACCGCCATACTGTTTTCTGTAGTGACTGCACCAAGTTGCATTCCCACAGTGTGCAATGGTTCTCTTTTCTCAACATCCTTGTCAGATTTATCTCTTGTCTTTTTTGGTGATACCCATTGGTGTGAGAAGATGTCTCCTTGTGTGTGTGTGTTTTTTTTTTTTTTGTCTTTTTGCCTTTATGTAGAGCCACACCCACAGCATATGGAGGTTCCCAGGCTAGGGATCTAACAGGAGCTATAGCTGCCGGCCCTCGCCACAGCCACAGCAATGCGGGATCCAAGCCACGTCTGCAACCTATACCACAGCTCATGGCAACGCCGGATCCTTAACCCACTGAGCAAGGCCAGGGATCAAACCTGCAACCTCATGGTTCTTAGTCAGATTCGTTAACCACTGAGCCACGAAGGGAACTCCTCCTTGTGGTTTTGGTTTCCATTTCCTGACGATTAGTGTTGTTGAGTACTTTTTCATATACATATTGGCCATTTGTATGTTTCTGTTGGAAAAATTTCCAGTTTTTTTTCTTTTTTGTCCATACCTGCAACATATGGAATTTCCTGGCTTCTTTGTCGTAACTCAATTGACTATATATCTGTGAGTTTATTTCTGGGCTCTCTGTTGTGTTCCATCCATTTGTGTGTTTGTTTATATGCCAGTATCATACTGTTTTGATGACTGTAGCTTTGTAATATTGTTTGAAATCATAGAGTGTGATGCATCCAGCTTAGTTCTTCTTTCTCAAGATTGCTTTGCCTATTCACGGTCTTTGGTGGCTCCATATAAATTTTAGGATTGTTTTTTCTATTTCTGTGAGAAATGCATTTGGAATTTTGATAAAGATTGTATCAAATTGGTAATTGCTTTGGTAATATGGACATTGTAACAATTAATTTTTCCAGTCCATAAGCACAGAATATATTTCCACTTATTTGTGTCTTCTTTGGTTTCTTTCATCAGTGTTTTATGGTTTTCCGTGTACAGATCTTTCACCTCCTTGGTTAAGTTTATTCCAATTTATCTAATCTGCTGTTAAACCCATCCAGTATATTTTTTGTTTCATATTCTTTATTTTTCATTTCTAGAAGTTCTACTTTAGTCGTGTGTGTGTGTGTGTGTGTGTGTGTGAGTGATTTTAGGGCTGAGCCTGTGTCATATGGTAGTTCCCAGGTTAGGGGTCCAATCGGAACTGCAGCTGCTGGCCTACACAACAGCCACAGCAATGCTGGATCCAAGCCGCATCTGCGACCTACACCACAGCTCACAGCAATGCTGGATTCTTAACCCATTGAGCAAGGTCAGGGATTAAACCCACATCCTCATGGATACTAGTCAGGTTTGTTACTGCTGAGCCACGATGGGAATTCCTAGTCTTATTTTTTTCATTCTCTCATTATATTTTTACATTCTCAAGTTCATAGACAACATTTGTAATAGATGTTTTAAGGTTCTCGTCTACTAATTCTCTTGTCTCTGTTATTTCTGTTCTCTTGATTGGTTTATCTCCTGATTATATGTCGTATTTTCCTTCTGCCTTGAATGCCTGGTAATTCTTGATTGGATGCAGACAGTGTGCATTTTAGCTGTTGAGTACTGGATTTTTGTTCTGGGGTATGATTAGGTAACTTGGATAATCAGTTTGATCCTTTAGATGCTTTTTTATGGCTGTTCCAGAGCCTTTATTCTGGGACTTGGCCGCTACTAAGGTGTGTCCCTTTGAAAGATTCCCCAGTGCCCCCAGTATTAAGAAGTCTCCACTCCAGCTGATGGCTTATGTAAACTCTAAGAACTGTTTGAGTTCATTGGAAAAAATCCAGTGATTTTCCCCCCCCATCCTCAGGTTTTTTTCTCACATGCACAGATTGCTACTCAGCCAAGGATGTGAGAGGACCACTTTGCCAAAGGCTTGAGAGGACTCGAGTTCCCTCTCTGTGTAGCTTTATCCTCACTGGGACGCCACCTGCAAATTGTAGCCACCTCTGCTTCCAGGGACTCACGTGTTTCCCTCTCCTTACTTCAGCAAGACCACCAGCTCCATTTCACTCCCTGCTCCCTGCACTGCAGCTTGGAGACTCCCTAGGCAGTGGCCTGGGGCCTCTGTTTCTCCTCTCTGTGCTGCTTCTTGTCTAATAGTTGAAACTTGTTTCATATATTTTTTCCAGTTCTCTGTTTATGGTGGTAAGTCAATTCCTGTAGCAGTGAATCTTCCATGGATTAACAGAAGTGTCCCAAATACTGATTTTTAGACATTTAAAAATTGAGTCAATATTCAGATGCTCTTTGGCTGAGTGCTACCCAAACAATGCTTCCTGAATGCCTGAAAGTATCTCATTGCTCATTCGTTTTTGGATTTTTTTTTAATTATTGTCTTGATTCATGAATATTGTTTGATCTTTGCTTCAGAATTTTTCATGAGATGGACCATTTTATTGGAGGGTCATAATTATAGGCTTTTGTTTGTATAAAATATTTGTTTTAGTAATACTCTCTTTCATTGACTATTTTAAAATTAATGAGTGAGAAAATGGGTAAAATAGGGGAATGATTTCTTATAGAGATTTTGATAGAAACTATAAACATAAAAATAATATGGGATGATGTCTTGGTAACAATAACTATTGTACTTTGCTTTTTTTCACATATATCAGCTTTTTTTAAAAAAATAAACTTTATTTTGTAATAATTTTAGATTATTATATTATTATATTAGAAAAGCTGCAAAAGTAAGAATATATCCTTTACCCAGATTCAACTGTTGTTACTGTTTTATCCCATCATTTTGTCATTTGTGCTGTTCTCCTTATCTATGTGTACAGTTCTATTTCTGAATCATTGAAGGTAAGTTACATCTATCATGGCACATTATCTCTAAATATTTCATTGGACGTTTTCTCAGAATAGGAATATTCTCTTATGCGAGTGCAATTTACTGACTCACTTTTTATTTTTCTAGGGGCTGCACAGTATAGATATGCCACAATTTACCTCTAACTAGTTCTCTGTTGATGAAGTTCTGTATTTGTGGGATACAAGGCTAAAGAAGGCAGCTAGATATTAAAACAAAACTGGAAACAATCTAAATGTCTGTCAATAGGAAAATGGATAAAATGTGACATAGACATAGTGTATTAAACAACTCTGAAAATGAATCAGCTGCAGCCACAAGCAACACAAAAGAATCTAAGAAACATTCTATAGTGTAAAACGCAAGGCTCAGGAAACTACAAACAGTATAATACCGTTTTTGTTAAGCTCAGAAAAGAAGTTGAGCTAAATATATAGGTATATTTATGTGTACAATAAAATTATTTTTTGAAAAATAAGGTCATGGTGAACAAAATCCAGGAGAGTAGACAGCTCTGGAGGGGGAGGCACAGAGAGAGGACTAGAGACGGGCCACTGGCAGGTCTAACGGTGTTGGTGACATGCCCGTTCTTAAGCTGGGTGGTGGGCTCCTGAGTGTTCGTTTCATTATCATGCTTCATAACTTACAGATGTGTTACCTGTATTATTTGTATTTCTCAAGATTTTAAAGGAAGCTAGAAGATGTTGTCTAAAGAATTTCTAAAACAGGGTAAAAAGGCAAAATGTGATGCATAGGTTTATAGATTTCTTGTCTCCCCAGCTACTCTTTGAGAGTAGAATCATATGTTATGCTTCTGTTTTATCATCCATAAGACCTAAAATATAATATAATTCTGTGTGCATGATAAGGACTCTGTGTTTATTGATTAGATGATTTAAATAGCTAAAAAACAGGATTAGTTTAAATATTTTACTTAAAGGAGATTTCAAGTAGATCTGTTGGGGATTTCTTTTCACCTAAGTAGTAAACCTCCAGACTGCTTCTTATGTATTTATCGTACAATATATCAGGAGGCTCGTAAATAGTGGTATTTGATTGAAAAAAAAGCATTCCACTAATATTTTAGTAGTAAATGTATAAGGGGTATAACTTCTGCTTACAAGCCAGGACATTTAAATTTTTGAGTTATGGGTGTGTCATTATCACTCATGGAAACCAGGGTGTGGGATAAATAATCTTATCAGTTATTTGTATTGTTCACCAGTATACTAAAACCAGTAAAAATACTCCAGTCAGAAAACGTGTGTTTGAGGCTGCACTGATGATATTTCTTTTTAGGAGAATCATACTCAATGTTTGTTACATGAAACCAGTGATTTCATGTGAGTTATTGGAGGTTTAGCTTGATCCTGTGCCAGTAGCATGCGCAGTGCCCAGCATGGCCAGCCCAGGTCTCCCGTTTCCTCTGCTTCCCGGGAGAAGTGAACGGGAACAGGGAACCAGGCTTCATACTCACCTAAGGAAAACAGAATAATGACAAAGGTTATTGGCCTGCTGCAAAAACAATCATGGAACCCTGCCAAGACTGAGTGGAAATTATTTGGGGATTATCTGCTCTTCTGGATACCAGCTTTTAATCTGCTTTAGTACAGATTTGTGAAATTTGAACACAGTCAGCAGAATACTTCGAGAATGGGTCCATTTAAGAAGGAGGACTCCAATAGGTTTTTCCTAGCCCTGATCCTGGGACCAAAACAGATGAATGTCTCCTATTCCAGCTGGTCATCAATGCATATGTTTGTGTTTGTTCCTAATGTTTATCTTGGTCTGTGTAAGTTGACAGCACGTGTCTGACATGGTCTTGTCTTCAGGACCAACACTCTATTTCACATAAAGTAATGTGTTAGCCGCAAACTTTCAGAAGATTAGCCTTTGAACATAAAAAAGTATTTTTTGTTACTACTGATAGATTTATAACCATTAAGATAATTCTAGCAGACTAAAAATGCAAGTTGAACTGTTTTGTGAATTATAATACATGTGGAATTCATTTTATCCTTGCTCCATAAATAATATATCACAGTACTCTGTCCTTTCTTCTGACATGCTTTTATTCCTTATTAATTTTCCTTTGCAATAGATAGTCTTAAAGTTGGACTAACAGGTGCAGGTAGCATTAGCTTTTTCTCAGCTGAATCTTTGCTTTATAGCAACAATAAGAACAAGTAAGGGTGAGGCACTGTACTTTTTTTTAATAGCAAAGCAGGAAGTTCACCTCTGGCAGGGTATTGTAATCAGGTTTATCACAAGAACCTGCAGTTGTGTAACAGAAACTCTAGCTTGTCCTTACCTGTCTTAAGGCATTGCTTCATGAAGGAAAATAAACTCACTGGAATATTTGTGAAATTCAATAAAATGCTTTCCCAAGCGCTCCATTTTAATGCATGCTAGGACAATTTATTACAGCCTCTTGGTCTTTTAAAAAACGTACTAATCTTGTGATTTCTTAGTATTGTAATGAAATTAATCTGTAGCCCTCTAGAAGCCCTGTATGTCCTATTTACTATACACATCTTCAGCCGTGTCTAGTAGTAGTCCACATTCCTCCCTTCCCTTCCCCCACCTTTTCAAGAAAAATAGGGAAGTTTTGGATGTCTTGAAATGACTCTTTATTTAATTGACAGGCAGCTTTTCTTCATTGTACGCTTTGCCTTTGTTCACAAAAGTGCATTCACTTTTCCATAGTATGTTGAAACTTTTAAATGGAAACAGCTTTTCGTTAACAAAGGAAGCATTTTCTTCTCTCCTTCCATGTCTTAGCTTTCTAAGTCTTGGCTTCTTCAGCAGCTGTTCCTCCACCAGAAACGACAAAAGGTGCAATTGTTCTAGGAGATGGTGATGAAGATAATGCTTGTGGAGTTTTGTGTGTGTGGGCTGCTGGGGACTGTTTTTCTTCTGTGTTTGGTTTGGTTTTGTTTTTGTTATTCCAGAATGTTGAGCACACCTTAAAAATAAACCAAAGAGGGGGAGGAAGCTTTTTAAAGACCCTTAAACTTTTTCCTGTGTGAACTGTTCCTTTCCATTAAACTGTTCTGTTAGTATTTCAGAGGACCCCTCTGTCCCAATAACAACAAATCTGACAAAACTCACCTAAAACATAAGGGAGTGGAAAGTGGTTTGTTTCTTTTTCCATGCGAGCCGTCACCCTGACTCAAGAGCAGAGCTCACGAGAGGATACAGGTGTGCATATTAAGTTTTAGTATTTCCCACCATCTCTTTTTTTCTCAGTTGTGGTTTCCAACTGCTGGCAGATAGCCATTTCATTTTCTTTGCTTATTTAAAGATAACCTCCTCCTCCTCTTCTGCCTCTACCTCTTCTGCTGCTTTATTTTTGAGTCAAGTTTGTGAACTATGGTGCTGATTCAAAACATCATTTACTTCTAGCAAAAATCTTTCAGTTCTTCTGGTAAAATAAACTGAAGGTCTACGCTTCCTCAGGGACACCATCCGTGTGGAGTACCAAATAATCAGATTTCTGCTTGGACCAAAGCCAAGCCTAGGCACATTTGTCTCTGTTACAGATACAGCATAGTATGTATTCAGACGGTATGGCTGCTTCTGTATTTTCAGCCTTTATTTCTTTATTTTTATATATTTTAACCCCACAGACCAGTTTCTAAGTAGTTAATGTGTTACACAGTCATCTACCATAGTCCTTGACTATGTATGTGTTTCTAAATCCACTCAGGAATTAGTCATTTCATCATCCCTCACTAGACTCAGCAAGAAGTGATAAAGAGGAAATGAAATTCATTCCGAAGTGCATCTCCAGTATTTTGAATGTTGATCAACAACATTCTGATCCCTCTGAATGAGTAAAAAGAAAAGATGTACTGCCGGCTCAGCCAAACCCACTGAATGGCACTTTGCCGTGATGATTCATTTTGCCTTGGAGCAATCTTACACCCTTGGTGAAACTAGGTCCCTGTTGGTTGAAGGAAGAAAAAGACTCCTCCAGAGCTGTCAGTTACTCTCTAAGCCCCTCCAAATGAAGGTCGTATTGGATCGAGTTTTAATGTATTCTGAGTCTTCAAACTTTACTCTAGATTGTTCACCATCTCACACCATAGGCCGCATGCAGTTCTTGGCGTTGTTTGTGCAATCTTTGTTAGAATAATAATCTACCAGGTTTGAAATCTACCTGAGGGAAACTAAGGCAAGTGTAATGATAACAGGTGTTCTCAGTTTCCCTTGTTCCCACTCCCTTCCAGAGTTGCTGCTGCCAGACAGCATGACTAGAAACCAGCTGATGTGTTTTTTTCCTGGCTTCCCGCAACATCTTACCCATCGCTGGAATTTGTGGGTGTACTGCTCCCATCAAGCTTGGGAAGTAAAACCACCTGAGCGTCTCTTGTAGGCTACAAGAAAAAATGGGATTGAGAGCCACTTTGTTTTATTTATTTTTGCAGAAGAATATTGTGGAGAGCTTAAACTATAGATTCTTATACCTAATATCAGGGATGGATTCTTTAAGTCTGGTGTGGGATCTGGGGATATTTTAAATAAGCATCTTACAAGTGGTTCTGATAGAAGTGGTGCTTTGACCAGTACAGACTAGCCTTATCATCTCTGCCGCTTTCTTTTGTATTCCATCTTGTTTCCCAAAAAATTTAAGGTAAAATTAGGCTAATTAGTAGGTAAACGAAGGACCATATAAAACAAAATACTGTTACAATTTACTAAACATGTAAAGTTGTTAACAGGAGTCCTCTATTCTGCTTAACACATCAGGGCTTGCCCACACCACATAAAGTACAGTACAGATTTCCAATAGCTTCTGTGAGACCCCTTCCTTGAATATGTTCCGTACCTAAATGCATTTTCTAAAAGTCAAAATAAGATTATTCTAACCCAGTCATTAAATGTTTACTGTCATAATTATATGACAGTTATCCATGTTTCAGAATCTTGTCAAATTTAGAGCCTGATTCCCCTCCCTGGGCTAAGGACAGGGGGATGGAAACAAAAATGTGACACTGATCATACTCTCTCAAGTAGTGCTGTGTGGCAGTGCTCCCGGCCTCCTGCCCAAGCTGAGATACTCGGCTGAGCTAGCAATGCAGCCCCCCGCCCCCCCAGTGGCGTTGTTGGGTGGGAGGAGGAGGAGGTGTATAGGGCGGTTAATCCAGAGCCAAGCCCTGTAGGAACAGTCAGGCCACCCCTTCAAGTAATGTTGGAGGCAGAAGGTAGCTGATGTTAGTGTGGAGGTTTTGAAAATATATTAAATCTTTCTTACCTACCAGATTCCTTTTCATTATTGACCTTACAGTTACTTGTCATGAACTTATCATCCCTTAAAATGGTTTTTTGAGATGATGGTTTTTCAGAGGGGAACATTCACTGCTCTAGTGTTTGTTTTATTTGCAGATGAAAGTACTTAATTTCATCTCATCTCATACCTGCATAATTTAAAAGGATTAGAGTTGCCGTAAATCTTGTCAGTAATGTTAAAATTGTTTTAACTTGAAAAGATGCTTCAAATTCTGTGCAAAATGAAGCAGAGGTCTAAATAAATTAATTTTATAAAGAAAAAAGACAGTTTTTTCCAAAGGTCTCTGAGAATTTATGTTTTCCTTTTTTCTCTTTTAAATTCACATACTAGAATACAATTAATAGTACTTTAGTATACAAGTAGAATTTACTATATCTCAGCATTAAAAAAAAAGTATTTAAAAGACCACGTTGCTACTTTGGATTGACAGAAATTTACTTTGTATTCTTCAGCTACAGATTAGTCATATGTTAATAGTGTAACATAAACTGAAGGCCTTTTTTTTTTCTCCCAAGGAACTCAAGAGTTGAGACATTGAAATAGTGGTATCAAAATAAATACAATACAAAGAAGGCAACTTTAGGCAAAGTATAATCAGGCATATTAAGTTGTAGAAATTAGCAGCTTGATTGTTTTCTTTCTTTCTTTTTTTTTGTCTTTTTGCCTTTATGTAGAGCCGTACCCGTGGCATATGGTGGTTTCCAGGCTAGGGGTCTAACAGGAGCTGTAGCTGCCGGCCTTCGCCACAGCCACAGCAATGCGGGATCCGAGCCGCGTCTGCAACCTTCACTACAGCTCACGGCAACGCCGGATCCTTAACCCACTGAGCAAGGCCAGGGATCGAACCCGCAACCTCATGGTTCTTAGTCGGATTCGTTAACCACTGAGCCACGAAGGGAACTCCTTGATTGTTTTCTGTAAACACACTCTTGTACCATTACATAAAACATTTCCTTGTGCTTTATGATTGTGCATGAGCAAATGTAGCGGAGTGACGTTTAACAGAAATTTGTTCCTTCAGTTGGCTCCTAAACACCTTCACACATTTAGAAGATGGGCATGGCATGACTTAATGGCATTATTGGCTAAAATTGGGAAGCAACTTTTCAGTTAGAATAAGGAAAAACATTTTAATAATTAAGCCCATTAAAAACGTAGTAGACCACTGTCAGGGAAGGTGTGAGTTCCCGTCACTGGAGGTCTGCAAGAAGGGCTGGACACCCACTGGGGGCTTTGTAAAGTTAGACCATATTCCTCTAAAGGTCCTTCCAACTCTGATTTGCCAGTTAGATTATTTCTCCTGCAAGGTGATGTATGCAGTGATTCTGTTACACAAAACAGTTTACTCAACTGATAGTATCTTTCTTTCTTCCCACTTTTTAAAAAACTTTTTATTGAGGTAAACTAGATACACAAAAAAGTGAACGTGTCACAAATGTACACAACCTGATGAGTTTTTATTACCTGAACCAGCCCCTAGATCAAGAAACAACCTGTTAGCACCCGGAAGTTCCCCCCTTATGCTCACTTCCGGTCGTGACCTCCCCCAGCCCAAGAGCAGTCTCCTGATTTCAGACTGTGTAGAAGCCCCTTGCCTACCCAGTCGCTGAGTTTTGTGCTTTACATACCGGGAATCTGGCCTTTAACGTTGTGTTTTGAAGATTCATATTATTGTACAAAAAACATTCCATTTCTTTTCTGTCTAGAGCCCATTCCGTTGTGAGACTATATCAAACTTTTTATTGGATATTTTCTCTATTGCATTTATTCTATTGTTGATGATATTTGGGTAGTTTCTAGTTTGGGGCTTTTATTAATAGCGTTGTTATGAACATTCTAGCGCATGGCTTTTCGTGGACACACACGCGCGCTTTCTGTTGGGTATGTGGAGCCAGAATTGCTTTGTGGTAGAGTGTGTGCATGTTCAACTTTAATAGATAATATTGCCGAACAGGTTTCCAGGATGTTTGTATTCAGGCCCAGTTTTAACAGGTCCTACCATGTTGGAAATGTTACTTTTTCTGAAGTCTTCTAAGCCTTTAAGGAGAAAAATCTTGCTTGTAATAGTAACTTTCTATCTTAGAGTTATTTTTGTACACCTTATCTCTTTTTCTAGATTATAAACTCCTTGATGTTTTATTCATCTTTATGTTTCCCAAAGTACCTTGCATAAAATAAATTCTAAGTATTTTTATGTGAACGAATGAGTAAATGAGGAAAAATTATATGTGGTATTAATATGAAGAATGTTTGGAAATTGCAAAAATATAAATAGCATACCCAGGAGGTCCCACCAAGGTGGTCTGGCAGTTAAGGATTTGGCATTGTCACTGCTGTGTCTCGGGTTTGATTCCCTAACCCAGGAATTTCTGCATGCAGCAGGCACAGCCAAAAAAATTAAAAAATAAAATAAGTAAATAAATGTTAAAAATAGCATACCCAGTAAGCTATAGGGGTGATCTTAAAATGAACAGATTTAGTTTATTAATATTAGCTTATAGGTTTTCCTGAATTCTGTAAGAGATTCTTACATGATATCATGTGGGACGCTAGGAAGTTAAATTGCGCATTTTTAACTATTAGACTTAAACCCTGGTGTCATCTCCCACATAGAAGCACGTGAATGTTATGTAATATTATGTAAATTTGTTAGCTGTGAATTTAAAGATTGATGAGAGGGTCGCAGTGAAGGAGAATGAGAGGTAAGTAGTGCTTTGGAGTAATTCATTATGAACCCTTGTAACTCCAGTTGGATCGCAGCTTTATGCCCTTCTCCAGAGTCTTCTGTGACCGGCAAGAAGGAGCGATTTCTCTGTATCATGGACAAGGCCAGTAAGAGTTTTATAGGCCAGATAGAATTTTAGCGGCCTTTCAATTTAGCATTATTACTCTTTAAAACTTCTCAGTTAGGATTATTTGGGGTTTATGAGTATTTTCCCTTAATGTTTTCCTCTACATTCCAAATTTTATTCAATGAACATATATTACTTTTAAAATCAGAAAATATTAAAAAAGAATTTAATTACAAAAATTGCTACCTTGACTATCTCTTTCATTTCAGTCTTGGCCTAACTACGAAGATATCTATAAAAAAGTAATAGAAATGGCCACGTTTTTAGATTTGCCCCGTTTTCCAGACATAACTGAAGACTGCTATCTTCATCCAAACATCCTGTGTATGAAATATTTGATGGAAGTCAATCTCCCTGGTAAGTGTGTGGTGTATACGGTGAGGAAACTTTTACTTGCTAAATTGTTATGAAGAATATGTTGAATTCTCAAATCACAGACTGTTCAGAGCCACCTGACAGGGTCTAGAGCATCACGAAACTTAATTTCAGAATCCTTTCTTAAAATATTTTGGACCATTTAAAATGGTTAAAAGGACAGTGTTCAGAAATAATGAGTTCTATTTTGGTGTGAGGGATAAGCTTAAGAGAATGTGTTTGCTTGTACAGTAAGCTTGCTGAGCACAAGTAAGATAACATATATTTCAATATGTGGTATTGATTACCTAGGCACCTCTCCCCCCGCAAGCAGCACTTCTTCATTTGCATGGAGCATGATTATTACATAAAGAATTCAAATTTTAAACATCCCACTAGCTAATCTATGGTAACGTTTTTATTGTTTGGTAATATACTATATCCAGTCTCTAAAACAAATGGAGATCAAAGTCTGGTAGGATGAAACCCAGAATGTGAAGACAGTCTTACTAGCCCTTGTTCACAATATGCAGACACAGGTAACCCAGTGGAATCTGCCTGTGGAATCCACTCCTGAATTTCTTGCTAAACTAGAAATGTGAGAAATGCAGGACTTCTGTTCTTAACAGAAAATACAAACATGGTACGACTATACTATTGCTTAAGCAATATAAAAAATGTGATGGAATATATTTTGATAAGAAAGGAAAATGTTGTACAAAAAAAGCAATATGTAAAACTGTATGTACAGGAGTTCCCTTCGTGGCACAGTGGTTAACAAATCCGACTAGGAACCATGAGGTTGTGGGTTTGATTCCTGGCCTTACTCAGTGGATTAAGTATCCGGAGTTGCCGTGAGCTGTGGTACAGTTTGCAGACGCAGCTTGGATCCTGCTTTGCTGTGGGTCTGGTGTAGGCCGGTGGCTACAGCTCCGATTAGACCCCTACCTAGCCTGGGAATCTCCATATGCCGCGGGTGCAGCCCTAAAATGACAAAAGCCAAAACAAACAAACAAGCAAAAAACTGTATGTACAGTATACCTTTAACTATAAAAATAAACAGGAGTTCCCGTCGTGGCACAATGGTTAACGAATCCGACTAGGAACCATGAGGTTGCGGGTTCGATCCCTGGCCTTGCTCAGTGGGTTAATGATCCGGCGTTGCCGTGAGCTGTGGTGTAGGTCGCAGGCGCGGCTCGGATCCTGTGTTGCTGTGGCTGCGGCGTAGGCCAGTGGCTACAGCTCCGATTAGACCCCTAGCCTGGGAACCTCCACATGCCGCGGGTGCGGCCCAAAAATGACCAAAGGCAAAAAAAAAAAAAAAAAACTATAAAAATAAACATAAGTAGTAACATATAAATACACAAATGTCATTTTTAAATATTTTTTAAAAGAAAAAAATAATTTAAACTTTACTTCTTTGATGGTTTTTCAAAGTACAGAAAGTTCCTGTGTTCTCTCATATACTCCAAAATCTTGAGCTTATAAAGGGAGTGCTAGTATATGAAGGAAATACAGGAAATACCAAAACATAGCTGATACAGGCTGGGGTATGGCAAGTGTCTCGCTCATGTAGTTGCTACTGGACAGAGACGAGGGTGGCAGTATTTTCTGGCCAGTGTGTGTAATTTAATAGTATTTCTCACTGAACTCTTCCTGAGAGTAATAAGTAGAATTAAATTTATTATAATATGCAGAGAGATACTACTATCATCTGATTTTTTTTGGGGGGGGGCTTCACCTGCAACACGTGGAAGTTCCCACACCATAGCAGTGCGGTGGCAATGCCAGATCCTTAACCCGCTGTACCACAAGAGAACTCCATGATATTCTTAAATGCTTTTTGGAGACCAGGTTAAAAAGAACCAGGATAGAGAAATTTCACGTTCACAAACTGTTCAGTAGCAGTAATTTGAAATATAGAAAAGCAAATTATACATAGATATTATTGGCTTCCTTAGAGTAACCTACATACTCAAAGATACTGCTTAAGTAAAGGAGCGGTGTGTATATTCAGGGGAACGTTATGCAGTTTTTATGATCATGTTTGTGAAGAGTATATAAAAGCATGGAAAATGTTTGTTATGAAAAATGAAATAGGCCAAATTACAGCATTAGATATAATATGACCATAGGTACATAAAATTGAAAGATTCATTAAGATGTTATAAGTAAATATACCAAAATATTGAAGTGCTGTTTCAGTAATGTGTTTTTTCTTTCCTCTACCTTTATGTGTTTTATTAATGTCCTGTGCTGAGTTTATATTACTTAATAGTGGGGGGGGCACAATAAACAAAATAGATCTACAAACGAAGATGTAATAGTCTCTACACCTTAGAATTTATATCCGAAAAGATGAAGGATTATAAGAAGGCCTCTCAAGTATCACCATTTTCCAGATGTAAAGTTTGCTCTCTGCAGGACCATCAGCTCCTTGGTGCTGTTCATAAAAAGAGGAGACCTGTGTGTTTGGCCCTTTTACAAAGAGAGGTTTTAGTGTTTCCAGAAAGCTAAAGCTAGTTTCAAGCATGCCGGCACCCTCCTCGGTGCCTTTATGTGTGACAGCGTCGTCTGGAACCCAGGAGCGAGGTTTTAGCAAGTGTGACACACACACCCTTACTGAGGATGAGTAAGCACTGCCTCTGGGACGGCTTTGAATGAACTCCAGGTGCATTTCTTAGTGTTGTCCCTCATCCTGGGACTGACGAGCCTGCCGGAGAGAATTTCTGGCAGCTTTCACAGTCATATAAATAATTTCTGAGAGTTTCCAAAGTGCCTTGTTCCTAGGACCTCATTTGTGAAGGTGGAAGGGAGGGCAGCTGGGTATCCTCGTGTGCAGATGAGACACAGCCAAGCTTCATGGCACCCGGTGGGTAGACGGCCCAGCACGCCCTCAGCCCAGGCCTCCTAGTGCCGGTCCACCTAATGCTCCATTCAGAAGCCTGTGCTCCTTAGTTTTTCTCTACTGTCCTTGCTTCCTTCCTCATAATTTCTCCCATTTACCTTTATTAGTACTCAATACTTTAGGCATGAGAGAAGTGGTCCAGGATATTAATTTTAAATAAATGAGGGAGATATGTTTTAAGAAATGCCATTCTTTATAGTAATAATAACTCTACACGTAGCATATACTGCTTAGATAATATATATGCTATGTGTGATATATACTGTATGCAGTATTATTTTTTAAGGTATTGTATACTACATAAGGGAGTAGAGTAATAGGACATAATGACTGAGTGCAGGAGGGAGATGCAGTACAGTTTATTATGCTCTTATAAATAATAGCTCTTCTACTTGAATTTAATTAAAATAGAATATGGGACATCCTAGGTACTGAAACTGGTGAGTAAAGAAATTTGCTTAGTAATTCAGAGTTTTCAAAGTGTATTCATTCCTATTATCTTCTTTAATCTGTTTACTTCCACCGTAACCCATTTTACAAATGAAGAAACCGAGGTTAAGTGGTTCTAATCCAGAGTTACAAAGCTAATGATTAAAAAGCCTAAATATATAGGCTCCCAGCCTCAGTTATTCAGCGTTGAATAATAGATGTAGTTTGTGCTGAGCATGGAATTGCCCTGGGAAAGCAGTCCGTCTCTGAGATGCACACCAGGGCTTCCAGCGTGCCCCCCAGGCTTCCTGTCAGCGAGTGAGTCTTACAGGGGAGTCAGTTTCAGTTTCAGGTAAATGCAAATTGCTCTAGCAACACAGGCAAGAAATACATATGAAACCATAGAAAACTGATGTGTGGCTGTGCGCTGGATGCCAGGATGTGTCCCCTAGATTGCAGGTGTTTGGGGAAGTCAAATAGAACAGAGGCCTTGCCTGTCCATTTGTTTTTCTATTCAGGTATCATTTTTTGGTTTATTCACAAAATGTGTCTTAGAGTTCTAGTATTATGTTTTACAATAAAGCTTATTTTGTGGATATGCATGTTAGGATGGTCTTATTAGCCAAAGCAGTGAATTCATATTTTATTGTTTTATTCTTCAACAGTTGAAATGCATGATTTAACCTGCCAAGTGGTAAAAGTGACTGGAATAGGAGAAGTGGATTTTCTAACATTTGACCCTATAGCTAAAAAGGCAAAAACTGTTAAATATGATGTACAAGCTGTAGCTGTCATCATAGCAGCATTGAAGCTGCTCTTTTTATTGGATGATAACTTAGAATGGTAAGTGTATATCAATTTTATGAGCAAAAATTTTATTGTTTTACTTAATTATTCAGAGTGAAGGAATCCATATGTTATATCTCAATAGAAAAAGAAGAGATGCTCAGTTATTATAGAACATTGACTACTAGCAGCAGTTACTTCTTACATAACATTTTGGCTCAGCTGGTTGTCAGAGATTTCATTCTCCCTTACTTAGTTGTTGGGATCGTGTTTTCTTCCTATTTTAGATACACATATTTCTCATTGTTCTTCTGGTTTCTGAGATTGTGGGGGTTTTTTGTTTTGTCTCCTTTTGTCGTTTTAAGGCTGTACCGGCAGCATGTGGGAGTTCCCAGACTGGGGATCAAATTGGAGTGGGAGCTGCAGCTGCCCATCTACACCACAGCCACAGCAACCTGGGATCCAAGCCGCGACTGTGACTTCCACCACAGCTCACGGTAACGCTGTAACCCTAACCAATGAGCAAGGCCAGGGAGCGAACCCGTGTCCTCATGGGTACTAGTCGAGTTTGTTACTGCTGAGCCATGATGGGGACTCCCTGATTTCTGAGTTTTGAATCATCACACACAAACCCTTTGTACACCTTTAGGCTCCTGGCACTACGTGTCTTCAAAGATTTTTTTGGAAAGTAAGGAATCTTAAAATGTCACCCTTCCCAGATGCCAACAAAGAGTGGCAATATTTACAGTGTTTTTCCCCATTTCATTGATTGCTTCTCCATTAAAAATTGGTGTTGGCTTCAAGTCCTGTGGTATACTTTCTTTTTTCAGAGGAAGTCAAAATGTGACTGTCCTCAAATAAGTAATTTCTAAATAAATCCATTTGTTTATTTGTTTCTCCAGGTCTTTGTCTAATGTTGCTGAGAAGTATAATGAAGGCAACAAAGAAGGTACTTAATTTTGTTATCAGTCATATTCATAGTTATTGTAAATGTTGGATTAAATGATATAATAAAAATAAGGAAGAAACTTTGAAAAATACACATATATGTACATACATGTATATAAATTGTGCCTTGGACCAGAAATTTTTTATATGTAATTATCTAATTATATCTCAAGGCTACTAAGAAAAACCCTCAGTGACTTCTTCCTGCTGTATGTGAGGCCTAGCCTGCTGTTTTAGTCCCAGCTCCTCCTCACTAGCCACGCTGCACCATGGACTGCTGGCAGTTTTGTGACTAGACCATCCATTCTCATGCGTTCAGCCTTTGCTCACACTGGTCCTTCTGCCTGAAATATTCTTTCCTTCTCACCTGCTGACATAAATACAACATAAATACCCTCCTCTGCCTTCTCTTCACATCCGCCCCCCACCTTACCTCTTCCCAAGTCAGAACTAATCACTCCTGCCCCGGCCGCTCCTGTCCAAAAGTCCCTTAGTGGTTTAACACGTTGAACTGTAACTCGTGGACGTCCCTTACCTTGTCAGTATTTATGAAGTGCTTGGGGCCTCCGGCGTCCAGTGGGCACTGCAGGGATGGCAGGCAGATGGCTACGGAGCTCGAGCTTCTAGGGGAGGGGCCTTATCTTTTCCACTCTTTTTTTTTTTTTAACGTATCTTTAGTACCTAACATAGTGACTGGCCTAAGATCAACTCAATAAAGTTGGTAAATACGTGAATTCTTAAATTCAGTTCTAGTTTCTTAATGTTCTCACTAGAATTTATGATCATTGTTTTATTTTTAATTTCAGTTTTAGTAAGGTATAATTGACATAAAATTATAAGTTTTTTTTTTTTTTTTTTTGTCTTTTTAGGGCCGCACCTGCGGCATGTGGAGGATCCGAGGCTAGGGGTCAAATCGGAGACCCCTATGCCACAGCCACAGCAATGAGGGATCCAAGCCGTGTCTGCGACCTACACCACAGCTCACGCCAACACTGGATCCTTAACCCACTGAAGGAGGCCAGGGATCAAACCGGCATCCTCATCGTTCCTAGTCAGATTCGTTTCCGCTGCGCCCTATGGGAACTCCTAAAATTATGAGATATTTAATGTGTACATTGTGAAAGGGTTCGCCCCATCAAGTCATGAGCATATCTGTCACCTCTCGTATTTACCTTTCTGTGTGTGCGAGAACATTTAGGTTCCCCCTTAGCAAGTGTCAGTTATGCATTACGGCGTCACCAGCTGTGGTCGGCATGTGTCACAGTAGAGCCTCAGCTTATTCATCTTCTAGCTGAAGGCTGGTCCCCTGTACCACCTCTCCCTGTTTCTCTCGCCCCTCAGCCCCTGGCAGCCACTTTCCTTCTCTCTATTTCTATGAGGTTTTAAACATTCCACATATGTATTCATTGGTTTTCTTTCTTTATTATTTATTCATTCATTCATTTATTTATTTATTTATTTAGTCTTTTTAGGGCCACACCACAGCATATGGAGGTTCCCAGGTCAGGGGTCACATCGGAGAAGCAGCTGCCGGCCTACACCACAGCCACCGCAACACCAAATCCAAGCCACACCTGCAACCTACAGCACAGCTCATAGCAGTGCCGGATCCATAACCCACTGAGCCGGGCCAGGAGTGAACCTGCATCCTCATGGATGCTAGTCAGGTTCATAATCCACTGAGCCACAACAGGAACTCCTGTTCATTGGTTTTAGGAACTCGGATTTAAAGGTGGCAGTTAGTTTGTGTGTTCTTTCCAGGATATGTACAAGATACTTCTTTTTGCACATTGTTTTGTATTGACTTCTACATAGAGTCAGAGGTTGCACAAGATGTCTTGTGGGAGTTCCCGTCATGGTGCAGCAGAAACGAATCCAACTGGGAACCATGAGGTTGCGGGTTTGATCCTTGGCTTTGCCCAGTGGGTTAAGGATCCAGCATTGCATGAGCTGTGGTGTAGGTCACAAATGTGGCTTGGATCCTTCGTTGCTGTGCCTGTGGCGCAGGCCGGCAGCTGTAGCTCTGATTCAACCCCTAACCTGGGAACCTCCTTATGCCGTGGGTGCGGTCCTAAAAAGCAAAAAAAAAAAGATGTCTTGTAATATTAAAGGGTCATCATAGATTGCGTGGACATCTAAAGCGTGCCTTGACATATTTTCTTACCTTTGATCCTCAGAATAAACTTACGCTGTCAGCAGGGCAGGGATTGTTGTCCCCCGTCCCCTGCTTAAGCGCAGTATCGATGAGGAACTTGAGGCTTAAGAAGCTGTGACTCACTTAAGGTCAAAGAACTTTGTGTTCCATTAATCGTTACAGTTTTCCTCCTTCCTTACAAGCTCCTCTGCTGGTTGGCCCTAGTGTGCGGCTGTATGGCCTGCAAGGCCGTATTGGATTAAGCAATGATTGTATTCGCTGGTTGAAGACCTTTTAATTAGACGTGGGAGACTGTCTTTGTCAGAGAATGTGTAAACAGTTCAGGCTTTCACAAAGCCATCTTCCCCTGTAGCCTTCTTTTCTTCAGACTCCTTCACTCTCTTAGCCTCTTTTCTTCTTTACCTTTAATTTCATTTTTTTCCTTCCCTATTCTTCCCATCTCCCCCTGGAAGTTGAATAAAGGAGTGAGGAGTGAAGTTTTATAGTTAACTGTGTTCAGTTCTGTTGCCTCTCTAACCTCGGGGTCTTGGATACCCACTCACACCACTCGTCTGTTTCGATCTGCTCTCTCACTTATCTTTAGAGTCTTTGGATTTGGATTAGGGTTAGAAAGCACAGAAATAGGAAGTCCAGATTCAGCCACTACAGTGCTGTTCCATGCATTTTCCCATCATCTATTCCTTAGGTATCTTAGGACCCCACCCTGTGCCAGGCACGTGCTGGGTGTTCCCAAGTCAGGAGGAAGAGGCCTCACTGTGTAGTCTTCTCTGCAAACAGAGTGTGTCTTCTGTTCTCAGGGAGGCAGTAAACAAATCTGCTAGACAGATATATAAAGAGACGGTCTCTGTGTCCTCTCGTTAGGGCCTCAGTGCAGATGGGTATTCAGAGGGGAGCGAGGGTTGCTCAGGAGTGCATTAGAACATGGAGACAGTGACTCCAGGCATAATCTCCAAGGGCCGGTCCATAGATGTTTAGTCATACCAGTGAAGGAAGACGCAGATGAACAGTGTATGTTTGGTTAATAATCATGGATTTCATTTCTTTCAGATAAGCCGTGGTTTGATTTCAGAAAATGGTACCAAGTGATGAAGAGAGCTATTGATGAGAAAAAGCAGAAATGGGAGGAAGCCAGGGCAAAGTACGTTATCTCTTCTAGTTTTAGACTCATTTATTTTCAAGTCTGTTACTTTACATTTGAAAGCTGAAGTTTCATCAGTTTAGGTTAACCAGCATTGTGACATTTTTCTCTAGAAATACTAGCCCCTGTATCCTAATTAACTTTTTACTTTTTAACATTACTATTAACTATTAAACCAATAATGTCCTTTCCTATTAAGGTCTTCCTTCTGACCCAGGGCCCACCCAGGCTACCACAGTCTACTTAGTAATTAACTTTTTGTAATTTGCATGAATCTCCCCTGCATTTCTAATAATCTTCCCTCTTCCCCTTTCTCAAAGTTGATCATTTCCCATCTATGCTCCCCAATATTACCGAGATTATAAATGTCAGCCATGACATATGTAATAGAATATCCCCCCAAAATAAAGATCTGTGTAGGAGTTCCCTTGTGGCTCAGTGGGTTAAGGATCTGGTATTGTCACTGCTGTGGCTCTGGTTATAGCTGTGGCATGGGTTCAGTCACTGGCCCAGGAGCTTCTGCGTGCCGTGGACATGGCCAAAGAAAATAAAAATAAAGATCCCTATAAAAGTCAAAACAAAGGAAAGCAGAAAAAGAGCAGTATTTTAATTCAGTCAGTCTCAGTGAGTTTGAATTCTCATTCTGATGTAGCTCGGTGTGGTGGAGTAGACAGAGCATGCGTTGGGTCCAGCAGTGCTGGGTTTGAGTCCTGCTTGAGTTACAGCTCTCTGTACGACCACAGGCAAATTACTCAACCTCTTAGCCAAAGTGTACTCAAATTTAGTTAGCTCAGAAATTTTTTTAAATTGAAATATAGTTGATTTACAGTGATGGGTTAGTTTCTGGTATACAGATTCTTTTCCATTATAGTTTATTATAAGATGTTGAATATAGTTTCCTGTGCTGCACAATAGGACCTTGTGGTTTATCTCTTTAATCCCAAATACCCAATTTATTCCTCACCCTCCTTTTCCCCTTTGGGAATGTTTGTTTTCTATGTTCTGTAAGTCTGTTTCTATTTTGCAAAACAAGTCCAATTTTAACTTTTTTTTTAATATTCCACCTACAAGTGATATCATATGATGTTTGCCTTTCTCTGACTTATTTCACTTAATATGATCATCTATAATCCATCCATGTTGGTGCAGATGGCATGATTTCATTCTATTTATGGCTGAGTAATATTCCATTCGCCTGTCAGTGGGCATTCAGGTTTCTTCCATGTCTCAGCTATTGTAAACAGTGCTGCTGTGAACACTGGGTGATACATCTTTTTTTGAATTAATAGATTTTGTCTCTTCCACATACACACTGAGGAATGGGATTGCCCGATCATATGCTAACTCTATTTTTAGTTTTTTAAGGAACCTCCACACTGTTTTCCACGGTAGCTGTGCCTGCTTACATTCCCACCAGCAGTGGAGGAGAGTTCGCTTTTCTCCACCCCCTCTCCAGTACTTGCTTTGTAGATTTTTTAGGGATGGCCATTCTCATCAGTGTGAGGTGATACCTCACTCTAGGTTGGATTTGCATCTCTCTAATAATTAGCAATATGAGTGCCTTTTCATGTGCCTGTTGGTCATCTGTGTATCCTCTTTGGAAAAATGTCTATTGAGATCTTCTGCCCATTTTTTGATTGGGTTATTTGTTTTTTGGTTATGGAGTTGTATGAGCTGTTTGTATATTTTGGAAATTAATCCCTTGTCTGTCACATCATATGCAAATATTTTCTCCCATTCTTGAGGTTGTCTTTTCATTTTGTTTATAGTTTCCTTTGTTCTGCAAAAGCTTATACGTTTGATTAGGTCCCAGTTGTTTATTTTTGCTTTTATTTCTACTGCTTGGGAGACTGACCTAAGAAAACATTGCTACGATTTATGTTAGAGTATTTTGCCTATGTTCTTTACTAGGAGTTTTATGGTGTGATGTCTTATTGTTAAGTCTATAAGTTAGTTCATAAATTTTCAGACACACCATGTTTTATATGATATAAGATAACATTGCTGGAATTTCCATTGTGGCTCAGTGAAAATGAACCTGACTGGTATCCACAAGGATGTGTGTTTGATCCCTGGCCCCACTCCATGGGTTAAGGATCCAATGTTGCTGCCAGCTGGAGTATAGGTTGCAGACCTGGCTTGCATCTGGTGTTGCTGTGGCTGTGGTGTAGGCTGGCAGCTGTAGCTCCAGTTCAACCCCTAGCCTGGGAATCTCCATATACTGCACCTGCGGCCCTTTAAAAAAAAAAAAAAAGGGACAGAAAGACATTATTATAGATCTCTGATTTGAATGGTTTTTATCTTTTCTTAGAACTTTGAGTCTCTATGAGACTGAAGAAAAAGTTAACATCTCTGTATTCCATGTAAATTTATGATACAACTCATCTGAGCAAATAATTTTATATCTGTAGGGATGAAATGCTTGCTTTATACCCTTAACTAAGAACGAAGTTTCAGTTTTCTCAAGTAGAATTAGATATTTTTCCTCCAAATTTTAGAGAACCTTTAAATAGAGAAATAGACTTGCGGGAATGAATAAAGCATCATGGGAGAGAGAATCCTTGCCACGTGGTGGTGGTGGGCGGGGGGAGATTAACGTTTCCATGCTCTTCAGGCTGGATACACAAAAGTGAACAAGAAGAGGTGGGAGGTGAACTTAATCTGACGGCCTCAGACACCCAAGAAACTGGGTCCTCTGTCTTCCTTGTTGGAGAAGGACTGTCGTTCCTCGTTGGCTCTCAGAGGGTGCACGAGTAGCAGCGCAAGTTCGTTCTGTTTTCTTCAGTTACCTTGAAGAGTCAGCCATTGGACCTGCCTCTTCTGGCGCCAGCTGGGGTGGCCCTGACCGATGCTAAAGGCTGGGTATTCAGGGGCTGTGCCACCAGGGCGTCTCAGTGGGGAAGAGGCACTTGTTAACTCAAACCGGGCGCCAGCGTACACCGCGGACATAGCCGTCAGAGCCCAAGCGCATGTTGCAGTCAGTTACACATCTAAGACCTGCTGACTTTTAGCTACTTTAAAGAAGAATTTAGTGACCAAAGAAAGTACGTCTACTTTCAAAATGGCGTTTTCCAGGCAGACAGCAGGCCTCAGGGAAGAGCTTGTCCAGAGAACCCATTACGAAGATCCTTCTTCGGAGAGTATGTGCTTTGGGCTAAATGAGATAACTCATGTCAGTCACTGCTGACTGGTGCTTGGGCACAGAGCCTCAGGGCAGGCTGATTTCCTGCTTTATCCTGCCCCACCTCCACTGTTGACAGATTTCTAGTTTTTCTCTCTCCCTTTCTGGACATCATCTTCCTTATTGTCATATGAAAGTTATTAGAACGTTTTCTACAGCTAGGCATGGGTCCTTGCACATGTAATTATAAAAGACACTGGGAAACGCTAATTGAAAACCCAAAGGCAGCTTAGGAGACTGCCTTGAGGACTGCAGTTGTCATGGAGATACTGAGAAGAACGGGGAGGGAAGTTTAACAGCACATGCGAAAAACCTTTGCAGCCGTTTAGATTGGGCAGGAATTTCCTGGATGTGACACCAAAAGCATGATCCATAAAAGAGAAAGATAAATTGGACTTCATTAGAAGAAAGAATTTCTGCTCTTCAAAGGACACTGTTAGGAGAAGCACGCTGGGAGAAAATATGCGCAAATCACATATCTGATAAAAGACTTGTATCTAGAATATATGAAGAATTCTCATACAATAGGAAAACAGACAAACACCTCAGTTTTTTAAACAGACAAAAGATTCAGGCAGACACTTCCCCGAGGAGCCCGTGAAGACGGCACACGAGTGACGCTCAACACCGTTAGTTAGCAGGCGGTGTAGACTAGAACCGCAGCGAGACGCCGTTCCGCGCCAGCTAGAATGGCTCAGAACAAAACAGACAGAGAACTGACCGTACCGCAGGCGGTGTAGACTAGAACCGCAGCGAGACGCCGTTCCGCGCCAGCTAGAATGGCTCAGAACAAAACAGACAGAGAACTGACCGTACCGCAGGCGGTGTAGACTAGAACCGCAGCGAGACGCCGTTCCGCGCCAGCTAGAATGGCTCAGAACAAAACAGACAGAGAACTGACCGTACCAAATGTGGGGATGCAGAATGGTACAATTATTTTGGAACGTTTGGCGATGTATACACTCATTTAATTCCTAGGTATTTACTCAAGTGAAGTAGAAACTTAAGTTCATGCAGTAGTCTATGTATGAATGTCTGTAGCTACACTGACTTCATTCAGGGTGGCCAGAAACTGGCAACAACCCAGATGCCCTTCAGCTGGAAATAGATTAACTGTAGCGTATCTATAAAGTGGAATACTATGCCCAGTCAAGAGGAACAGACTTCCGGTACATCCAGCAATATAAATTAATTATAAACACATCATACTACATGAAAGATGCAAAAGGTTACATAGGGTGTGATTTCACTTATATGGCATTCTGGAAAAGGCTAAACTGTAGGGATAGAAAAAAATATCAGTTGCCATTCCCATTGTAGCTCAGCAGTCACGAACCCAACTAGCATCCATGAGGATGCAGGTTCGATCCCTGGCCTCGCTCAGTGGGTTAGGGATCTGGCCTTGCCATAAGCAGTGGTGCAGGTCGCAGCTTGGATCCCGTGTTGCTGTGGCTTGTGGTGTAGGCCAACAGCTGCAGCTCCAAATCTGCCCTTAGCCCAAGAACTTCCATATGCTGTGGGTGTGCTCCTAAAAAGACAAAAAGAAAAAGAAAAACACAGCAGTGGTTGTCTGAGATCAAGTTTATCTGGGGGAATGGGGAGGAGGTGACTGTCAAGAACATGCAAGACTCTTGGTGTGTAGAACTGTTCTGTAGATTAGTCGTGGTGGCAGACACGCAGCTGTATGTGTTTAACAAAACTATTGAGCTAACACTGACTAGGGTCAGTTTCACTACATGTGAATGGTACCTCAATCTCTAGCAGTGGGGAAATAAATCATTTGGGAAGACTGGACAAAGCACACAGGACTTTGTGACATCCTGGAGGAAATATTGGAACTTTAAAGTGGGCCTCTGTCTTTTGTAGCTTTTGCAGTGTGGGGAAAAAGGAAACAAAGCAAAGTACATTTTTGAAGAAGGATTCTAGACAGAGTGTTATTTGGATTTCCCACCTTTTCCATCTTGCAGGCACGTGACCCCAAGAAAGTAATAAGGCCTCCTTGACCGCCGTCTGCACAGGTGTTTATTATAAATTCATAAGAAAATCTATCTGTGTTAGGTATTCACAGGGAACTTTTAATGGTGGGTTTATCTAGGGAGTGTGATTAGACTCTTTAGGGAACTTCGTTATTATTAGAGGTTGATTTTTTTTACCTTGGGTGTATTGCCACTTTTATTATTTGGTAAAATAAATAACGAAAAGATGTTTGAAAGAATCACAAATGGCAAGCTCTGTGAATATTTTCAATGCCGTATGGTTCATTCAAGTTCAGCTCAATGCCGTATGGTTCATTAAGTTCAGCTCACACGTGATTTTCAAGAAGGCCACCGCCTGTTAGGTGGTGGCACCTCTGCAGCGGAGATGAGCTCGCTTGGGGCTCACTGTGTACGAGCTGTCAGTCAGCGGGAGGGCGCTCGGCCCAAGGCAGGGGCAACTGTTGTCTCTCGGGTGGCTGCACCTTAGGAGATCAGCAAGGGAATTTTATGGTGAGGGAACCCATTGCTGCATTTTTATATAATTAATGGTTTCTTTGGGGTCTTGTGGCATCTGGGAGGCCTTGGGCAGGAGCAGATCATTCTGTTGACTGCTGTCTGCTCCAGTGCTACTTGCTTACTTCTGGGTCATAAGCTCCGTAGAGACATGTGTCAGTAGATCCTTCTAACTGAGCATCAGGAGTTCAGGTATCATTTTAAATGTGTTTAGGTCCATTTCTTCTCTCTCCTGCTCCAAATGGCTTTCTACCTTTACAGGTACCTGTGGAAAAGTGAAAAGCCGCTCTACCACTCATCCATCGACAGATCGGTGGTATATAAAAGAAGAGGTGAGTTGGATTTCCTCTTGTTGACGCCAAGTAGCAGCACAGTTGTAGAAAAAGCTAAATATCCGGACTTGAAAAGTAAACACATAGGTGCTTTTTCACTTCTTTAACAAGTGTGCCAGTGCACATCCAAAGAAACGCCATCCTCCGTAAGAAATGTTCATAGGAATCTGTTTATTTCAGGAACATTGTCTTATTCCAAACAGGACTTCAGTTCCCGCCGAAATCTGAAATGCTGTGTGTCTGTGACTTTCAGAACTCTTTCTTTGGAGAACTGCTTTTGGTTGTCTTATTCATTCTTTTTTTAAAATTGTGTTAAAATACACGTGACACAGGAGTTCCCGTCGTGGCTCAGTGGTTAACGAATCCGACTAAGAACAATGAGGTTGCGGGTTCGATCCCTGGCCTCGCTCAGTGGGTTATGGATCTGGCGTTGCCGTGAGCTGTGGTGTAGGTTGCAGACGCGGCTCGGATCGCGCGTTGCTGTGGCTGTGGCGAAGGCTGGTGGCTACAGCTCCTGTTAGACCCCTAGCCTGGGAACCTCCATATGCCGCGAGTGCAGCTCTAGATAAAGGCAAAAAGACAAAAAAGTGTATATATATAAAATACACGTGACATAAAATTTACTGTTTTAAACCTTTTCAAGTTTAGTTTCGGGATACCTCTCATCCAGTTCCCGCTTCCTCTGGTGTTATCCTCTTACATTGCATTTGCCGTACATTTGTCAAAACTAAGTCGCCAGCTCTGGTGCGTTACTGTCAGGTAATCTGCAGGCTTTATTTGTGATCTGACATTGGTTTTTATTTTATTCCTTTTCTTTTTTTCCCTTCCTTCCAGAAATGGTGGTGAGTCTACAAAAACAATTTAGCGCACTGACTGATTCAACGCCAAGTGTTGAAAAAAGAAGCCCTTCAAGTTTTCAGTTCAACTGGACAGCAGAGGACAGTGATAGAACTTGTTTCCATGGACACAGCCTTGAGGGGGTCCTGAAGCAGAAAGGCCAATCGCTAACAACCAAGAATTCCCTGTACTGGCTGAGTACCCAGAAATTCTGTAGAAGGTGTGTGTGATGCTCCTAGAAATCACAGGATAGGAGTGCCCGTCACGGCTCAGGGGAAGTGGATCTGACCAGCATCCGTGAGGATGTGGGTTCGATCCCTGGCCTCACTCGGTTAAGGATCCTGCATTGCCTTGAGCTGTGGTGTAGGTCTCAGACGTGGCTGGGATCTGGCATTGCTGTGGCTGTGGTGTAGGCTGGAAGCTGCCACTCTGATTGGACCCCTAGCCTGGGAACTTCCATGTGCCGCGGGTGCGGCCCTAAGAAAAAAAAAGAGAAAGAAAGGAAAGAAAAGAGATGACAGGATTAAAAAAAAAATGATGAAATCTTTAGTTTGGCCTAAAGTAGTATTCTTTGCTAATTAAAAAAAAAAAAAGGCTAGATGTCTTCTAAAGGAGTTGGCTGTGATAAGAGCCAGGTCTGTTGTTTGATAGGATTAGAAGATGGTGAGCTTATAATCAAGACAGAGTTACACATTGAGTCTTGTTTACAAGTTTTAGGGATGGCAGTGTTACCTAACTTTGATTATTGTGATAATCATTTCACAATATATACACGTATCACATCATCCTGTTGTGGAGTTCCCTTGTAGCTCAGCAGGTTAAGAATCGGGGTTGTCACTGCAGTGGCCCAGGTCACTGCTGTGGCGTGGGTTCAATCCCTGGCCTAGAAACTTTCAAGGCTGCAGGTGCAGCCAAAATGAAAAAAAAAAAAAAAAACCCGTCATGTTGTAGCCTTAAACTTATTCAGCTCTTATGTCACTGATATCTCAATAAAGCAGGATGCAGTTTGAGATCATGAAGTCCTTTCTCGGTGTGACCTTGTTTGTACACTGATCTCCTTCCATACTGACAGAGGAGCTGTCGTAAGGCAGGTTCCCGCAGCAGTCACCGGGTGTGCCCAGCTCCGTGTCCCAGCTCCGCTCGCGGTGGGCGAGCTGCCAGCCGGCTCCCCAGCTCTGCCGCCCTGACTGTGACTCAAGATACCGTGCTGACCTTTCTCCTCTTCTCAAAACCTCTGGCGGCTCCCATCTCATTCAGAGTGAGGTCGGGAAGCCCCTGGAGCCCACAAGCCCCTGCTCTTCTCTGACCTGCCCTGCCCCCCACTTCTTCTGCTCACCACCCCTGTTCACACCAGCCTCCTGGCTGTTCCTGAACTTGCCTAACACACTCCATCACAGACCTCTGCACATGTTGCACCTTCGGCCCGGAACGCTCTTCCGCCGTGTCTCAGCGTGGGCTCACGTTCAGGTTTTTGCTCAGATTTCACTTCCTCAGAGAAGTGTTAACCGTCCTGTCTAAAATATCACCAGCCCTCCCCCACAGCCACAGCCACAGCCACAGCCACAGCCACACAGCCACAGCCACAGCCACACCCACACAGCCACACCCACACACACACCTCATCCCTCTCTATTCCCCTTGCCTATTCTTTTATTTCCTTATGGATTTTGTCGTTAGTGACTGTGTTTTATTATTACATATTTATTTTACGTATTCATCTGCCTCCCCACACTATGGACTGGAACAGGGCTTAGCATATAGTAGGTACTCACTAAGTTTTGTTTTGTTTTTTTTGTCTTTTCAGGGCCGCACCCACGGCATATAGAAGTTCCCAGGCTAGGGGTCACATCAGAGCTGCAGCTGCCATCCTACACCACAGCCACAGCAACACAGGATCTGAGCCGCGGCTGTGACCTACACCACAGCTCACAGCAACAGTGGTTCCTTAACCCACCAAGTGAGGCCAGGGATTGAACCTGTGTCCTTGTGGATGCTAGTCAGGTTCATTAACCACTGAGCCATGACAGAAACTCCTAAGTATTTGTTGAGTGAATGAATGGAAAACCGAAACTGCCTCATATGGTTTCTAAGAGAATTAAATGAGATGTATGGTGTCTGTCATATAGTAAATAATAAATGATAACCATAATTTTTTAACAAAGTAATTTTTATTAGAATTTAACTTTCTGAGTTGAATATCAATCAAAGATAAGTAAAATGTAGAAAGTACAGTAGAAGATCATAAAATGAAGTTATCTGTATTACGATTTACTGCTCAAAAAAGTTTAGCTGAGTCTAGAGTGGGAGTGTCCTGCCTTAACAGCAACAGCGAAAGGCCAGGCTCCTAGCCCCTGGGTCGGCTCTGCATCTGAGGGCGATACAGTCCTTTGAGTGGTCAGTGCCGTGGCTTTTTCAAGGTTTTAAGGTTTCATCATGTGGAAGAGAAAAGGCTAAGACCCTGGCCAGCAAGCTCGCCCCCCCACCACTCCCCACTCAGGGCCCAGAAGTTAGGACCTGGGGCTGACGCTCTTGGCCTGCGGAGATGGTTCTGGAGGAGTGGGTGCAGGCTACACTCATGCCTTTTCCGTGATACAATCTGTGATGTTATTCAGGGTTTAATACCATGATGGGAGGAGGTTGGCTGTAACCAGGCTTTGGTGCAGTCAGAGGCGAAACAATCGAGACGTTTTCATCTGCGTGAGTCTGAAGGCTGAGCGCTACACGCTGTCTAGGGGAAGCACCAGCAGTACCGTAACTTCGTGCACCCAAACTGTCCAGTTACCTTGCCTGTTTATTTTCATTTACTTATTTTTTTATTTTGGCCACACCCATAGCATATGGAAGTTCCTGGGCCGGGGATCAAATCTGAGCTGCAGCTGTGCCCTACGGCACAGATCTGGCAGCAAGGCCAGATCCTTAATGCACTGCACCAGGCTGGGGATCACCTCAGCAGCAGCCTGAGTCGCTGCAGAGACGGTGTCGGCTCCTTAAACTGCTGTGCTGCAGCAGGAGCTCCCACCTTGCCTATTTAGACCGCGGCCTAGAACTACAGAGTAAGCAGAAAAGGGTTTAGCCGACCTTAGCAAAAAGGTCACTAAGTCCATGACTAAAACGTATGCACTCTTCTCAGATGCCCCTTAGCCCCTGGCTCGGGGCCCGCCCACTCCGCCCAGAGGTGTGTGTGTCAGGCTGAGCTGTCTGATTTCCAAATTCCCTGTCTTCAAGAGAAACAGAGCAGGAGAGAGACTGAGAGGTACTCTGCCAATCAGCGACTTGACAGCAAACATAAATGATACTCACTTGGCAGACAGTGTAGACCGGGCAGCAGAGGCCGAAGCAGACCAAAGAATTAAATCGCAGTGGTCCGCGTTCGCTCGCGACACGCGGGGTCCCTCCCCAGAACCCCGGGAGCCTGGCCGCGCCCCAGCCTGGATGCCGAGCACGGCCCCAAATTGTGCGCTTTCTCTTGGTGCTTGTTTTTCTTACCTGTGTTTTCTAATATTTTCACAAAAGTGGATAATATGTAATGTAAGCGCTTTAAAAAATGCTGAATATGCTCTAAGATAACGAAATAACGTAAAACTCAGGTTTTAAAGCTTTCCACCCAAAGTGGTTAAAATGAAAGGTTTTGGTGCTTAAGAGAGCAGATCTTCAGCTGTGTGTGGGGGGCTCGCTCAGGGTTCAGAAGAGACAAACACTGTGTTGTGAAAGAAGCTTGAGAACCTGAGGCCTGGAGAGCTAAGCGGGGAGGTGCTGGGCCTTCAGACACCCAGGTTGTTGATGCTTCCTGTCTGAGATGGAGCCAACTTTCCTAATCAATGTGAATTGTTGTGTATTTGATCTCATGGCTTACAACTTTAGGATAATTCTGAGTTTATGATAAGGAAAGTAAACCTAAAAAGATACTGTTATTAAAAAAAAAGATATTATTGATTCAACTGAGAAATTGAAAGTCCACACTGTAGAAAATGCTTTGTATACCTTTTTTCATCTTTCTGTTGTAAAAGGAGAGCCCCCTTAGAGGCCCTGCATAAGAGAAACGTCAATTTCCCCTTTGTGGATAACACTGTCTGAAAGAATCTCTCTTAATACAGCTAAAATTTTAAATTAGATAAGAGGGGAGTTCCCGTCGTGGCTCAGTGGTTAGCGAACCCAATTAGCATCCATGAAGATGCGGGTTCGATCCCTGGCCTCGATCAGTGGGTTGACCCGGCATTGCCATGAGCTGTGGTGTAGGTCACAGATGCGACTTGGATCCTGCGTGGCTGTGGCTCTGGCATAGGCTGGCAGCTGCAGCTCTGATTTGACCCCTAGCCTGGGAACCTCCATATGCCGCAAGTGCGGCCCTAAAAAGACAAAAGACAAAAATAAAATAAAATAAAATATAACAAAATAAAATTAGATAAGAAGAAAAGCAGGAGGCTTTTCTTTTTTGGGGGGAATTCCTATAAATGGTTTATATTTTATTTCCATTAAAACAGTCAGTGCAGAAACAATTGAGGCTTTTAAATTTCCTAGCAGAAAACATAGTAGGGATGGCTTTTTTTGCATATTATTAAACAAGCCTTAAGATTTTAAGTGGAAGTTTAAAAATCAACTTTAAAGGAGTGTAGGGAAAGTGAATATTTTGAGCCCTTACCATGTGCCAACCATTGCGTAAGTGCTTAATATGTATTCTCATTCTGGCCTCTTTCCCATCCTATGAGGTGATATTGTTATTTTTTCCTATTTTACAGATGAAAGAACCAAGAGTAGTTCAAACATAAACATTCTTTCAGGAATTTAGGGCCATATATGGTATAAAATCACAGTATCTGAATACGGTATAGTTATTTTAAAAACCTTTTTAGTATGGAACATTTCAAGTATATTCCAAAGTAGAGAGCACAGTGCAGTGACACCCCCCCACCCCCATCCCCCCGCTTCAGCAACTGTCAGCGTGTCTAGATCAGCTTCACCCATGCTCCAGCTCCCTCCTTCACCCCTCTACTCCCAGATTACGTGGATGCAAATCCCACACAGCAGAATATTTTTTAAAACAAAACCGTAATATATTAATCAGACTAAAAAGCTAATGGTCGTTCCTTAATGTCACACATGCGATCAATGTCTAGATTTTCCTGATTGTCACGTAATTTTTTAAATAACTCAGAATCCAAATAAAGTCCATACATTGCAGGTGGTTGAGATATCCCTTGAGTGGTTTAGTTCATAAATTCCCCCTTTATCTCTCTTCTTCCCCCTTGTAATTTACCTATTGAGTAATGCAGGTCATGTGTCCTGAGCAATTTCCCCTTGTCTAAATGTTGCTGATTACAGCCCATAATATCACTTAACATGTTCTTCTGCCCTGGTGTAGACAAAGATTGGTAGAGTTAGTTAGCAGTTTCAATTAGAGTTTCGGAGATTTGATGGTAGTTATAAATTTCATCAGATTCAGGTTCTACTACTTTATTTATTTTTGTCTTTTTGCCTTTTCTAGGGCCGCACTCACGCATATGGAGGTTCCCAGGCTAGGAGTCTAATCAGAGCTGTAGCCACTGGCCTGTGCCACAGCCACAGCAATGCGGGATCCGAGTCGCGTCTGCAACCTACACAACAGCTCACGGCAACGCCAGATCCTTAACCTACTGAGCGAGGCCAGGGATCAAACCCACAACCTCATGGTTCTTAGTCGGATTCATTAACCACTGAGCCACGATGGGAACTCCAAATTCAGGTTCTACTATTTTAAAATAAGCAAAATCACTTTGTAAACTCTTTTTTTCTATAACACATGCAAAATTGCTACATACATTATGAAGTCTGGTGTCTTATTTTGGATAGGAGTTGGGAATTCGTTTGTGTTTGTTTGTTTGTTTGTTTGTTTGTTTTAAAGTATATCCAGAATCTCTCCCCCTTCGTGCTCTTTGTTTGCCTTGACCATGGTAAGGGGAGGGGGGGCCACCTAGAGTGAAGGAGGAGTCGTGACACCCGGCTCTGTGCCACGTGTGTCCCCTGCATGGTGGCCAGGGACAGTGCTAAAATTTTCTTCTTTATAAAGTTGAGATTTCCTTCCTAATTGTTCCACATTTCCTTCCAATTCAGAGCACTATTTGGAGTCTAGCCATGCATATTTTTTAAGTTATTTATTTGGGGGAGTTCAAGGGATAGATCCATACATTTCTAAATCACCCCGTAAATGTAATCTCTTCCTTTTTCTCCCCCTTCTAGCTATTGCAAACATGTGACAACCTATGAAGAATCAAATTTCTCTCTGAGTTATCAATTTGTGATAAATCTCTTCTCCTTCTTGCTGAGAACAAAGCCCTCCTTACTCCATGAAGAAGTGAGCTTAGTAGAAAGGAGACTGTTCAAAACAAAATACATTACAACGAAAAAGAAATCTTCAAGATCCAGAAAAGTGAGAAAAAGTTGAGAAAAAACAAATGGAAAAATTGGGGCAGGGGTGGCGCGCACCCAGGATGTGTGGATTGAACCTGCGTTGCCGCTGCGGCGGCCAGAGACCCTTAACCCGCTCTGCCTCAGAACTTGGGGAGATATTTTAATAGTGATAATAATGTCAGATTGTAATATACATTCCAGAGAATGGTGAAAAATAGCATTTTATTGCACACATATACATACATAGATGTACACATGTATACACATATATGTATTATTAAACTGCTTATAAAATGTTTACTGGAAACAAGTGAACTTTGAATTTATTTTTTAAATGATGAATGTTCTCATTGTTAAAATGTAGCATATAAATGGTATTCAAAAGTTTGTTTTCATTGTATTTTAAAGCTAAATTTGCTTTTGAAACTGGATTGTTTCCTTATCTTTATACCCCCGAGTAAATCCCAGATGGATACAAGGTCTGAACTTTATAATTGGATACAAGATCTAAACTTTATTTATTGGAAGTATGAATATGTTGGAAAATGAGGCATTCCGACTTGGTCTGTTTATACCTGCAGTAAATGCTCACTGAGCGACTGGTATTCCAGGCACATGCTGGACCCTAGAGAGACAGCGCTGAACAAGGCCTCTGAAGATGGTCTGTTCTAGTTGGGCTTATCTTTTCCTGGCGGTGAATAGTTTTGAGATGTGAATGCACTTACTCCTAAAGAAGTCATTTCTTGATTAGGCGTCAAGGTAATTCATAAGGTTGAAATGCAGGCAAAGCCTTACTTTTCCCTTCTCTTTCCTCCCTTGTTAATCTTACTTTGTGGGTAGCCCAGAACTTTCCATAGCTCTGAGCAGTCTGTCTCAATATTTTTGAGTGTATGGAATTTGTTAGCAAATAGTGACTAAGTGAAGCTCATCGGGGTCTGGGTTGAGAAGATTTTCAACTATAAATTCAGTTTCTTTATTATCTATAAGGTTATTGAGGTTATCTATTTCTTCTTGAGAAAGCTTTGCTCTTCTAAAGAATGAAAATTTAAACCACTGGCTGGGAAAAAATATTTGCAAAATATATCTGATAAAGGACTTGATCTATAGGAATAATTCTTACAATTCAATAAGAAGCAGGAGTTCCCGCCGTGGCACAGTGGTTAACGAATCCGACTAGGAACCATGAGGTTGCGGGTTCGATCCCTGCCCTTGCTCAGTGGGTTAACGATCCGGCGTTGCTCTGAGCTGTGGTGTAGGTTGCAGACACGGCTCGGATCCTGCGTTGCCGTGAGCTGTGGTGTAGGTTGCAGACACGGCTCGGATCCTGCGTTGCTGTGGCTGCGGCGCAGGCCAGTGGCTACAGCTCCGATTAGACCCCTAGCCTGGGAACCTCCACATGCCGCGGGTGCGGCCATAAAATGACAAAAGGGAAAAAATAAAGAAAAGAAGCAAACAACCTAATTAAAAATGGACAGATTTAAACAGACGCTTCACCAAAGAAAATACACAGAGAACAAATAAGCACTTTGAAGTTGCTCAAAATCATTAGTTACCAGGAAACCGAAGTTAAAACCAGGACAGATTAGTACACACACACGAAAATGGCTTCAGTGCTAAAAGACTGCCCGTGGTACTGACAAGGATTTGAAGCGACTGGTGCTCCCAGCTGCCGGTGGGAGTGTGAAATGGCACGAGCATATTAGAAAACGGTTTGGTAGTTTTTAAAAAGTGAAAAATATATCTGTGATCCAGCCATTCTGTTACTAGGTGTCCACTCAGGAAGATAAAAGCGTTTTTCCACACGAAGAGGCTTCTAGGCAGGTATTCTAGCGTCTTTCTCTGAGGACACTGACACGGTGAACAACCGAATGGCATCACCGGGTGAAGGGGGTGGCGCCCACCGACGGAAGTCCGCCCAGCTCTGTAGAAAACCCAATTATTGCAATGCCTCTGCTCAGGGCTGGGGCTGGGGGTATATAAGAAACATATCTTTCTATAACTTAAAAGACCGCTTTACAAGGATCTGAACTGGAAAACTATTTGAATATTTATTTACCTGAATTTTCTGGAATCAACACTCTGATTTGAAGCGCATGGCACCTCAGCTGAGCAGAGTGGAATTTGCGCGCAGGCCTTGCAGCCGAGCCAGGTGAGAAGCACCAGCCCCGGGCTGTCCACGGGCCCCTGGCATGCAGCTGCCCTGGCCACCTTCCGCCTGCCCGGAGCGGGCGTGGAGATAAGTCTGGACCCTTCCAGGCCGGGGCCGCTTGGGAGGCCGGGCAGCTACTCCTGTGCTGCCCTCACCCACCCGTGTGGTCACAGGGCACCCTCCAGCCCTCAACACTTGCCTCAGCCGTTTCTAAACTACAGAGGGCAGTTACGAAGTCAGGCAGAACCAGGCTGGGTGACACAGTGGCTGTACAAACAGCGCCCGGTGGGACCCAGCAGAAGGGGTGGTCTACACCACCGGAGGGTTAGAGCAGGAGGAGCCAGCCCCGCGGGCCGCCCCTGCCGAGAGCAGGGACCACATTTTCTCCAACTGATCCCCTTTCAGGGAAGTAGTGCGTTATCTTGCCTGGAGAGTGACCAGTGGCTTGCTGGTTTGGATGGAATCACTCTTATGAACAAATTTGAGGGTTTTTTAAATTAAATTACTTACTGCTACAGTGAAACAATTTCATGATTGAGATGACTACCCTAAAGGGAAATAGCACCAAGGAGGATTTCACATGGTCTCAGGTCCAGTAACTATTGTAATAGGGTGAATGAGGTCTTCTAGGGGCTGGAAATAGAATGCAGCAGCTATTTCTGCAGAAGAGGGGGGAGTCCTCAAACTGTTTTATATCTCAATGATCAGTCTAAGTTCATGGCCATGCAAATATAGAATACATGTGCTGAAACTGAGTTAAATTTCATGTTTGTTTGTTTGTTTTTTCTTAGTCTTTTGGCTACACCTACGGTATGCAGAAAAGTTCCTGGGCCAGGAATCGAACTGGTGATACAGCAGTGACAACACCAGATCCTAGGCCACCAGGGAAACTCCCTAAATTTCATGTTTTTAATTGTCTTAGATCGTGAAAACATCATGGAAAGCACAGTGGTGAGACATTTCTTAAGCATCTATCTGCTTATTGAACATTGTACATGTTTTCTCATTTAATGTATGTAGATAAATGCAGCCATCTACAACTACAACCTTTAACGGTTTGGTAGCAGTAGATAAAAGCAAAAACTTTAAACGCATTAAAATTTTTCTTTAAAAATTTAAATCAATGAGAGTACAACAAGCATCTTTTCCATGAGCATACAGAACAGTGGCCCAAACAGTTCATTAATCAGATAGCACATATGTTTTGAACATAGTTTTGTCAGTTTGTGGGTTTTTTTTTTTTTTAATCCTTCAAAAAATGCAGGTTTCTTTGGGCAGTTGGAGATGCTGTGTTCGACTTCTGAGGAACAGGGGTGCTTTTTACCTGCCAGCTCTGGCTTCTCTTGCCTCGGATCCGTCAACACTGTTACGGGCAGTAATGACGGTTCGCAGGGTGATGAGCCACGGGCACCTGATCTCAGCGAAGGGTAGCGCTTCTCCCAGACAAAAAGCAGCAGGCCTGTCACTGCCACTCACAAGTGGCACTTCTGTAGCCCAGAGGAAGGAGGCCAAGCACTGACCTGCTGAGTGTCTGCAGTTGTTTGTTATCTTTGCGTTTCCCGCCCCACTCCGTGGGCACAAAGCCACTTAAAAAAAAATTTTTATTTTAGAACAGTACTAATTCCACCCTATATTGACACAGAAAGCTGGATTGCCTAGAAGGAGAGAAGGAGCATTATTTCTGAGTCTCAAGGAAAATCTTGAATAGAATTTCCACAGTGTGGCAGCTATAAAACTTCTGAGTTATTATATACTGCAGAGTTAAAAGTGTTTAAAAGTGTGTATTTTTACCTTGAGTAGGTAGCCAGTAACATTTTTCAATGTAAAATGCCTCTGCATTCTTGCAAGCTGAGTAAATTCACACAGTATTAAGTCTCACAAAATGTTTTCGAAAAGCCCTTAGCGTATGTCCCCTTGTTTTGTGCCCTTGTGAAGTATTTAAGCATAAAGTGGTTTGGGTGCCAGACTTAACCTGATAAATACACTATGACTTGAACTTACAAAAGAGCCCTTTTATTGACTATAAATTAAGAACTTGGTGTTTCAGCTCCCTTGGCCTTTTGCCCTCTGCAACAATGATTTCCTTCTGGAACAATTAGTACGTGTTTTATGGATATTTGAGTTGAACGGGGTGACTCACAGATATTCCCAAAGGAATTTTTAAGTTAGAAAGAATACCACTCAGATGTAATTATCGTTTGTCCACGTTACATCCGATTAAATGATTAGGTTAAACATTACCTAAAATGAAAAAAGGTGGTCTCTGAATTTGAAATTTCCCAAAATTAAAGTAGGGGAAATATTTTTTTACCATGTCAGAGGAGAAAATATTATAAAACATGTTTCTTGTTTTCACCTTTCTCTCCTTAGAAATTCACACTAGATGGAGTTCCTGTCATGGCTCAGTGGTTAACGAATCCGACTAGGAGCCATGAGGTTGTGGGTTCGATCCCTGGCCTCACTCAGTGGGTTAAGGATCCGGCGTTGCCGTGAGCTGTGGTGTAGGTCGCAGACGCGGCTCAGATCCCGCGTTTCTGTGGCTGTGGCGAAGGCTGGCAGCTACAGCTCCGATTAGACCCCTAGCCTGGGAACCTCCATGTGCCGTGGGTGCAGCCCTAAAAAAGACAAAAAGACCAAAAAAAAAGAAAGAAAAAAAATTCACACTAGAATAAAAATCTCCCTGGGGCGGTCTCTGTTTGGGGTCCCTGGCACCCTAAGCATGCACCCAGCTGGGCCCTCGGGTGGGGGCCTCCTCTCCCACTCTCCACTCGTCCATCCACAGTTTGCACGTGTCAACCCCTCTCCACGCCCATCCGTCCACAGTTTCTTAACGTGCAGCCCAGGAATCCACGTCCAGTCCGGACGGGGCTCATGCAGACACCCCCGCGGCCCTGCCTGGCCCCTCCTCAGCACTGCCTGCCGGAGGATCAGAGAGGGTGGCTGGCCTCGCAGTGGGCATTTTATCACCCTGCACCATCCCCGGGGACTGCCCGCCACCCAATTTCCCGCCTCCCTGACCTCCACCTCCTGCATCAGCCCTCTGTCTGAAGAGGCCTCAGGGGGCGCTCTGTTCTTCCAACTCCCCTGCACCCCCAGCACAACCTGTTTGGGGCATTTAGTTTAGCTGCTTCTGCATGTGCCCTAGGCAGAAAGACTTTGAGGCTGGGGGCCGTTTCTCATGGCTCCACATGGAACCCTACATTCATGTTTAATAAATGCCTTTGGAGTTCCCTGTGGCACAGCAGGTTAAGGATCCAGCATTGTCACTGCAGTGGCTTGGATTGCTGCTGTGGCACACTTTCGATCCCTGGCCTAGACGTTCCCACATGCCCTGGGTGCAGCCAAAAATAAATAAACAAGGTACCTTTGATGAAACTAGTGATGGTAAAGGGAAGCTTACAAAAAGCTTCCCATGTTCTCATCAGTTACCGCAGTGCAACGATCGCTACTTAATGAACTCGGTTGTTTGCCTTCCAAATGTTGGTTTTAAATCAAATTGAAGTACTTTTAAAACAGAAAGGGGACATGGGCATAACTTCTGCCCACGGTGTACCTGTGGCCTCATCCAGTATCTATCTAGTGCCCAGAACGTGCCAGGCACTGTTCTAAGCCCTTGATGCAAATCGCCTCGTTCAGTCCTCCAAACGAGCAAGGACGCTGAGTCGTTCCCGTCCCGGGGAGCCTCGCTCCAGAATCTGTGGGCTTTGCTAGCTCACAGCGCTGTTTCCCGAGGGCCTCACCCCGATGATGTCAGCGTGGAATCTAAGGAACCCAAAGGCTACACGGAAGAGGAAAGCATCAGCCTGTGCGACTGGAGTCGGTCCTCACCAACGCCCTCTCCCAGCCTCCCCCGAACCTGTCTGGCCTCTGTCTCTCAAACACAGCACCATTCCACCGGTCGCCAGATATAAGTCCCCCGCCCCCCTCCCCGATCTGTCACCCCCCGCGTCTCATCCATCGCTCAGCCCTGGTGGCTCCACCACCGAGCACCTCTCAGGCCAGTCTCCAGACCTACTGCCCAGCTCAGGCCCTCGTCACCTCTCTCCTGGTAGGTTGCAAAACCTCTCACCTTTGCAAACATGTCTCATTCCTCTGCCAGTTACTTTCCAAAAATAGGTGTGATGATACTCAGAGGCTCAAAAGCCTTCAGCGGCTCCCTGCTGCCTACAACCTGATGGCTTGCCCTGGGTTCCAGTAGACGGAGGCTCCCGCACAAGCCTCGCTGGCCACGCCCAGGCCCGCCCCTCCTTCTCTGGCAGTCGGCTCAGCCTGCCGGGCTCTGCGCTGTAAGCAGTGTCCTCCCCCAGCTCAGGAGAGCCTTTCTTCTTCCTTGATGACCCTGTTCAAACGCATCTCCTCCACTTTCCCCACCTCAGCTGCCCAGACGGAACCCATCCTTCCCAAAGCACAGGGCACAGCCCTCATTAGGGCATTTATAACGCTGGTGCCAAGTGCCTGGGGCACCAGGAGCAGTGTGGCTGCCAGACCGTGAGTCAGGTGTGTGCGTGTACACCGAGGGCTGGATAGGAGGCTCTGAGGCTAAGACGCTTGCAAGCCTGGAGTTCCCATTGTGGCTCAGCAGGTTAAGAGCCCGACTAGTATCCACGAGGATGAGAATTCTATCCCTGGCCCCGCTCAGTGGGCTAAAGATCTGGTCTTGCCACAAGCTGTGGTGTAGGTTGAAGATGCAGCTCGGATCTGGCGTTGCCATGAGCTGTGGTGTAGGTTGCAGACGCGGCTCGGATCCTGTGTTGCTGTGGCTGTGGTGTAGGCCGGCAGCTGCAGCTCCGATTTGATCCCTAGCCTGGGAACCTCCATATGTTGCGGGTGTGGCCCTAAAAAGACAAAAGAAAAAATAAATAAATAAAAGTATAGTAGCTGGGTCACTGTGCTGTATAGTAGAAATTGACAGAACACTGTAAACCAACTATAGTGGAAAAAATAAAAATCATTAAAATAAAATAAAAGGACCGAAGGGGACCAAGCAGGAAGTGCTCAGCTGACCCCCACCCCAGCTGTGCAGTGACGCCCACAATAGTTACAGACCAGACACACGCCGGTTCCTGTCCCCTGATGGGAGACCCTTCAAGGCCTGCTTCTACTTTTCCCTTGATGCTCATTGCAAAGTTCTCTTACTTCTTCCCTTCTCCTTTTCACAACCTCTGGATCTTCCCTTCTCTCATCACCAACGGACAGACGTAACTCAAAAGTCCAGATACTGGAACTGACAGTCTCATGATTTGGAAAAGAAATTCGGGAGTTCTCCTGAGGTGCAGAGGTTAAGGATCTGGCCTTGTCACTGCTGCGGCACAGGTTCCAGCCCCGGCCTGGGAACTTCTTTCTGCCTCGGGCTGGGGCCAAGAACAAAGTAGAAGAGATATGCAAAAGTGAGTGTATCTGTACCTAAAAATCGAGGTCATGGAAGGTCGACTTTGGGCAAGTGACTTAATCCCCCTTTCCTGGCTTCCTACTTTTAAATGAGAATAATATCGCTTGTGCATTGAAGTTTGATGAGATGTTACAACAATTTTCTTTATTATTATTATTGTTGTTGTTGTTGCTTTTTAAGTCCACACCCATGGCATGTGGAAGTTCCCAGGCTAAGGGTCCAATCAGAGCTGCAGCTGCAGGCCTACACCACAGCCACAGCAATCCGAGCCACATCTGTGACCTACACCACAGCTCACGGCAATGCTGGGTCCTTAACCCACTGAGCGAGGCCAGGGATCGAACTCGCGTCCACGTGGATACTAGTGAGATTCTTAACCCACTGAGCCACAACGGGAACTCCACAACAATTTTAAATGGGTATTACTTTACGGTTGGAGATGTTTTACCGCTAGATATCTTTTCTTGGAAAAATATGTGGGGCAGCAAGCAAAGCCACGGCCTCCCAAATCCTTGTCTGGGGCATTTTCTTGAAATGGCAGCAGAGCGTCATGGCTCCACCTCCCACGGTGTTAGTCACAGGAAAGAGAGGTTTACTGGAGGTTAGGACCAGTGCTCCCGAGCCGACAGTTTTCTGACAGCTGTGTTGCAATCGCTAAGGCTTCATGGCAAGATCAATCGGCAGTGAAGCCATAAGAAAAGAATGTGAGATATCTGGGCTCTTGTTGCCAGGCAGAGGGTGACACCCAACTGACATCGCTTCTTCTGCCCCATTCAGAACCAGGGAGAGGGTCTGGGTCGAATGCCAGGCATTCGGCAAGACCCACCCGAGACTGCAGTCACCCTGGCCTGGCAGGTGGGCAGGGGGAGTGGGGAGATGAGCCTCCAGGAGCCAGCCCGGTCCCAGCAGTGCCGCTAAGGACAAGGGAAAGGAGAGCGTGTGGCTGCCAAAATGTGGAGCTTGAGAACCAGCTTAGAGGACAAAATCAAATGCTCTCTCCCAAGTCAGATGCTGTCACCAGGAGCCCCCTGCCCGCAGCTCTGCCACATTTCAAGTGCCCAGGCTGCTCTGTGGTCTGGCTCCAGGAGAAACCCAGAATATCAGGAAGAAGTATTCACATACCACCTAGAGGGAAAGCGTGGGGTTTGGAAACAAGACACCTGGGTTCATGTCCCCCGTTTACTGGCTGTGAGACTTTGAAGGTGTCATTGGATCTCTGGACCTCGTTTCTCCGTGCACTTAACCCTGTCTACTTCAAAGCGCTGCTTTAAGATTCAGCTAAGCTGGGGGTGAGGGGGGGACATTCACTCTGAACACGGAACACGCTGGATGAAGGTTACTGTCCCTGCCAGCCTGAGTGAGTCATCGATCCTGTGTAACGTGCTGATGCCCATGCTAGGCAAAGAGGGATTTCTAAAAATATGACATATAGGAGTTCCCTTCATGGCTCAGTGGTTAACGAACCCAACTAGGATCCTTGAGGATCCACGTTCAATCCCTGGCCTCACTCAGTGGGTTAAGGATTCAGCATTGCCATGAGCTGTGGTGTAGGTTGCAGATGAGACTCGGATCCTGCATTGCTGTGGCTGTGGTGTAGGCCAGTGGCTGCAGCTCCAATTAGACCCCTAGCCTGAGAACTTCCATATGCCATGGGTGTGGCCCTAAAAAACATAAAAATAAAAATATGACATAGAGTCACACAATGAGACACCAACATCAAATGCTATCACTTGCATGTGGAATCTAAAAAAAGGACACAATGAACTTCTTCACAGAACAGATACTGACTCACAGACTTTAAAAACTTACGGCTTCCAAACGAGACAGGTTGGGGGGGTGGGGGGGTGCACTGAGAGTTTGGGATGAAAATACTATAAAATTTGGTTGTGATGTTTGTTGTATACCTATAAATGTAGTAAAATTCATTAAGTAATAAAAAATATGACATAGTTTCTGTTCCTTAAGCACCTTTTTTCTTTTTTCCTTTTTTTTTTTTTTTTTGCTTTTTAGGGCCATGCCCACGGGATACGGAAGTTCTCACGCTAGCAATGGAATCACAGCTGCAGCTACCGGCCTATGCCACAGCCACAGCAATGCAGTATCTGACCTGCAGTCTGTGACCTACGGCCACAGCTCATGGCAAAACTGGGTCCTTAACCCACCAAGCAAGGCCAGGAATCGAACACGTTTCCTCATGGATACCAGTGGGTTTGTAACCCTCTGAGCCTCAACTGGAACTCCAGAGATACGGGTTTTAACTTCTGTTTTAGAGAGCTGTTATAGACAAACTAAATCTGCTATTCAGGAGTTCCAACTGCGACACAGCAGAAACAAATCCAACTGGGATCCATGAGGATGGGGGTTCAATTCCCGGTCTTGCTCAGTGGGTTGGGGATCTGGCATTGCCACAGGTTGTGGTGTAGGTTGCAGATGAGGCTCAGATCCTGTGTTGCTGTGGCTGTGGTGTAAGCTGGCAACTGCAGCTCCAATTCAGCCCCTAGCCTGGGAACCTCCACATGTCATGGGGGTGGCCCTAAAAAGCAAAAAAAAGGGGGGGGAGGTGGCGATATTCAGATTTAGAAAATAAACCCAACATTTTTCTTTAATGAATCTAAGTTCTAATTACCTCAGGTCTTTACTGTTCTTATTTTTGGTTTTATGGTTTGAGATTTGTTCACTCATCCCATGTTTATTTCACGACGATTGTGTATCAGGCACCAGAGGCCACACATCTTCCGTAACAGGAGGGTCGCTGAGTCCGGTCCCAGACCTGGCACAGAAGGGAGGAGACTGAGAGGCAGAACAGAGGCTGCGGGGGAACGGGCCCCTTTAAGGAACCCTGCACACCCTCCATGTGAACACCGGGAGGCTGGCGGAGTAAAAAGAAAGCAGGGCAGTCCCTGCTCTGTTGAGAAGCTCCTACTGTGGGGGAGACAGACACAAACAGAAAAAGGAGCACTGCCTGAGCCATAAGAAAGAACAAGATCATGCCATTTACAGCAAAGTGGATGCAGCCAGCGAGTATCCTACTAAGTGACGGAAGCCAGAAAGAGAAAGACAAATATCGTATGATACCACTTATATGTGGAATCTAAAATAGGGCACAGACGAACCTACTTACAGAACAGAAACAGACTCAGGCATGGACAGCAGACGTGTGGTTGTCAAGGGTGGGGAGTGGGCTGGACCAGGAGTTTGGGGTTGGTAGATGCAAACTGCTACATTTAGAAGGGATAAGCAATGAGGTCCTGCTGTGCAGCACAGGGGACTAGATCTTGTTACTTGGGATAGAACATGATGGAAGATAATATGAGAAAAAGAACGTACATATACGTATGACCGGATCACTTGGCTGTATAGCAGAAATGGACAGAATATTACATATCAATTATATTTTAATTAAAAAAAAAAGAAAGAAAATTGGAGTTCCCGTCGTGGCGCAGCAGTTAACGAATCTGACTAGGAACCATGAGGTTGCGGGTTCGATCCCTGGCCTTGCTCAGTGGGTTAAGGATCCGGCGTTGCTGTGAGCTGTGGTGTAGGTCACAGATGTGGCTCAGATCCTCCATTGCTGTGGCTGCGGCGCAGGCTGGCAGCTGTAGCTCCGATTGGACCCCTAGACTGGGAACCTCCACATGCCGCTGGTGTGGCCCTAAAAAAGCAGAATAAATAAATAAATACATAAATAAATAAAATAAAATGGGGTATTGCAAACAGAATGTGGAAGTGAGGGGTACGCAAGGATTATGGGTGCACGTGGGTCACATACCTCAGCCTAGAGGCCAGGGAGGCCGCCTGGAGGAGTGGTGGTCCTAGCCCAGCCTGGAAGGTTGAATGCAGGAGAGGCGGGGCATTGCGGGGCGTCTCTCCGCGGAGAGCAGCGCGGGAATGCACAGAACTGCACAAGCGCAGGGCGAGCTGTTCAGTCTCCATCCGTGCTACTAGGAGTCTGGATCTTATCCGGGCCTGACCTAAATCGGGTGCTTTATAAAGGTCACCTGGCCTCACCTGGAGACGGATTAGAGGAAGAAGAGGGAAGGATGAGGTAAAAGAGACGGGCTTTCCCAACTCGGGTCACGCCCGCCGCTCCACTCTGCTGAGTTGCACCGTATCCAGGGACCCCCTGTACTATGATTTACTTAAACTTTTAAAAAGTTAGCTCACTTTAGAAACACAATTTATTTCAATAAGCTAGTGAATAAGAAAAAAGAAGGGGCTCCTGGCTCCAGCATCCTATTCAGGGCTAGAGAACAGAGACTGGAAAGAGCAGAAGGGGGTGGCGAGAAGCATCTGTGGTTTCTAGTTTAGGTCCCAAGAGGCCTGAAGCACAGGGAGCAGGAAGTAGGTGGGAAGAGATGTGGGGTCAGTGGCACTGAAGGAAGGCCCCCATGGACACCATGTTGCCAAATCCTCATCTCCCTTGAGCTCCTGGCAGCATGAGACCTGGCTGGCTCCGCCTTCCTCCTGGCTCCAGCTTCCTCCTCCCTCAGTGAACTCCCCCCTCCTCAGGCCTGGCTTCTCTGCAGGACCCTCTTCTTCTCCTCTGTGCTGGAGGCTCCACCATCCAGTGTGGGTACCTTCTGTCCTCCCCGGTTGCCATGGAGATCCATTTCATCTCCAGGCTTTCTGTGCGATGAGTCCCAGATGTCCTTTTAACACAGACTTCTTGCCAAGGCCTCAGACCCATAGCGAACCAACCATCTACCACATAATCCCTGCCCCCATTACGTCCTTGGCTGCGTCTCCCCCATGCTGTGCTCAGGCCCTGCGGGCCGCCTGCCCTTCACTGAACACACTGAGTAGAGTCCCCATCATTCTCAGCGCCCTGCAGCTCCTGGACCACCTCCTGAAGGCCTGGCCTCCTTTAAGTCTTCAAAACCGACTCCACCCCACCTTCCCCAGCTGCCTGACTTTCTTCTCCCCCGCAGAACCTACCATTTTCTAACATAATACACGATTTACTTACTTTGTTTATGGTCTGTTTCCCCAAGGAGGATGCCGGAGGAAGGCAGGGAATTTTGTCCCCTCTGTTGGCTGCAGTTTCCCTGGCCTCTAGAACAGTGCCTGGCATAGAGCAGGTATCACAGTAATATTTGCTGAATGGATAAGCAGACCCTGGAGAAGGGAGCTGCAGCTCAGGAAGGGCAGTTGGGGTGGAAATGATTGGAAGCTGGATGGCAAGAGGAGTGAGATGGTACTAGAGGTGCTGGGGCGGCAGTGGGGGAGGAGAGGGCAGTGCGGGAGACGGGGGGTGGGGGGGCGGGGGGGGTGGAGTCCAGATGCGGCTCTAAGGGCCAAGAGGTAGGCAGAGATGGAAGTTCGAGACTGGTGGGCGCAGGCAGTGACCGGGGGAGGAGCAGGCATCAAACGGAGGCGGCTCAGCGGAGGCTGGGGAGACCCCTCCGCGGGCACCCACCTGGCAGCACCAGGGCAACTGGTTAGGAGACTGTGGCAGTTTTCCAGTGACTGTCACCCAGTGGGACAATCTGAAATGGATGAAGAAGAGGTTCTGAAGCCGGACAGCTTCTGGGGGCAAGACAAGGAGGGGACATCTGAGCTTCCCCGGGGAAAAGCCCGAGCCTCGTAAGTAAGTGGACGCGGACTGAGAGGTGAGATGGGGCACGAGGGGGGCGGGGCGCTTCACAGATGCCAGGCGGGGCGGTGGCCGAGGCCCAGAGCGGCCGGCGGGGCACCGTGAGGGGCGCAGACGCCGGGCGGGGAGGCTCCATCCCTGGAGCAGCAGAAGGCTTGGGTGGGCGGGCGCAGAAAGAAGCGAGCCCAGCGCCCGGGAAGGCGGCGTGGGCGGCGGGGGACTGTGACCGCCAGGCGGAGCTGAGGCTTAGCGCCTGGTCGCCCTCGGGTGGGCTCGCTGAGGCCCGCCGAGGGGCTGCGGGAGCGCCGGGAGCCTCGCGGCTTCGCCTGTCCAGGATGGAGGGAGGCCGCGAACGCCCGCCAGGCCACACGGACGCGGCCACGCGGAGCGCGGCCACGCGGAGCCGCGGCCCTCCGCCCGCGCCGCTCGGCCCCGTCGGCCCCGCCCCGGCGCCCCGAGCGCCGACCAATCAGACAGCCCCGCCGGCCTCCCGGCCCCGAGGACCCGCCCCGTGCGGGCGCGCCGCCAGCCAATGGGAGGCCGAACTCGGGCGCCCAGTGCGCGCTGCCCGCGCGGAGCCGGCTCAGAGCGAGAAAAGCGAACCCAACCCGTCGGGGCCGCCGCTCCGGACTTGCCGCCGCCGCCGCCGCTGCCGCCGCCGCCGCCGCCGCCGCCTCCTCCCCCCGGATCGGGTGTACTGTCCCAACCCGAAAGTCCAGTTCTGCGGCCCGGCAGCGGCGAGCGAGCGCGATGACACAGGAGTACGACAAGTGAGTGAGGGCGCCGGCGCGCGAGTCGGGCCGTGCGGCCGGGGCCGCTGCTGTGCGCCTGGCCGTTCGCACCTGCCCCGAGGCCGGGCGGGCGAGGCGAGGGCCGGGCGGGTGCGAGGCCGGGCGAGGGGCGCCGGTGCCAGGCTGGGTGCGCGCGTCTGGCCGTCCACTTTATTCTACGGCGCGGCCTCTGCCGCTCGGCACCCCTGCCCCGCCTTTGTTCCACCGAAGCCACCTGGGAGAGCCCTGCCTTGGGGGCCCCGGCCTCAGCGTCCTGGTCTGGGGGATGACCCCACGGGAGTGTCCCGGTTCTGCTCTCCCGTGGCCCCGGGGACGCGGAGGGAGCTTCGGGGCGCCCCGCTCGCGGGCTGCGGCTCCGATGCGCCGACGGCCCGGTGTCCCCAACCCGGGCGATTTTGCTCAGTGAAGCCAATGGGGCTCTTTGGGACGCGCTCCGCGGCTGTAAAGGGAGACTTCTCAGGTAATCTCTTGTCGCTCAACCGTGTCATTTGGCCAGCCTACTAGAACTTCCGAGAGATTTAGGGAAAAGTTGAAGTGCTCTGCCGTCCCGGCATTTTCTTTTCCCTGGCTGGCTCTGAGAGTGAGAAAATTGTTGTAGGAGTTATTTTGCCACTTGCATCATTGATGGTAATTACAGATTACTGTAATTAAAAATGCTCGGAGAATATCAAGAGGATGAAACTGAAATCGGGATGGTAAACTAGAAAGCACTGTGCTTACTAATAGGCTTTTTGGCCTTTGCGATTAAGGAAATATTTTGACAAACGTAAGGCGGTAATGTAAGCTGTGAACATTATGGAACACTGGATGAGGGACATTTCTGTATTTTTTTGCAATTTTTCTGTAGATATAAAATGGTCTCCCCCCCCCCCCCAAAAAAAAAGGAAATCGCACCAAACCAATCAGTATATTTCAGGTCATTAAATCCAGGGCAGGGGCTACCTTACCCTGTTTTAAATTTTTTGCTGAGGATGGATTATTTGGGTTGAGGGTGCTCTTTTTCTGGATGAGAGGTTCAGATATTATTATGTATGGAATAACTTAAGCAGATTAATCTTGTGCTGTAGAATACGCAGATAAATGATGGCTTGAAATAAATTTCAGGCGTCTTCAGAGTAGAGACCTCTGATGAAAAAGCTTAAGACCCGGAGAAGGCAGTGATGAGCCTTTAGGGACCAACAGCGGCCTGTCATGAGGAAGTAGACTGAAAAAGGCACCTGGTTTCGTGTTTATTTCTTGACTTATAGTTCAGATAAGGCATATTTCCAGAGCTAAAATTTTGGCCTTAGGCACGGTTTGGAAATGTAAGACACCTTCAGGGTGATCACAAACAAAACCATCTGCGAGAAAATATTTTCTGCTGCTTGTACAGATTTGGGATGGGGGTGGGAGAAGAAAGGAAGCTGAAAAACTAGCATTGCGGGAACTGAATGAGCCAAGTGCTGTCATAATCTTCTGGAAGAGCAGCTATTACACTATTAATAATAGCTTAGCAGGACACCCGCAGGTCACCCCCAGGTACCACTGGTTCAGTAGCTTTTGTTCTCTCCTTCTGATGACACGGGGGACGACCCTTTGTCTAGTTACTAACTTTTTTTCAGTTTTGAGATTTGTAGAAACTCTTCCTTTTTAAACCAGCCGTGTGCTTTGAATAACCCACTGCGTTTGTTTTATGTTAAAATCGGGCACCACCTCAAGACTTCTTTTCTTAGCAAATTTGAGCTCCTAGGACCTAAAGCCTAGTCCTGAGTGAAAACCTTGGCTTTGAAATAAAACTTAATTTTGACTGAGGATGAATTAAGTTGTTGGACCCCCCCAACCCCCGTTTTCAAAGATGTTCTCCTTTTTCTCAGTCTGGGTCTGTTTTTAAAGGGCCATGCTGACTGCCAAACCCTAACCTTTGTTGATTACTGGCAAAGATAATCTTTCTACATTCACTTTTAGAGTGGGTAGGTCACCTTTAGGCCATTTCCATATTTCATTTGTGTGTTGCAATAAGAACTGCACCTTTAATTTGCTTGTTAGAATCGTGATAATTCAGGGTAGTTCTGAATATTTAAAATTTTTCTTCCTTAAAACAAAACAAAACAAAAAAACCTGCTTGATTTTGCTGGAGGCAGTGTTCCACTTTTTCTCCTTATTGACTTACTGAACAAAACCAGCTGAACGGTTGTTGAGACTGTTTACCTTTCAAGCTTTTTGGAATCAGTAATGTTTGCTTTAATCTTTTAAGTTAAATCTTCTGTGAGACTCCACGAAGCTCTCCGTGGACAGGCTGGGTTTTTCCCACCAAGCTGCAGTGTCAGAGTGAAACAGTTTGTGCCCAGTGTGGAAAACCGGTAAAAAGTTTTAGAACCAGATTTCCCACCTATTTCCTTAAAAATCGCTTTTTGTTCAGTGGCTTCATTTATTGTCGTAGATTCTTAAGGGTTTATCTTCTGAGATAAACAGTTAACTCCCAGGCCAGAAAACTGTGCCTCCTTATTGATTTACAGTCCCCTTTGGCCACATTCCATGGTCATAATCTGCCGGTAATCAGTAGGATATTCTAACTTTCTCATATACCCCCGAGGATTAAACCAAGTATCCCTTTTTCTCTGCGTCCCCTCCTCCTCTCCGCCTTGTTTGTCGTTTCTAAGGCATGGCGTCACCAGCAGCAAGCAGGAAGTAGCATGTAGCAGCATGATGACTGCACCGTGTAGACTCTGTCTAAGAGGGTACAGTCGTGGGTGTCTAGGTCCGAAGGGAGTGACTGCTGTGTTCTGCTTTACTCTGTCCTCGTGTTTGTTTATGTAAAAGTGTTTATGTGAAAGCCTGATACTTTCTTGGGTGGGTTTTTGTCTTGATTTTTGTTTTTGTGTGTGCCCGCTGGCGTGTCCTGGGTTCCACGCGTGGGTTAACTGCAGGTTCCCTGGCTGCTTCAATAGCTTGTGTCTTTTACGGGGTGACCCATGGGGCTGCATTTACGTGGGGAATCTTCTGGCCTCGTCTTCACTTACTTGACCAGGGTCATGAGTGCAATAAGGGACTGGGTTATTGGAACGCAAGGAACTGGTTGTTTGCTTTTTTTAAAAAAAAATAGCATACGGTGGCTTGCTGTAGAAAAAAGATGTGAGAGAGCTACAGGTGTGTTTTTTTCTTGTTGCACAAATTCCTCTAAAGCAAACGGCCGGTGCTGGTTCTTCAGAATGAAGCCCTTTATCAACAGCGGCGCTCCTATACCAGCGAGGATGAAGCCTGGAAATCGTTCCTGGAAAACCCTCTCACGGCAGCAACCAAAGCGATGATGAGCATCAACGGAGATGAAGACAGCGCAGCCGCACTGGGCCTGCTCTACGACTACTACAAGGTAGGCTCGCTGCTCTTTAAAAACCCTTAACAACAGTCCGAGGTGCACTTGATTCAACAGCATATAAAACAGTCATTTGCTGGGAGAACGTAATGCAAGGTGCTTCTGTAGTGACTATAAATAGTTTAATGAATACTTTGACCTACTGTGGTTCAAAGCCGAAAATCTACAAGCATAGACTCAAAGGGCTGAAGCAGCCAGCTGTTCTGGCTCTAGCTGAAAGATGAAGCTACTACAAGAAGATGTTAGCTGTCTCTTAATGAGATGGATGGTTTTTCCGAAGGTAGTTCTTCGTGCCATCTGGAGTGGATGGTAGCTTGTTTCCCTGGGCTCTGACCTTTATTCCGATGTAGTCAGAGTGATTCCCTTTTCCTTAGATTCTATTACAGAGCTTTTTTTTTTTTTTTTTTGGACTTTTTGTCATTTTAGGGCCGCACCCACGGCATGTGGAGGTTCCCAGGCTAGGGGTCTAACAGGGGCTGTAGCTGCCGGCCTTCACCACAGCCACATCAACGCGGGATCCGAACTGCATCTGCAAACTACATCACAGCTCACGGCAATGTCGGATCCTTAACCCACTGAGCAAGGCCAGGGATCGAACCCGCAACCTCATGGTTCCTAGTCGGGTTCATTTCCGCTGAGCCACGACGGGAACTCCCAGAGCGTTTGATTTGACCCTGGGATCCATAAAGGAAAAAAACACCCCCAAACCTGTATTTTCTAGCCTTAGACTTTCTGGTTTCTAAGATCAGGGTATATTTTGCTGCCTGTTTGTGGAGATCCGGATTAGAGTTGATTAAATACGATCTGTCCTCTCCCTGTATCATCATCATTATCCTAATAATACTGGCTGCCTCCTACTGACTAATTGTGTTATTCTAGACGTGTTACCAGAATGCACGTTGTTTCTGATCCCTCCAGGAGCCCCGCAAGATGTGTGCCGTTATTCCTGTTTTACAGATGATAAAAATAAAGTTCTCCGGTCACCACTAGTATGTGTTACGGCCAGGACTTCAGGTTGTGCCATGTCCCCTCCTCAGGGTGCCTTGCTGTCTCCTGGGGGATGGGCTTTACTTGCTGTGTTCCCCTTGGCATTCTTTCTGACCAGTAGCTGGTATGTGGAGATGGCCATGTATTACGGTTTACTATCACCATCTTTTTGTTGTTAAAACTTCCACACCTCTAGCAAACTTAAAATGCCAAGATAATTAACTCCTAGATGGTTTCACCCGGATTCACCAATTACCTGCCTTTTGGTACGTTCTGACACGGTATTCTTTTTTGAATACAAGAAAGGCAGAGGGGAAAAAAGCAAAGATAGATAGATCATCAAAATCAGGGAGGGGAAGGCCTAAACAAAAGATCTCGTTATTTTCTGGTCTGAGGTCCTGTGTCCAGCTTGTCGGGTTTGAGGGCCCGGGTTCTTTTCCCTGACTCTGAATGACAGCTTGCGAGGTGGCTGAGGATGCGGGGAGAAGCCCTTGCCTGCGAAGTGCAGCCGCAAAGGGCTTCTTTGAAGTGGAACTTACACGTCTCTTCATCCTGTCTTGCTTTATGAACTTTGTATAAAAGCCGTAAGTTCCTAAGTTTTAATTACGAAGTTTGAAGTCACCTATTCTTAACTGAAACTTTGGAGAATTTAGTGAGTTTCGTGCCAGAAGGATGGATGTAAAAACACTAACTGCAGTGGCTGTATGTGTGTGTGTTTGACATCAGGGTCCTAGAAGAATCTTACGTCTTAGGAAGAGGTCGTCCTCCTGGCTGTCCGTCAGGGGTCGCCATCTCAGCAGTGCTCTCTGTCAGCCTTCTTGCGGCAGCTCTGGGCTTATGTATTTTCCTTTTTAAATAAACTGACTTACTAGTTTCAATTCTCTGGATGTAACCACCAGTCATTTTTGCATAATAACTTTGGTAAAGCTTTAAAATCATTGTACATGAAGCAATAATTTATGTTGTCTTTGAGGGTAAAACAAGAATGTAGGAGTAGAATTCAGACATCTTGGCAGTTCTGCCGTCTGTGCTGGGCATTCATCTCAGCTGGGTTGATGTCTGCCATAGTCTCGGTGACGCTGGCCTGCTTTCACTCCTTGTGCGGAGAAGAGCACAATCCAAAAAGGAACAGAACCAGCAGAGCTCTTTTGTCCTCTGGGTAGCGGACAGCGTGAGTCCCGGAGCATCTGTAGAGGTGTATCGTTTGAAGCCGGTGTTCGGAGCTTGGAAGTCACCTCTTAACCTGGAGGATCCTTGTGACTCTGCATTCGATCTGAAAGGAAGGGACCAGAGAAGAGCAGGGAGAAAGTTGCAAGAGCCCAGTTGTGTTTTCAGTTGCTGCTTCTCTGTTACATTATGTAGATAAATGGGTAAAACCAAGATCAGAGGTATTTCTTTTAAGAGTTGAACACCCAAACGCAATGACAGAGCAAATCTGTGGGGTTCTGATTTTATTTGGCAACCAAATGAAAGCTGGTTTTTACATATCAACACAGTGATCGGATTGTGAACCCCGGAGGGCAGGCCCTGAACTGTTGATCATGCATCCTCAGGGCCCGGCCGGGGAGGCAGTCAGTAGCCCCAGGGACGGCTGAGCCCACTGCAAAGTGAGGACTGTATTCATGCTTCGTGAGTAAGAGCTAAACTGTTGTCCTGTGTGTTAATATCTCAGGTTCCCAGAGAAAGAAGGTCCTCAGCAGCCAAGCCCGACGTTGAGCTCCCCGAGCCAGATCCTAGCAAAAGGTAATGTGTACTGTGGAGCATAAAACGGCGCACCTGAAAAATGCCAGGTTTCTGCGGGGGAAAAGGCTAGGGTGTGTTTAGATGCACAGGCGCTAGTGGAAGAGATGGGCGACTTGGACTTTTAGTATCTAATTTGAGATTTCATTACTGGTTTGCCTCTTCCTAGTTGTGATTCTGTGGCTGAAAAGTTCCCAGTTCCTTTAGGTGTAGTTGCCTTTTTTAGAAAATAATAACTTCCTCCTCATCCAGAGGGGTGTTTTCAGTAATAATGTAAGTGAAATGCTTCCTTATTTGTCTTAATCGTTCTCTTAAGAAGTATGTGGCATCAGGCAGTGGTGCAGGTCCGTTAAAATAGGTACCAATGATCTTGAATAACTGCCTACCTGAGTAAGACTTTCAAAAGTATGTTCAGCTGTATTCCAAACTTCCGCTGAAGCTATTTTTGAAATATTTTAGGTTAAAACTTTCAGAAAATTAAATTAAGGCTTGACTTTATGGTTATGGAAAAAGCTAAATATGCCTTTTAAATTGCCCTGTGTTCTATTGGTAATAAAAGAGTAAACCTTTGTTGTTGTTGTTTTTCTTGTTTTCTTTTCTTTTTCCTTTTTTTTTGCAGTGCCTATGGCATAGGGAAGTTCCAGGGCCAGCAATTAAACCCAGACCACAGCAGTGACAGTGCCAAGTCCTTAACCTCTAGGCCACCAGGGAACTCCAGGAATAAAACGTTTTTAAAGAAAGAACGGTCACTCAGAACCCCACTGCCCTACGTGTTCATTTGCTTAGCCTTTTGGGCGTGCAGGTTCTTTTTATGTGGCTGTGGTTGTGTTCGCAGACAGGATTGGTGGTGTGCTTTCTTCTACTTAAGTGTGTTTCTTTAAGTGTTTTCCATATTGCTGTTTTAATCTTTATCATTTGGAAAAGGGCTTATAGCTTTTATTTTTTACTTTTCGTTATGGGCGCTTTCAAGGTAGAGAAATAATATCAGCCAACAGGTACTTGGCTTCAGCAATCATCAACTTAATTCCTCCTGTTTGACCTACTCTTCCTTATTTTCCAACCTTTTAATTATTATTATTATTATTATTTTTGGTCTTTCTGACTTTTTAGGGCTGCACCTGCGGCATATGGAGGTTCCCGGGCTAGGGGTCCAATTGGAGCTGTAGCCGCCGGCCTACGCGAGAGCCATAGCAATGTGGGATCCAATCCGCGTCTGTGACCTACACCACAGCTCATGGCAATGCCGGATCCTTAACCCATTGAGCAAGGCCAGGGATTGAACCCGCAACCTCATGGTTACTAGTTGGATTTGTTTCCACCGCGCCAGATGGGAACTCCAAGAAATTTCTTTAAAGCAAAGTCTTGGGAGTGAATTTATGGTTTAAGGTTTGAGTATTTTATTGATCTTGAAATGTGCACAGTTGCTTTTTTCCTTGTAGGTATCAGCCCATATGATTTGAGGGGGCTTTGAAATTTTGTTAGTTTTACCCCTAAACTAAAAATCATCTTATATTAACCAGGATATTTACTAAGCCAAAAGTAATTTTATGCACCTGTTTCTGCTGGTACAGTGCAATCAGAGGGGGTTTTTTGGGGAAAGAGAAAGCGTATAAGCCCAGTGCTACGAACGATGGTGGCCGAGTACCAGCGCTCACTCTTGCTAAGCATCGTTACGCGCCTTCCAGTGAGTCCTGACTCATCCTCGTCACAGCCTGGGGAGGACAGGTGCCGTTATTATCCCCGTCTCATAGACGAGCGCGTGGTCACCAAGAGACTTTCAGCCTCCACTGCCGGATACTAGAGTCTGTACTTTAACCACCAGCCCATGCGGCTCCTAATCACGTTTGTAGCTTCAGACTTCTGATAAAATACGATCATTTTATTAGGCTCATTGGACATAAAACATAGTAGTCCAGGAAAGCTCTGAGTTCTCAGCATTTCAAATGAAATTTCACTTAATACTTTTGGATTTTACTTGCCCTGTAACTCTAGAGTGGTTTTTTTTTTTTTTCTTTCTCTTATTATTGGTTGTTGTGCCATTTCCGGTTTATTTGGTTTTTAACCGGGTGTATTACTTTTGCCCAGGACCCAGTGCCATCGGGAAGATAAAAACTGTCAAGGCACAGTCTCAGCATTGAGTTGGGAGACAGTTTTCTTTGCTTTTCTTAAAGGAGCAGCATGCCAAACGTGAGTGAGCAGCCCCTCGTTTCCGCCGGGGAAAACCGAGTGCAGGTGCTGAAAAACGTGCCCTTCAACATCGTCCTTCCCCACGGCAACCAGCTGGGCGTCGACAAGAGAGGCCACCTGACGGCTCCCGACACCACGGTCACCGTCTCCATCGCGGCCATGCCCACGCACTCCATCAAGACGGAGACGCAGCCCCCCGGCTTCGCCGTGGGCATCCCGCCGACAGTCTATCACCCCGAGCCCCCCGAGCGGGTGGTGGTTTTCGACCGGAACCTGAACAGCGACCAGTTCAGCTCTGCTGCTCAGCCCCCAAACGCTCAGAGGCGAACTCCAGACTCGACCTTCTCAGAGACCTTCAAGGAAGGCGTTCAGGAGGTACAGGAAGCGCAAGCATCTTCCTAGGACGGCTGCGTGTTTATATAAGTATCGGGTTCCGCCTCTTCCTGGTTATGTAAGCGTGAAACTCAGCCTGAAGTGGATGGATTGGGAACAAAAGATTTTTCTTTTAAGAAAAAAAGGCCCATGAGTATCATTTGTAAACTAAACCTATAAAACCAGAAATGATTATCAAGGGCATAGGGCTAATCTTACCAGCAGCTGAATTAACAGTTATGATTTCAGCTCAGTGATTTGCTGGAGAAAGAGAGCCGCATACATAATCTTCCATCGACAACAGATATATCCACGTGGTCCGTTTTCAGCTTTTGTCCGAGACCAAAACAAGCTCTGTGCGACTGGTCTTGATCTAAAATGACTTACCATGTATTTGCTTGGGGTCTCGTGGCTGGTAGTATTGTCAGGGAGACACAGGTAGGTCCTGATGACAAATGCATCGTGTGACATTCTCAAACTCATTCCAGATACTTCTGAGGGTTTTGCGGTGATGAACCCGGCACTCAGGTGAAAGTCAGGGACTGAAGACATTTGGAACCTTCTTAGGGACTCGGGGTCCCTTAGGGAGCAAGGAGTAGGACAGCAGCTCTTCCCGAGAGCGCACCAGTCCAGCCAGCCAGGGTGCGAACTTGATTCGGTATTTCAACTTGGTGCCATGATAGAGTTGATGATGGAGCTGCCTCCTGAAAGTCCTGAGTTTCGGGTTGCACGTTCTAGAGTTTGAGCAGAATTGGGGTGCGTGGGAAAGATGAGGAAAGACGAGAAAAGAGAGTAACGAAGTGCTTTGTGGGAGCACCTCCACAGACGGTCTTAATTTCATCGAGTGGCGTATAAAATAGATTATTTTGTCCCTCTTAACTTTCTTCTAAAATTTGTGTAGAGTTACAGTTTTTATTTCTGATGAATGTGGACAGAGCGGTGGGTTGCTGTGAGCCGTGACCTCTGATGCTGCACAGACGCCGGTCTTCACGGAGCCCAGTAACCAGTTACATCGTTGTGGCTTCTTGCGTTGATGTTTCAGGTTTTCTTCCCCTCGGATCTCAGTCTGCGGATGCCTGGCATGAACTCAGAGGACTATGTTTTTGACAGTGTTTCTGGGTAATAGTTGTCTTTTAATTTGATTTTTAACTTTGAGCTTTTACGACTCACTTCTTTTTTGTTAATTTGATCTTGAAAAATCAGAGGTGGCTTCCTCGCCTTTCGGCTTCATCTTCCTGCAGTCGCTGTGGGCATCTCTGCCGGAGGACCTGCTTCAGTTCAGCGCATTCGGTCGTGAACTCTGAGCGGTGCTTCTCGTTTCCCTGATCCTTGGTGTTGGGGCTTTTTCTCTCCTTTGGTTTCTTCATGTGATGGTGGTAGGATGGAAACTCAGAGAAGAGATCGACGGATTAAGTTAGATCTCTGAGGCCCCTTCTGTTTCCAAAGGTGTATAATTGTGTGAGAATTTAGGGATAACAGCAGGTGGTTGGGGCTTTTATATTTTTATTAGTCTCACTGATGATAAAATAAGTGAAGTCAGCTTTTATGGGGCTGACCACCTCTTTTATACGCCACAAAATTGCATCTCTCCCTGGGAAGATGAATATTTTCCAACCTATCTGTAAACATCTTCCGATTTTTTTTTTGAGTCTAGGATTTCATTCTGTAATTGTTTTATGCATTCCTACACGTATTATGCTTTAAAATATGTTCTATTGAAAAGACCAGGGGAGTTCCCGTCATGGCACAGTGGAAACGAGTCCAACTAGGAACCATGAGGTTGCGGGTTTGATCCCTGGCCTTGCTCAGTGGGTTGAGGATCCGGCGTTGCCATGAGCTGTGGTGTAGGTTGCAGACGAGGCTCGGATTTGCATTGCTGTGGCTGTGGTGGAGGCCGGCGGCCACAGCTCCTATTCGACCCCTAGCCTTGGAACCTCCATATGCCAGGGGTGCTGCCCTAAAAAGACAAAACAATAAGTAAATAAATAAATAAAGTCTAGGATTTTATGGAAGTAAAGGCTTCCTTTAACTTCCTTTAAAGACCTGCCTCAAGGTGCAGGAGCCACAGACTCAAATGCCTTCAGGATCTAGGATAGGGGTCAGCAAACTCTTTCTGTAAAAGATCAGATAGGAAATATTTTAGGCTTTGTGGGCCGCACAGCCTCTTGTCGCAGCTGCCCAGCTCTGTCCCTGTCGCACAAAAGCAGCCATAGAGAACGCATAAACAGAGGGCATGGCTGCGTTCCAGTAAAACTTTATTTATAAAGACTAGGTGTCATTTGCCAAGGCCTGGCCTCGTTAAACAACTTCAGGGGGAGGATGACACGGTGCTGTAAGATAATAGAAAATGTGGAGAACTGTTGAGTGCCCCTCCAACGATAAATTAAAAACAATTTCAAAAAGTGCTGTTTCTGCAGGCCAAATCAGATTTAACTCCCCGCCTCCCATTTGCAGCATTCTTAGGGTCAAGACCAGCTTGGCAGCACGTCCGCTGAGACTTTTCCCGGGGCCCTTTGCCGTTATCCGTGTCTCTAACATCCTTAGCCTCCAAACTTCTAATGTGTTCGCATCACTGCGTAGAATTTCTAGTCGGGCCTTTTGTAGACCACATCTGAGACATCTGAGGATCTGGGGCTCTTTAAGATGATTTTGGAAAAAACAGCGGATGCTGTTCATAATATGACGAGGTCAGCTGGGTGTCGCTTGCGGGCATCCACACTGCAGCATTTCCGGTTGGAGCTCACCCGCCTGGGGGACACGCCCGGGAGATGGGGCTAGAGCGTCGTGCCTTTCTGTGTCCTTCAGGAACAACTTCGAATACACCCTGGAGGCCTCCAGGTCGCTGCGGCAGAAGCCGGGGGACAGCACCATGACCTACCTGAACAAGGGGCAGTTCTACCCCGTCACCCTGAAGGAAGCGAGCGGCGGCGAGGGCGTCCACCACCCCATCAGCAAAGTCCGGGTGAGTCTCGCTCCCGGCCCCGCCGCCGGCCCTCTCCGGGTCTGAGGCCCGTTGGAGGTAAGACCTCTGACGGCAGATTTCACCCCCGGCCCAGAGGGAAAACCCGCAGGTTTCCCTGCAGCGCCTCTCCCCCCAGTGTCCTTACGTCGTCGTCCCGTTCTCTTTCGTAGAGTGTCATCATGGTGGTTTTTGCCGAGGACAAGAGCAGGGAAGACCAGTTAAGGCACTGGAAGTACTGGCACTCGCGGCAGCACACGGCCAAACAAAGGTGCATTGACATAGGTAAGGCTGCGGTGCCGGCCCGGTTCCCAGGGCTGCAGGCATCCAGTGTTCTCAATCCAATTATTTTTGGCAGCCGTCAGCTTCCTGCTGAACGCGTTTGCGTTTCTGTGCCAGCCGCTGATCTGTTCCAGACGCTGTCCTCAGCCTCCCAGAATCAGTGCTCTCAGCCTTACTTCCCTCACGAGGACATGTGCCGCACGCAGTGGCTTTCCATGTGAGCCTGGGGCCAGAGGCTGTAGAGCCAGTTCACGTCCGATTGTCCTCCTTTTCAAGCGACACAATTCCCCCCCCCCTTTTAGGGCCGCACTTGTGGTCTCTGGCCGTTCGCAGGCTAGGGGTAGAATCAGAGCTGTAGCCGACTGTCTGCACCACAGCCGCAGCAACGCCGGATCCTTAACCCACTGAGCGGGGCCAGGGATTGAACTCACATCCTCCCAGAGACATTGTCAGGTCCTTAACCTGCTTAGCCGCAATGGGAACTCCATGGTGATACATTTGGGGGGGTAACGTCGTTTTTAAGAGATTCTGATGATCTGGAGATGATAATAGGTGGAGAAAAAAGAGTGAGTGAGGCAGGGAAACCCTCCTGAGGTGCAGTCACGCGGTCCTCCCTTGTTAACGTGCCGCCCCGCGCGGCGGGCCTCCTCTGTGTGTGATGGAGCTGCAGGTTGGCCCCGCGGGTGCAGCGGCGTCCCGTGCAGATCCACGCCCGCTCAGGTGGTTTGTGAAGACGCCTTCTCTTGGCGTGTGTGTAGTTTCCATGTAAAACCATATGTGCTTCACAAGACGGCTCTTAGTCTTTGTGTTACTTCTTTTCTCTGCCTTTGGAAACGTTTAAGTTCTCTTTCAGAGGAATTAAAGGAACCGAGTTCTGGTCTTGGTTCTTTGGACTGGTTTTGCGGCCTTGGGACAATTGTTTACACTTTTTAGACCTCAGTAGCCAAATTCTTACATAACGGGATAAAATTAAATAAATCTAGGCTTGCCTCTGTTATAAACATTCTGTTATTCTTTTCCTTCATTTTTTGAACTCTTTTCAACTCAACAAAATGAGAATTTAAATTATCCAGCAACGGAGTTCCCTGGTGGCTCAGTGGGTTAAGGGTCCAACATGGTCACTGCCGAGGCTCTGGTCGTTGCGGTGGCGAGGGTGCGATCCCTGACCAGGGAACGTCCATATGCCTCGGGTGTGGCCAAAAAAAATTACCCGGCGGTGATCCTTGAAAAGCTGAGTCTTACCTTGAACTGCTGTAATCTCACGCCAGAAACTAGAAATCACCAATTTCTTTGTCCTTCCCTTCCCCCCTGTAGCCGATTACAAAGAAAGCTTCAACACCATCAGCAACATCGAGGAGATCGCTTATAACGCCATTTCTTTCACCTGGGACATCAACGATGAAGCAAAGGTGGGTGGCGGAGCGCGGCGCCTGGACCCCCGCTGAGGAGGAGGAGTGGGAGGGGCTTAGTGATGTGACCCCTGATTTTTTTTTTTTTTTTTTTTTTTGGTTTTACTTGTTTTCACCCCTTTGCCAAGGCGTAGGGAGAGCACGCAGGGCTCGGAAGGCAGCTCCCAGCCGCAGACGCGAGGGGCTGGAAGCAGGACTGTCCCCAGCCGCGTGCACCGGCCGGCTGCTCTCACTTAAATCTTTGCACGAGTTCACGTTTTCTCGAAGCGCGGCTTCTTCCCACATGTCCTGAAACCGCCCTTCTCCCCTTTCCGTTCTCTCCTTCCTCCCGTTTGGTTGGCACCCTCCAGGGCACGTCGGGGCGGGGGGGCCGCCTCGGCTCACAGCCGCCCGGAGTCTGGCTCCTCCTCGCTCTGGGCGCCCATTGCCTCCTGTGTGGAGTGGAGTCGATGCCAGTCCCCTCCCGCCCCGGCGTGTCCTAAGTGGGTTGGAACTGTGCCCCTGAAGCTGCCAGGCTGTCTTCAGAAGGGCCGTTGGGTACAGGGTGTTGTGGCAGTACCCGCCCCACGGCACCACCCTCTGAATCCCCACGAGGCTCCTTGACTCTCGGGCCTGTGCAGGTGAGCGCTGGCCTCCAGTTGGATGCTTGTATGAGGGACTTTGGGGGTACCTTTTAAGAAAAAGTAAGCATATTTTTAAGTCATTTCTGTCCTTCCCACAGCCTTCTTCCCTTTTAGCATAACACTTCTCACTGCATGATTAAGGTTCTGGGGTTTTTTTTTTTTTCTTTGCATTAGTTTAAAAATTGAGAGCTCAGGCTACACAATGGGAACATTAACTTGAAGGCGGTTGTTAAAATAAAACTGGCCTTTAGGACTTGCAGTGTGAGGGTTCTTTTCTGTAGCCAGGGCCGCACGCAAAGTTGCCATCACCTTCCTGTCCCTCCTCAGCCTCTCTTTTATTTATTCAGTAAGGATTTTAACAATATGGAGTAAGACACTGCATCAGGTGCTAAGCACTTTAGAATTTTTTACTGCCTGGGATTGCTTTTAAAAAGTCATGTGACTGGATTCTTGAGCAAACATGTTAAGTTTGTATTGTAATTGCTTTCCTTTCCTTTTGTGGCCGTGGTGTCTAAGGCAGAAGTGTGTCTTAAGAGTGCAGGATAGGAGTTCCCATTGTGGCGCAGTGGAAACGAATCCGACTAGGAACCATGAGGTCGTGGGTTCGATCCCTGGCCTCGCTCAGCAGGTCAAGAATCTGGTGTTGCTGTGAACTGCGGTGTAGGCTGCAGATGCGGCTCGGATCTGGTATTGCTGTGGCTGTTGCACAGGCTGGCGGCTATAGCTCCGATTCGACCGCTAGCCTGGGAACCTCCATAAGCCACGGGTGCGGCCCTAAAAAGACAAAAAAAAAAAAAACAGTGCGGGATATGGTAGGTGGGGCCCGCCAGTCTGTAAGGAAGCTTTAGTTACTGTGATTGCATTAAGGTTTTCTTGCTGACCACCTCCATCCTATGCAGACACCTTCAGGCTGTTTAGTTTAGAACCTGGTGCTTGACTAAACAGTGAATTTGCCACAGAGAAGCTGGTGGAAGGAAAAGTAAACTTTTCATTTTATATAATTGTTGTTAGGGTTATTTTGAAATTGAATACCATAATAGGAGTCAGCGTGCACGCAGCCTGCGAGAACAGCTGGTTCTCTTCCCCAGGTGCTTCGGTTCTTAAAGGAGGGACATGCCTCCTCTTCGCCGATAGGGACCGATTGAGAAATTAGGGAGGAGGTGACCAGCGCATCTAAGCCCTGAGTTCACTTTTCTTACTTAACCGTGACCTGGGCTTAGTGCCTTGATTCACTGGCTCCTTTCTCCTCCTTGTCCCCCGAGAATAAAAAGGCCATGGTGACCAGCCCTCTTTGTTGGAGCGTCATCAGGGCTAATAAGCACTTGTCACAGTGCGTGGAGATCTTGGCGGAAAGGCCTGCTTATGGGCAGGGTGCTTTGTTTGTTTGATGTGTCACTCTTCAGGGTGGGAGGGATGAAAGCCAAGAGGACGGGGAGGGATAATGGCCGGTTTTATGCTGAAGGCCTTCAGCGAGTTTGTATTAAAGAGAAGTATGGTCGGAGGCAGGTCCTAAGTAGCCTTACTAGCGTTGGTAACTGATGAGGGTAAACTCCGTCTCGTTTCCCTTCCAGACTCCCGGCACTGATTTGATTTTTTAAATCCTTTGCCAGCTCCCAGATGGGGCTCGTGTCGTCTCTTAATGAGCCTGCTGCCTTTTGAAGCTGCTTTCGGGCATTAGCTTCAAGCGTGTGTTGAAATTAAGTCTGTAGATATTTTTCTTTCCCTGGCCAAGTTGATGTTTTCTGTTTGTACACTTAAAGTAATTGATGCCCCAGGGCAACTCGAGTGAACAAATAAATGTATGTGCAGAATCCTGTATAGAATTTGTTTTTTAACTTCTTTTTCCAAAAGCGTCCCAGCTCTGTTCTAGTGTAGGGTACAGGTATGGATTCTCAGTTCCAGCTCATTCTCTCCCACAAACATAGGGCTTATTGGAGATGGGTGGCACTCCCTTCTTCCCGCACTTTTTTTTTTTTTTTAAAGCTATTGAATGTACCTTTTTGGCCATGCCAGGAGGAGTAAAGCCAGAATTCCAGCCCAGTGTCAACACGAGAATCTTGTCTGTAGTTTCTGCCGCTCCCTGGAGGTGACTGCTCTCAGGAAGTATTGGGTTGAGTCTCGAACACGCGGGCTTGTGTTCTGGTTTGGGAAAAGCACCATCCCAGCCAGGCTCGTCCTGCCCTGTACGCACTCCACTTAGCAGAGCAATCGTATACTTGTTACCATGGAAACCTGAAGACAGCACGAAACTTGTCAAAGAAAAATCGTTAGATTTCACGGTGGGCAGGGAGAAGGAAGCTGCTTTGAAAAGCAGAAGTATCTTAGAAGCAACCCCCCAGCGGCCTCGATCGCACCACTGTATAGACTGATCTCGTTCATTTTTCCGTACTGCACACAAAATTAGGTTTGTGTGGGTAGTCGGGCATCTTTTTAAGGGCCAGAAATCCATAGACAAATTCAAGTTCATCTGACACTTAACATTTCATTGAGAAATCATTAGATTTCTTCCCTCTTGATTTACGGCGAGATCAGCTGCTTGGGGTCGTTTTGGCAGCCAGAAGCAGCGGTTCCCTTTGCGACATTAGAGGACGGTGCTCTGGTGAGATACTGAATTGAGAATGTGTCGGAGGATCCTGGTCAGTTGGGGGAGAGAGGGTTAGGAAATGGGGAGGGGGGAGGAAGAGAAACCGGAAAGAAAGATTCCATGCCGAGCCAGCTGCGCACCTCGCCCGCAGCTGCAGGACTTCATACCGTTATCCAGCAGAGAGCTGGCTGTGTCCATGACCCGTGCCACCGACCCGAGGCACTGATGGTGTAGTTCAGTTGCACTTTGGGTGAAGTGGGCTTTTGTGGCCTGAGATGCTGTGTATAACATCATGTTTCTAAGGAGAAGAAACTGTACAAATAAACTCTAGAGACACAGATAACTTCTAAGTTGGGGCTACCTGTTCTGCTCCAGCTTCAGTATTTCCAGAACCAGGTGAGTACTTCCGGATAGGCTGCACACCGGGGCCTAGGGTTTAATTTTTGGCTTAGATTGTAAATCCAAGAGTTTTTACAACAGCGTGACATTTGGTTGGTGATATGAAATAAGGGCCTCTCAAACCCTGAAGAAGGAAAATAAATAGAAGAAAAGGAAGTCAGGGAGAGAGAGTCCAGCCCTTTGAATGCCAGTTTGATGCCAGGCACGGTGCTGAGATGCCTCCCCTGGGTTCGCACTTTTTACCGAGGCAGTGCTGGGTGCTCAGTACCCGGGAGAAAGCACTTAGTCCTCCAGTCGGAAATCCACCTGCCGCTCGGTCATGGGAACGAGGTCACGTGGGGAGACGAGACTCCACCTTGAAACGGACAGAAGTGCTGTTGACGGGAGGATATTGACAAGTGCAGGCATTCCCGTTAATGGAGCAGCAGGACGGGGTCGCTCTACAAACTCCTCCAGCAGGGGACACGTCTGTTAGAGGAGCGGGTTCACGCTGGGGGCTGGATGCGTGATGACTGTCCGCGGAGGAGCGGGAAGCGGAAACCGAAAAACGGCTGCATGGAGTCAGGTGAAGACCGGGCCGGCCAGCTGGGAGGGAGCCCTGTGGCCCAGCAGACCCCCAGAAGGGGAGTCTGTTGGCGGTGTGGGGACGAGTCGGCGTAGCCAGCCACGCGGGGGGGACTAGGAACGCAGGTGCAGTGAAAGCAGGGCTGGCCATTGCTTTGCTCCTCCGCGCTTGGCTGTGACCTCCGGGAGCATGGAGCCAGCCTTCCGAGGAGGTAATGAAACCCCAGGGATACGAAGTATCGAACAGGTCTTTCGCAGAGGTGGCTTCTGCATCCTTCCTAGATGGCGGATGGGGGTACAGCCGCCTTTCAATGCACACGTTTCGTTTTTTAAATATTAGCGGCCGAGAACTTGCCTCCACGAGGCAAGCCTCTTGCCAGCATGAGGCTCCTGCAGGAGTGAGCCGTGTCTCCGTGTGGCGTCTGAGTTCTCTTATCGGACTGTGCATCAGTGGGTGAGGATTTGGGTGTTTGTCGCGCGGTGCGGTGCCTTCGTCTGACCTGCAGAAGGAAGCACTGGGGGTCAGCCTGTGACGAGCGTTCGCGCAGGCGGATGCGCCTGCGTCTTTTCCTCGTGGCAGGACCTGGTCTCTGGGGTGAGAGAACCAATTTGGGCTCACTTGTGTCTCTTCTCGGTGCAGCTCCCTTCCCTGATTGGCCTTCAGGGCTGCGCCTTGGCCTGCGGGAAAGGCGAGGACAGCAGGGAGCCTCGCATTCCCCAGAGGGCACCTCGCAGTGGGAGGGCTTCGCGCTTTTAGTTATAATCTGTCAGCTCCGAGGAGGAACTCCAAGGCATCCAGCAGGATCGCCCTTCGGACCAGATGTTTTGTTGTGTGTCTTGGAGAGGCTCACGTTACAGGAGAAAGAGAATGAAAGCAGAAAGACAGGAGCCCCGAGGAGCTTTAGCATGAGGACCTGGCTCGCGAGCCCTGGTGTCTCCTTGTGGTCCCCAGTCTCCGCCAAGTGTGTGGAGCTCCTGCTGAGGGATTATTGCGACTGGCAGAGTTCAGTCGAGGGGGCTGGGGATGGGGTGGGGGGTGTAACCGTCCCCGGAACTTGAACTTAAGACTTTGAGTGTGTGCCTGCGGGCTTCAGGTGTATGAGTTTAATAACAGTTTGTTGTTTTGTCTAAGCATAATATTTGGAATTCATTGTGAGAGTAATTTTTAATTTGTTTGGACTGAGCGTATTGCTTGCATTTATAGGAATTCCGTTCTGGTGAAGCATCAGTCAAGGGCTCCAGTAAAATAAGGTGTTGCCGGTTTGGTTGCATTAAGCAGGGACAGGTTTGGTTTGTTTCTCAACTTTAAATTTCCAGTGTGAACGGGACGGGGGAGGCAGGGAGGTGAGTCAAACGTCGTACTTGCAATTACCATTAAACGTAGGCAGGAGATTTAAACACAAGTGTACCCTCCCTGGCCTGAAACAAAGGAAGCCAGGCAGCATTGTTGCTTTTAAAACGAAGGTTAGAGACATCAGAGACCAGACAGGTGCAGGCTCACTCCCCCGACCTAGACACCACCTTCCCACCCCCAGGGTCCTGTCCTCGGACCCCAGGGAAACTCAGGGTGGCAGGGGAGGCTTTTGAGCTGGCCTTCTTTCGACTCCAGGGGTGTCCTTCTGTGGGTGTGCAAACACATATTAAAGGGAAAAGAAGTTTTGGTGCCAGAAAGATGGTCACGTTCTTTTACAGGGAATAAGAGTGGTTAGAGTTAGGGTTTGATCACTGCTGGAAACGGCAAGACGTTTCTATTGACTGGAGCTTTGTGGAGCATGCCTTTAATTAGCTGAGGCTGAGTATGCACTCTTGGCGATTAGAAGCTGACCTTGAAGAAAGCATTCTGGGTCCGATCATGAGGAGGGCTTCGCCTTGAGCCTCCTCAGGTTTCTCTTGGAGGGCGAGGGTTGTGGGCTCTGGCTGGAAAGCGCTTTGCGAGTCCTCTGGTGTCTGGGCAGGCGGTCCTCCCCGGACCAAAGAAAACGTGCTGAGTCCACTGAACTTCAGAACCCGCGGTAACAATAGCCCAGGTTCACCACCGCACACGCCTGAGGGGAAGGCCCAGTCGGGCTGTTCTTGGTTGGACGAGGGAGACACTTGACAGCTGAAGAAAGTCTCCATTCGGTAGTGAAACCTGCGTCTTGTGAAACGGGTTTGAGGCATCCTGTCTAGTCAGTCAGTCACCGTTTGTGCTGTCACTTAAACTTGTTTTTGTTCTTTTTGTGTGTGTGGGGGGGGGGTCAGATTTTCCCCCTTTCTCCACCCTGCCGCTGTCATGAAACAGTCGACCTCTCTCTCTAGAACTTTCTTCTGTGACAGTTTGTGCCTTTAACCCTCCTTCTCCCGGGGCCTTCCTGGCATTTCCTTTTTGAGTGGTTTTCTGAATCTGTCGTTTCCACTAGTCGGGCTGCGCGGAAGCTGGACCGCAGGGCTTTGACCCTGACCAGGTATTGCGTTTACCCGGCGCAGCGATCGCGGGGCTGCGCCGGGCCTGGGAGCTGAGGTTTCCATGAGATGGCCGTGCTTCCTCACGCAAGGCCCAAAGCCCGAGGTAAACCGAGCGTGCCTCCTCAGTGACTCGGTTGGCACCTGTGCTTGAGCTTTTTGTTTCAAGGTCACGGTATCTGAGTGGACATTTTGATGGGACGTCAGCGCGCCTGCCAGGTCCTCCCCTTGTGACCCACCCGCGCCCCCGTCCTGTTCTGTGCCTGGAGATGCTGGACTGTGGTCTCTGCTTTCCTGGTGTCACGTCTGCTTCCAGATCTGCCTGTTTCAAACAGACGTTCTCCTTATTTGGGACAACAGGTGTCAGATCACCGCATCTGCCAAGTGTTCTTAAGTTTACCGGGTGCTGCCGGTGGGATGGGGCGGAGAGAGGCGGAAGGCGGGCCCTGCGCGGTGTCTCGGTTTCTCCCGGGCCTTTGCCGCCGGCTCTCTGCCATCCATGCAGAAACTAAAGCGGGCGTGTGGGCGGTGTGGGGAGGCAGCGCTGTGGCAACAGGGAGGCTGATGACTGGATCCTTGCTCTTCCCTCGGGGAGACGCCCCACTCCGGTGTGAGCAGATCTGGAGTTGGCGCTGTGCTCTTCCCACGCCCCGTCCCCGCCGCCCGCCTTCCAGCTCCTTCTCCTTGCTCTTGACGGTCGTTTGATCATCTGAGAAAGAGCACACGTCGCAGTTGCCCGTTTGCAGGCTTTTGGTTCAGGCCGGTACCGCTCTGCAGGAGGTTTTCTAGTCACCTGGCGCCATCAGCGTGGCGGGGCATTAACCCCACGTGGCTTAGCCGCCGAATCGGAAGTGGAGCCGGATTCTGCCTCTGAGTGTGTGGCTCGGTCTCTGATACCTTCCTGGGCTCAATTAGTTAACTAGGCCTGCGTATCGGGGGTCAGGAGGGGAAAGACAAGGCTCAGACAGAACTAAGATAATCGCAGTTTGTTTGATTTAGGTTTTTTTGGGGGGGGGTTGTTGGGCATAGGAATATTGATTAAGGTCACGCTGTAAACAGCAGAAATTGATAGAATGCTGTAAGTCAACTATAATAGAAAAAAATGTTTAAAAAGGGTCTGCTGTATCTGCTCAATAAATGTTTCTGTCTGATTAGACTTTAGACTTGGATCTTGATTTCTTCTTTTAAACTGTTTCCCACTGCCTGGGGTTCAGCTGACATAATTGCATGTAAACATGCCAGGAAAATGGTGATTGCATGTAAACATGCCAGGAAAATGGTGATTGTCTTGGACTTGGGGTAAAGAATAAACTCTTACTGACCCTCACAGTGTAGTTTCACTTGTCAGGAGGTTTCTCACTCAGAAAAGCTACTTGGGGAGTTCCCTTCGTGGCTCAGTGGTTAACGAATCCGACTAAGAACCATGAGGTTGCGGGTTCAATCCCTGGCCTTGCTCAGTGGGTTAAGGATCCAGCGTTGCCGTGAGCTGTGGTGTAGGTTGCAGACGCAGCTCGGATCCCGCGTTGCTGTGGCTGTGGCGAAGGCCGGCAGCTATAGCTCCTGTTAGACCCCTAGCCTGGGAACCTCCATATGCCGCGGGTGCGGCTCTACATAAAAGGCAAAAAAGACAAAAAAAAAGAAAAGCTACTCGGACCTATTTTAGAGTGATCTTTTTGGCTGATAGGGAAGAGAGGTAAATTAAAATTTGTTCTAGGGTTTCTACTTTCAGTTTAGTGGATCAGGTACATTCCAGGAAAGAGATTATGAATATGATCTCTTTGTTTGACTAAGTTGAAGCCTAACAGGAGACCGGGTAAAGGGACAGACGCTCCCAGAGGCAGCAGGGACTGTATCTGGGGCCGCCACCATCTAACGGCGCCGAGCCGTCAGCGAATCTCGTGACTTAGAGGAAGTCAGGTAGGACCTTGGCAGAGACTCCTGTTTGATTTGGAATATCGGGACCTGTAATTTCCTGCCTCATGATCAAAAAAGAACCTTCTGCCCACAGCCGTTTGGGGGTTACGGATCGCCGTTTTCCTCCTTCAGCAGGAAAATACCAGGTACTTCTTGCGGCTTTCCGTGCTTCCTCGTGTCCTTGCGGTTTCAGGAGTGGGAGCTGGGAGCAGGAGACGCGGGGTCCGTCTCTGGCTCTGTGCTCTGTTTGCCATGTGCCTTTCACTGCCTGTGTCTCGGCCATGGTTGGACACTGTCTCTCCCGAGCTGGAAGGTGTTGAGTCTCCAGATTCCAGGCCACGTGATGCTCGTATTGAGGGCGTCAGCGTTTCCAGGGACACGACAAGGATGCGCGCGGCTTCATAATGAAACCCGCCCATTTTTCTTTTTTCTTTTCCTCCTTCTATTAGATCTTTTATTTTATTTTATTTTATTTTTGTCTTTTCAGGGCCTCACCCGCAGCATATGGAGGTTCCCAGGCTAGGGGTTGAATCGGAGCTGTAGCCGCCGGCCTATGCCACAGCCACAGCAATGCGGGATCCTTAACCCACTGAACGAGACCAGGGATTGAACCCGTGTCCTCATGGATACTAGTTGGGCTCGTTAACCACTGAGCCGCAACGGGAACTCCCATCTCTTTTCTTTTTTCTTGCGCAGGTTTACCAGGCAGTTAGAACTCACTCGAACTGTCTAATTGTGCACCGTGGTACACCAGTGAGCGCGTGTAATGTTGACGCGGGTAATCAGGCATGCTCGCGGCCCTGTGTGCTGACACTTCCAAAAGTCTGGTGTATAGAATCTGTCTTAAAAGGACAAAACCCCCGTTCTCCTTGAAAAATTTGTCCTCTCATTATTGATCCATGCAATTCATTTCTAACATCCTTCCAGGAAATTCTGTGCAAGGCAGAAGGTCTGTTGCTGCTGTGTGGGAGACCCAGCTGGGAGTCGTGCTGCAGGGCGTCGCCTTTCTCTGCGGCACATTCAGTCTGCAAAGTATTGACCGCGCCCCTCTCTGCGGCTGCTGTGAGGGAGTGAAAATCAGTGCGGGCGTATGGGCTGTCTTTGGAAGAGCTGACACTCTGTGTGATGATACAGGGCATAAGTGAGGTTTAAAAATGTCCCTAAGAGTTCCAGAAAAAGAGGCTCTTTTGGCTGTGAGAGTCGCAGGCTTCATGGGCGAGTCGGCCCTGGCCAGCCTGCTCTGAGAGGTCGCAGCTGTAGAGTATTTCTCGCTGGCCGGGCACTGCCAGGAATCTAAAGGTGAGAAGGACACGGCCCCGTTCTCAGGAAATTCCAAATACAGTGGAGGAGACTGGCGCTGTGGAACCCAGTGACACACGTAAACACAACGGACAGAACTTAGAACGGGAGCACCAGCCACGCTTCCTTGAGGTGACACTTGATGAATCCTCGAGGACAGTAGGACCTGGCCAAGCATTCAGAGCCCAGGGTGAGCCTGTAACCTTGACAGGGGTGAGGGCAGAGGCAGAATGGAGCTGGGCGTCCGGGCAGGGGCCTGTCGTGCCCTCGTGAGGACCCGGGCCCCTGCCCCGTCTGCAGGGCGGCTCAACCCTTGGCATCTGTGGACCAAGCCTATTGGGGGTAGAGTTTGTCGGAGATTTTTCGTATTGTTTTCAATTCAGTGATAAGACTTCGAAAAATCACAGGACTATTCTGGTTGCCAACTTGCTGGCGGGTTTCCGTGCTGGTGTTTGTGCTCGGGTGTTGGCTTTGCGCCCGATAAAGGCCGCTGCTGTGTCATCAGACGTTACAGGGCTGTTTGACTGGAGTACTATTTCTCACACTAGGATCTGGGTACATGTTTGCGGGTTAGGCAACTTTTTTTCTCTTTTAAAAAGGATGCCCACCTTATTCTCATTTGAGAAATGGTGCTGTGGGTGGCAGGAGTTACGGCTGGAGTTGCGGATCGCATCACACGCAGCGTTCGCCTGCCGAGGAATTTGGTCTGTCACGTAGACAGCGGGGAGTGACTGAAAACTGTTGTGTAAGAATAAATGATTGAGTCTGTGTTGATACTAGTGTCAGGCGATCGCCTAATATCAGGGAAGCAGTCCCGCTCTCTTTCCCCTTTGTTACCTGGTTTGTAGCCATTTTATTGTTTAGAAAGCTCTCTCTTAGAGGCTGAAAGAAAGAAGGGTTAATTTGTGTAAATTTACATTAGCGCTTTTTTTAATCCAGTGTTTTTATTTGCTTTGTAGAGGGCCACGGTTGTGTGTAGTTGAAGTTCTGTGAGGATTGGAAACCTGCTAAGTTAGGACTTGGAGGTAATGGGCGGGTGTCTCTGTACCCAAAGTTTTTCAGGGTCTCATTACCAGCTTTCAGTGCAGCCCCGTTTAGTAGTAATAGGCATTTGGAGAAATACAGAAAATACACTAAACACTGGAAGAAGTTTTTTATTTTATTAATTTTTTTTTTTTTTTTTTTTGCCTTTTAGGGCCACACCCGTGGCATATGGAGGTTCCCAGGCTAGAGGTCGAATCAGGGCTGTAGCTGCCTGCCTACACCACAGCCACAGCAACGCAGGATCCGAGCCACATCTACCACCTGCACCACAGCTCACGGCAAGGCCGGATCCTTAACCCACTGAGCAGGGCCAGGGCCCGAACCCACATCCTTGTGGATACTAGTCCGGTTCATTTCTGATGAGCCACACGGGAACTTCATTTTTTTTTGTTTGTGTATGTGAAATTTTTAATCCCCTCATTAAGAAAACTATATTATGAGGGTCAAATGTTTTACACATCATAGCAACAATGTTAAAATAATGTGTGAAATTCCACCTCAGTCCCTCAGTGGGAAAAAAAATTAAGACTATTATTTTGATGTCAGTTTCTTGTCTTGTACATGAATGATAATACAGGATGAATATAACTGTTGTGGCAGATTTTCAAAAAGGAACAGCCTTTTTGTTCACGAAAATTACCCGAATGCAGGATATTTGAGTAAGTTGGTTTCGTCACTTAGTTTCTGACTTGGCTGCGTACAGTTTTTGTGACGTCTGCCTCGGGAATTCTGAGTGCTTTGTTCCTGCTGTCCTTCTGTGAATTAGGTGGGTGAAAAATACTCCTGTAATTTCTCCCCACAAGTGAAATTCACCTGTTACAGCTCACACACTCAACTGCTCCCTTTAGTCTAGATGGTCAGTAGGTTTTACTGGAATTGTGCCTTGGTCTGCGGTATTGGTGAGGAGGGCCCCCAGGAGCGGATAAGTTGGGGGGCTCTGTAAAATTTGTTCCTGGTTGCTTCTGCTTTACTGGCTGGGACACGAACGCTGATGGTGGCCTGTGTTTTGAGCATGTGCTGGTTCCTTCTGTCTTTATTTTATTTTATTTTATTTTGCATTTGAGGAGTAGCCATGGGCTCAGCAGCCAGCTGCGTGAACAAGGCTGTGGGCCACCACGACAGTTCCTGGAAAAATCATCACAAATTAGCTCTCGGTCTGATTTCTTACAGGTTCTGCGCTGGCAGACATTCGGAATGAAAAATCTGCAGGTTCATCCTTTGATAGTGCAAATCTTTATTTTGTTATTTTCTTCTCATTTTCAAACTGAGGCATGAAAACAAAATTAAATCTTTTGAAAAGTTCTAAGTGCCTGAGTTCTTGGCTAAGAATGAGGAGCTGTCTTAGAAAAACGGGTTGGACGTTTAAAGAGGAATCTTGCTGAGCGTCTTCCACCTGCTTAGCAGGGCCGTTTGTGGTTAGATTATGTCTCTCTAGTGCTTTCGGGTGGGAATACTAATTGCTCATCTTTTGAGATTTATGTTCCAATTATTTGAATAAAATCAAACTTTTCTTCCAAATCGGTGGCAAGGAAGTGTGAAAAGAGAGAAGAAGTCAGGTCGTCGTTTGAGTTCTTAAAGATCTTTACATCCGGAGGAGAAAGGCTGTGTACTGCGCAGCCTCCTCTCGGACTTGAGAGATTGTGCGTGTGTGTGTGTGCGTGCGCGTGTGCGTCTGTGTGCGCGTGCGCATGGGCGTACACACGCCTCTCTGTAGAGGAGTTGGACGTGTCGTAACCCATCCTTCTTTTTATCTCTTTCCCCTCTCTGTAGATGACTCTGGAGTTGGCCTGTAATCTCATTATAAAGCATTTCTCTGCACGGCGGGAAGGGTCTGAACGTTGGTTTTGTCCAGACTTGGCTGTAACCCGGCCACTTATCCAAGCCGGCACCCAAACTTAGATGCGGTGATTTCCAGACCAAAGCCTTTGATGCTGACCACCGTACCTCTTGCTAGAACAGACCCAGCAAGCCTCGCCAGCCTTGGGTCGAGGCTTAGCCACGGCGTGCGTGTCCCCCGCGGGGCCAGCGTGTCCCTGTGAGGGTCCGGCTAGTTCTTGCATCGCCCTCATTTTTCTCTTGTGGGCCTTCAGCCCCCTGTCCGTGTACCTCATGTCCCCTGGCCTGGAGAGCTCACGTCGTGTCACTCTTTGCTGCTGTGTTTGCGCGTCTGTCTCGACAAGGCGGCATCTTTAAATGCTGCGAACTTTGTCTAATAGATTTAGAAAGCCGCCAAGTTTGGAAAGAGTTGATATAAGACATAGAAGAACATAAGGAAGCGATGGCAGGGAATGACGAGTGACAGGGAGGTTACTAGCATCTCCCCGAAGGCTCCAAGTTTGTCCTGATCCTGGGCTTTGCGTCCTGCTTCCTTCTGCTTTGAGTAGAAACCTGACACCGGGAGGCGAGGGGAGGTTAGGCTTTCGGTCGGATCACCGTGAAATCCTCTCGTGAAAGGACCTCACTTGGGGTCCAGGACTTACTGCAGTTGCTGAGGGTGAAGCGGACCTTTCCCAGGCCGTTGCTTTTGAGTTGGGGATGGAGCCGTGTGGCTAGAATGATGGAAAAGGTCCGATTTTCCGTTTAGTTGTAAAAAGGACAAATGTGGTGGTTTGGTTACTTTTATGTGCTCGGTTGTTTGCATAGGCTCAGTTATCTTTCTGTCTTTGTCTTTCTGTCCTTCTTTTCTGTCAACTGTCCTTTTAACTTGGATCTATGAATTGTACATGAAATGTTTTTTATTTTTTATTTTATTTTTTGGCTTTTAGGGCCGCACCCGAGGCATATGGAGGTTCCCAGGCTGGGGGTTGAATTGGAGCTGCAGCTGCCGGCCTGTGTCACAGCCACAGCAACAAGGGATCCGAGCCACGCCTGCGACCTACACCACAGCTCACGGCAACACCGGATCCCTGACCCACTGAGTGGGGCCAGGGATCGAACCCGCATCCTCATGGATGCTAGTTGGATTCATTTCCGCTGCACCACAAAGGGAACTCCTGAAATGTTTGTTAAAAATAAGTAG
>PVHT021183517.1:5211263-5243745 GCA_004024745.2 Catagonus wagneri
TGCTCAGTGGGTTAACGATCCGGCGTTGCCGTGAGCTGTGGTGTAGGTTGCAGACGCGGCTCGGATCCTGCGTTGCTGTGGCTGCGGCGAAGGCCGGTGGCCACAGCTCCGATTAGACCCCTAGCCTGGGAACGTCCACATGCCGCGGGTGCGGCCATAAACCCGCGGCCATAAAATGACAAAAAGGCAAAAAACAAAAAATAAGTAGGAAAAGATGTAAAGTTAAAGCACTAAGTTTCTGTAATAGATTTGAAATTCGTGTGTGTCACTTTTGCCTACATAGCTAGATTTAGGTATTAAAAAATTAAAGCACTTTGCTTATTTGCCAAAATTGAGTTAAATGGAAAGAAAAATCATAGGCTGGATCAGGCACTCCTAAATCAGGAACTGGGCTAAGTACTGGGAGAGGTGCCAAGTGGCAGAAATGGACCCAGCCTACTGTGTAGTCGCCACCTGGTCGGGGACATATAGCGTAGCACAGCTAGAAATGACACAGCAGCAGTTCCCATCGTGGCTTGGCTGTTAACGAACTTGATTAGTATCCGTGAGGTTGCAGGTTCCATCCCTGGCCTCGCTCAGTGGGTTAAGGATTCCGTGTTGCTGTGAGCTGTGGTGGAGGCCACAGATGTGGCTCGGATCCGCGTTGCTGTAATGCTATGGCGTAGGCCGGGGCTACAACTCCGATTCAACCCCTAGCCTGGGAATTTCTATATGCCACGGGTGTGGCCTAAAAAACCAATGAATCAATAAAAATTTTGAAAAAGAAAAATTAGAAACCATTCCGGGTAGTGAAGAAAAGCCGGGGTCTGTCTAGGGTGAAAAATTGCCTTGGGGGGGCAGGTAGCAGGGAGCGAAGGGGGACAGTCCTGGGTGTGGGTCACAGCCTTTGCTCTCTGCCTTGGGGACGGGAAATCTCTCCCGGCTTCACCCAGAGTGGCGCTCCCTGCTCCTTCCCCAGGTGGTGGCGGTGACGGACCGGGCTTGTGTGTGTGAGGTGAGGGCCCGTGTCACAGTGCGGGATGCTCGGGGACTTCCTGGAGGAGGGGCTTCCCTCAGTGTGGGGGCCGAGAGGAGCCGCGGAGGTGACGGGCCTGGGCAGGAGGCCGCAGGGGGAGGAGGGGGACTGGGACAGGGGTGAGGCACGGTGCCTGGACTAGGCCGAGTGGAGCTCGTGAAGGGACGAGGTGAGAGGCGACTTGAAATCTGTGTATTGGGACAAGTTCTCAGTCCTCTTAGGATGTTTTGGCCTCCTCCTCCTCCTCCTCGTAAGCAGTATACAGACTAGAGTGGACCCGGGTTCTGTACTGTGTGCCCCTTCTAGAGAGCGTTCTTGGTCCTCGTGGCTCTAATTTTTTTTCTCCTTACCCTCTGTTCCCGCTCCCTTCTCCTTTATCTTACCTTCGTGCAGGTTTTCCCTTCCTGTGACATAAACCTCTCCCTCGCTGGGTCTCACTTCAGCCAGTGGCACCCCGCACGACTGTGGTCCATCTGTTGTTCTTGGTCGTTAGGGCTGCAGGGCTGCGGACTCATGGGCTCCCAGGAATCCAGAGTCTTGAGTCTTTGAAATGTGCCAACCTGTTTTTAAAACTGCAATTCCAAGAACACCCACTCTGCGGTGCTCGTGCGTCAGAAATAAATTCTAAAACTAAAGCATTGAAGGGGAACTCCATGCCCTCATGACCATGTGTGCAGAGGTTAGAATCTAGCATCACAAATACGGGGGGGGGTGGGGGTGGGCGGGAATGGAGCCTGTTCATTTTCTGTACAAGATTGACCTGAGTCTCTCTAAGTACCAGCCTTCAGTACCACTTTAATAATGAGACCAGTTTCATAAATTCCAGAATATTAGAACATAGGTATTACGGGGTCTCCTAGGAGATGGTATAGCCGGAAATACAGTCAGATTCCCAAACCATTTGTAATAAGCCATAAAACAACTGTAAAGAGAACCTAGGCCATTGGGAACTTTTTAAAATGATCTTAAGACAAGCAGCCTCATCTACTGTATGATATTAAATAGATATTCTGGGAGGGAGAATGACGGGGGTCAAAGCTGCTATCTAGCTTTTCCCTTTAAAGTCTGCCGTTCCTATGATCAAAAGTGGTTTTAAAATAAACCGTTTATGGAGTTCCCATGGTGGCTCAGTGGTTAATGAACCCGACTAGTATAACTCAGTGGGTTATGGATCCGGAGTTGCCACGAGCTGTGGTGTAGGTCGCAGACATGGCTTGGATCCTGCATTGCTGTAGCTGTGGTGTAGGCCAGTGGCTACAAATCCTATTCGACCTCTAGCCTGGGATCTTCCATATGCCACTGGCGCAGCCCTAAAAAGCCAAAAAAAATATCAAATAAACCGTTTGTAGTCTTTTTTCAAAACCTCCTTTTGGAGTTCCCTGGTGGCTCCGTGGGTTAGGGATCTGGTGTGGTCTCTGCTGGGGCACGGGTTTCTGCACTGACACGGGTTTGATCCCGGCCGGGGAACTTCTGCATGCCACGGACACGGCTAAAATGAAAGAACAAAAGCCTCCTTTTAAATGAGAAGCCGAGCTCTCATCGAGAACGTATGTGGACAGCGTTGATGACACTGGTGTTTTCCCCAGCCGTGCAACGTTGACCTTCGGCGCCTGTTGCTTATTGGACCTTTTCGTCCCTCTGCAGGTTTTCATCTCGGTGAACTGCTTAAGCACAGATTTCTCTTCTCAGAAAGGCGTGAAGGGCTTGCCCCTGAACATTCAGATCGACACCTACAGCTATAACAACCGCAGCAACAAGCCTGTGCACCGGGCCTACTGCCAGATCAAGGTCTTCTGTGACAAGGTGAGGCTGTGGCCCGGGCGGGGCACCCTTCCTCGCCGGCACAGACCCTGGTCTTTTTAATACCTAAGTTCAGTAAGAATGTCTTGCTGCTGATACAGAGCAGCTCATTTTCAGTGAGCTACGAATGTTTTAACCATGCAAAGTCCCATCGCATAGGGGAGCAAAATAATCTCTTTTCAACCAAAAAGCCAGAAGAGGCGAGAAGCGCCCTTTGTTGGGCGGGTCTGATACAGGGCTGCGTGCCCGCTGCACCCAGTCCTCGCGGGGTCCCGCGGGCAGTGGCGGTGGTCGTGGAGCTGTGCCTGAGCTCTGCTCCTCACCTCCTCCGGCCCTCGGCAGGTGGTCAGCCGGCTCAGTGGGGCAGGAGCAGGCGGGGCCAGCGGCCTCCGACCGACCGGCGCAGGGGCAGGGAGAGCGCGGGCCGCGGGCTTTCAGCGCAGCTCTTTGCCCTCGTGTACACAGAGTAGATGGTCGCTTTTGCCAGCGGGCAGAGCCAGGGGCTCAGCTGGATTAACTCCAGAGAGACGCTCAGGGGTCCTGGGGATCGGCGACAGCGGGCGGGGGGCCTCGAGACCTGGGCGGAGCTGTCCACGGCGCTAAGATGGAAGAACTGACTTTTCCCTCCCAGACTGTATTTCTGCGGTGTTCTCTTCATCCTGTTAAAAATCTCTCTGTTATTCAGGTTCTTTAGGAGGTACTGGGAAACTGGAAGTGGCCTGGTGTCCGGCCTGTGCTCTGGGTACACAGAGCGCAGGCCTGGCCCCGCCGGGGGTGAGCCCGAGACCGTCGCAGTCCCCAGGGCCTCCACAGACGCCAGGCTCGGCCCCGCCATGTGCTGCGGGGTGTATTAGTTTGCTCTTGTTGCTGTTCACAAGTGACCACAGACTCAGAGGCTTGGAACAGCACACATCTCTTGTCTTGGAGTTCAGTGGGACCCAGATCCTTCTGGGCTGAAACCAAGCTGTGGGCAGGCCAACTCCCTCTGCCATCTGGGGGGGGGGGGGGCACCGTCCCCTGCCCCTCTGCTTTCTGGAGGCTGCTCCAGTCCTTGGCTCATGGCCCCTGCAGCTTCAGAGCCATCCTAAGCCCCCTCCGCGGCTGTCCTGGTTGATGGCCCCTTGTGATTGGACTGGGTTCACGCAGGTGCCCCAGGATACTGTCCCTGCCCTGAGGTCGGCCGAGCGGCACCCCCACTCCTTTGCTGTGAAAGCTGCCAGAGTCATAGGTTCTGGGCGTCAGACCTGGCCTTCTTTGGGGGTGTGGCGTTAGTCCGCGGCCACAGGTAGACCGCCTTTCACAGGCGCTGCGTCTCGCAGATGCCAGGTCGCATCTGCGGTGGAGCAGGGCCTGCGGCCACACCACCCTAAACACGCCCATCTCGTCTGCCGAAGAGCAGGGATTTCTGACCCCAGGTCAGATTTCTTCCCTTCATACCACACTCTTTTTTAGCCAAAGAAAAACCTAAAGAAAAACTGTCGGAATGTCCATGTTCTTTTTCTTAAAGTCAAGGGAGAAATTCAAATTTTATTGGTTTAATCTAAAAAAGTTCATATCTGCTATTTGTAAAGAAATTCTATGTCTGTTTAATAATTTTCCTTGACATTAGAATCCATAAATAAGTTCCCTTTTTTTTTTGTCTTTTTAGGGCCGCACCAGCAGCATATGGAGGTTCCCAGGCTAGGGGTCTAGTCAGAGCTACAGCCGCCAGCCTACACCACAGCCACCGCAACACCGGATCTGAGGTGCGTCTGACCTACACCACAGCTCACGGCAACGCCGGATCCTTAACCCACTAAGCAAGGCCAGGGATCGAACCCACAACCTTATGGTTCCTAGTCGGATTCGTTTCCACTGCGCCACAACGGGAACTCCGTAAGTTTGTTTTTTGAATGTGCTAAAGATGTTTGTTCTTCCCAAGACTTGGCTGGCTTCACACAGGAACCACGGCGAGGCCCGCTCTGGGGCTTCAGGGCGGCGTGACCTGCACCTGCAGCAGCGCCCCCCAGAGACAGTCCCACCTCAGGGCCTGTCCTCAGGGTTCGGGTCGGCCTCTTAGAGCAGTGGCCTCCCGCTGCCTGTGCAGAGACCACGTTTTCACTTCTCATCTGTCGTGGGCTACTTCTGCTTCTGTAAAAGACAAGGAAGATGCAGATGAATTGTTAGAAAAATGAAATGCAAGATGAAGGCATACAAACTGTAGGCTCCGATTTTTTATTATTCGCCTCAACAGATATAAAACCTAGTTGTTTTCCAAATGCTTGCTCAGTTTCTGAAGTATCTGTCCTCAGACCGTGACCGCTCATGGGCCGACACTGGTCGGCAGGTCACACTTGGGGTTTGCCTGGGCCTTCGGCGCACGTTAGCGTGGCCTGGGGTTTCCCACGCTAGACGATGAAAGCTGTCCACGCAGTTTTCAGGAGAAGGAGCCGTATCAATTCACGCTCTTACACAAATTTGGCTTTAATATCGAGACTTTTCAAGGGAGACTCCTGTATCAGTAGCTGATTTAGAAAGCGGAGAACAGGAAAGCTTTCCTGAATTGTCCAGAGTCATGGGGTTACTCCGCAGTGGACGCGCAGTGTAGACACCAGTGCGCTGCTGTGCTCCGCGAAGCAGAAGGCCCCGTCGCCGGAGTCGCAGAATGAGGTTCGGGACGGCGCGGGACTGACCCCGCGGGGTTGCCGCTCGTCCGCTCCTCGTCGTTTCCGTCGCGCGTGATGGGAACATGCTCCCCAGGGTCTCGCATAGCACGTGGGACGTGCAGGCCGGAATCAGCCACCGTTTTTTCTTTGTCGCTGGGGTGCGAGCCCTGTTGGTGGTAGGAGAACGCACGGAGCCACGCTGGAACCCGGTGTCCACGTGTCGTGGTTCCCTCTCTCTCCATCTCTCTCTCTCTCTCCCTCCCTCCCTCTGTGGCCTGTCGGTGCTGCCCAGACACACTCAGCCTTCCTGGGGATGGCTGCCTCTGTGACACCCCTGAAACATGCCCTGCCTGTTTTCCCCGCTTGCTGGAGTAGAGAGCTCCGCGGGGGGGGGAGATTGGGGGTCCCCTCTCCACTCTCAGCCCTCACGGCACGGCCAGTGGTGCTGTCGTGTGATAGCAAGGTCCCTGAGGGACACAGCAGGTGAGGTTAGACCCTTCACCCCAGTTTTATTCTCAGCTGTTAGGGGTTAATATAAAACCCCACTTGAGAAGAAAATATTATATATATGCTGTGTGTAATTAATTTTCAAAGTCCTGGAGCCTTTCAGCCACCCGGGACCTCACACCCACTCCTGATTCTTGTGCCTCTGGTTTTAACCTTATGGTTGTAACCTCTTGGTCTCTTCTGGGTTCATGCCGCCTCTTTAGACTCTCACGGTTTATGAATCTGGTCCACATTTGCAGGAAGAAAGGAGATAAGACAGCCCTGGGTGTCCTTCAGAGGACTTTACATTGCTTTCCTCTTTTAAGAAGAAAGTTAGTTTTGTTTTTTGTTTTTCTGCCACACCCTACAGCATGTAGAAGTTCTGGGGTCAGGAGTGGAACCCAAGACTTCGCAGTGACAACACCAGAAACTCCTAAGAAGAAAGTTTTATCAGCATTCTGTTCTGAGTTGCTTAACTAGCTTGATAAATGGAATTTGCTCTTATTTCAGAAGCAGTAGCAATTTAGCACTTTTTCAGAGGAAACAGGCTCTCGATTGGCTCTCTAACCGCTGGGAATTCGGCGGCTGCGCTGCCCGTGAGCCTGTGTGGAGCCCCGGTCCATCCTGACGGAGGAAACGTCACTGGCACGGGCCCCCCACAGGGGCTTTCTCCATCAGAGTGACTGCGGCTGTCGCGCCGCCGTCCCTGGGAGCAGACGCTGCAGATGAACTCCCCGGGCCCGGGCTGGTGTGGTTGCCCGGATCAGTCTCTCGGGTGTTGGATGAGGAAGAAAGAGTCCAAACAGCTTGACTTTAAAGGGCTCTCCGTGGCGTGGGAGCACGTCCGCTAACATTTCTCGCAGTGTGTGCCCACCGCTGGTGAATTCTTTCAAGCTCTCGCCAGTCGGGGGAAAAAAAAAGTCTTTATTTCCCTTTTCATCTGGAAAGACCTCTCTGCTGGCTCCGAAAGTCGAGTGGACCCTTTTTCCTTGTGGCGTTTAACGGTGCGACTCTGCCCTCCTCGGGCTTCTGTTGCGTCTGATGAGAAACCCGCTCTCAGCATTATCTTTGCTCTTCTGCATTTGACGTGGGTTTTTTTTCCCCTCTGACTTTTTAAGATTTTCTTTTACCAATTTTGAGCGCTTTGATGTGTCTGTTTCTTAGCGTTCGTGGAGCTTCTTGAATCCGCGCGTTTATAGGTTGCATCAGCCGAGAAACCTTCCAGCCGTTACTTCCTCAGCTGTGCTTGCACCTCGGGGTCCTTGGAGGGCGCCCGTCCCACCCTAACCGACGGGCTTGCTATTTCGTCGGAGAGCTTTTTCTCCCTGTTTCATTTTGGATAGTTTCTGCTGTCACATCCTGAAGGTCACCAGTCTTTTCTCTTGCCCTGTCTACACCGCCATAACCCGTCCCGTGTATTTTTCATCTCAGACATTATAGCTTTCATCTCTAGAAGCTCGATTTAGAGCTGGCTTAGATCTTTTCAAGTCTCTGCTTACCATGGGCAGTTTGTTCCCTGGCTTTTTGAACACACGGACGGTGGCTTCAGTGGCCGTGGTAATAATGTCTTAACTTCTGCATCAGTTCCAGGTTGTTTCGGTGGTTTGATGGTCTCCACACTCTGATAGGCCAGTCAGAATGACTAACTGATAGTTTTGTTTGCATTGCACTTGCTCAATTTCAGGTCGTGTTTGTCACAGTATGCTTGTGGGTTCAGCTGTGTGGCACTGCCATTCCTTGTCTGGTCGGTGCCTGCTGTGTACGTGTGTCGTCTTTATGGGCCTGAGAGTACACTTTTTCTCTTTCAAGTGACTGCAGATTTCTAGTTCAGTGCTGGCTTTGCGGAGTCCTGGTGGGTTGTGTCTGTCATTTAGGTAACGCCAACAAGTCCTTGGCTGTGGACAGAGGCACAGCCTTCAGAGCCCACACAGGAAAGCACACTCAAAAAGCCGGGTCCATTTGTGTTTTCTCATTTCCTTGTTACTAGAGCACAAGAAAAGTCACTTGTATCTTCGAAGCCGGTGTCCGTTACAGCAGCACTTTTTCTCAGCTTTCCATTTAACCTGCCCGTATCCGTCGTTGAGGGGGCTTTTGCTCTCTTTGTTGGTTCTTTAAACAAATGTTTTCCTGCGATTTCATATGTTAAAAATAGTTTAAGAGTGGGCTTTTTAGAGGAAACCACTGTGATAAGCCCCACAAATAGAAGAAGCCGTGCAGCTCATCTCCGGAGGGAGCCCTTCGCCCACCCGGCCCGGCCACGATGAGCATTCAGTGTTTTAAGGAGGGTCCGATAAACAGAAGCACGTCTTGTCTTCTCTTGACCCAGGGAGCCGAACGGAAAATCAGGGATGAAGAACGAAAACAAAGCAAAAGAAAAGGCAAGTGCTCTGACCCCAGCTCCCAGTTGAATGCCTGTAAGTAGAAGTTTCCACCAGGCCTTCTAGACTCTTTCCCTGCAGAGCAGAGACGCGGGTTTTCAGGCAGAAGGCGGAGGGCAGGGGACATGGTTTACCGCTGTTAAGCGCCAGCTCTGCTTCCTTGCGCCAGGCGCCGAGCAGATGAGGGCTCAGCTAAGTCCTTTTCTTGGGGCACCCCAGGACGGCTTCCTGAGTTCTCCCGCAGGTCAGACTCGCTGGCCGTCAATCCTAGTTCAGGCCGTTGGCTCCAGTCCCCAAAAATAATACAAGTTCCACCCGAACAGCTGATGATGAAATTGGAACTTGTCTAGATTTTTAAGAATAATAGTAACACTCTTTGGAATTTGGGTTGTCTTAATTCCCAATGAGTGTAGTTTCCTTAGCTCAAATATTCTAACATTTGTAGAATCTATAGGGCTTCCCTTTAGCCATTTCACCGGGAAAGCTTTTTTCTTTCTTTCTTTCTTTCTTTCTTTCTTTCTTTCTTTCTTTCTTTCTTTCTTTCTTTCTTTCTTTCTTTCTTTCTTTCGTGTGACCATTACTCATGGTCAGAAATCCCACAGCTCTCAGCTAGAAGGGAAAAAAGCAAGCTGTCCTTGGTGGGTAGCGAGTGGTCCACAGCGAGTGAGCGGCCGATGGCGCGAGTACGACAGGGCCCCCCCTCTTGCTGGTGTCGCAGGCCAGCCTCATGATGTCACTTCTGACCTGACCAGCCCCGCAGGCTCATCACTGAGCACTTCAGGGCCGGATGGGGGGATGGTGGAGTCTGTAGTTCGGAACCTTGAAAATGAGACAGTCGTGCCTCCCTCAGCCCCCCTGAGGTTCGGTTCTGAAGGTGAAAGTCTGAAGTGAAGGGGCGGGTCCTGCCTTGGGGGGGACGTGCTGTCAGAATCGATGATTTAATGAGGAGACCCAAGGTGAAACTACTTCTAAATTATGCTTATGCTTTTCAGACAAAAGCTAAAGCTATTTGCTTCCAGTCCAGGTTTTCTGTGTGCCTGTATGCGTGCGAAGGTGGCTTTGTCTCCCGATGTTGCTGAGCTGCGGCTGATCGCCTGTGTAAATACAGACGGTGTCCCCTCACCTAAGCTGCGTTTTTCCTCAGTTCAGGCGGCACAACCGTATCTTGTCTCCTGCTACAATCAAAGGCTCTTAAGCAGCGAGGAAGCGGCCGTGCGGCTGCCGCGGGGCTGCGTGTGTAAGTGCTGATTGTGGTGCCCTCGCTTTTCTTTTGAAGTTTCTGACGTCAAAGTGCCGCTGCTTCCCTCTCACAAACGAATGGACATCACGGTCTTCAAGCCCTTTATTGATCTCGACACCCAGCCGGTTCTCTTCATCCCCGACGTGCACTTCACCAGCCTCCAGCGGGGCGCTCACGTGGGTAACCAGGACCCCGGGGTGGCCGCAGGGAAGGACAGCTGCACGGGGCGAAAGGCTTTGGTGTCGCTCCTGACCAGCGTCAGGGTCAGCTCTCGGGAGTGTCTGGTTTGGGCGACGCGATGTCCTTGATGTCAGCGCTGTTGCCTGGACCCGCCGTCCCAGGCCCGGCGGCTTATTTACGAATGTCTTGGCTCATTTCAGAGCTACTGGGGAGAGCCCGTTGTGTCTCAGCGGTAACGAACCCGACTAGTAGCCATGAGGCTGTGGGTTCGATCTCTGGGTTAGTGGGTTAAGGATCCCCCGCTCAGTGGGTTAGGGCTCCAGCATTGCTGTGGCTGTGGCTTAGGCCGGAGGCAGCAGCTCTGATTCGACTCCTAGCCTGGGAACTTCCGTATGCTGCAGGTGTGGCCCTCCCCAAAAAAGAGACGCCGGAATAGTGTCATGACTTGGAGTCCGAGTCTGTGATCTTGTGAATTTAACTTACGTGGGTCTGGACAGGAGGGGGAGCCGAGGAACACCTGGGGAGGGGGCCTCAGTGGCGTGAGGGACCTCCAGGCCATCTTCATGGTTTCCCTTGGTGGCTCCTCATCGGCACACACTGGGCCATGTCTTGGCAACTGATGTGAAATTCAGCAAATCCGCAGTCACAGTGGGCTTGGAGCCAAAGCTCAGTAGGCCTGGGTGGGGTGGAGCGTCCGCTCCAGGCTGAGATCAAAGAAATACCCCAAAGCCGTCTGCCATGCCCTCCTGTGCCGCTTGCTACAGACACTCAGAGTTCTCGGAGGAAGCCACTGCCAGCGTATTCCGTTTCTAGAAGCTTTGGGGTGAGCAGGGGTCAGCAGTGTTGTGCCGTAAAGGGTCAGACAGTAAGTATTTTAGGCTTTGGGGAGGTCAGACGGTCTCTGTTGTGACTACCCACCTCTGCGGCTGTGCCCAACCCGCCATAAACACCACACCATCAGTGAGCGTGGCTGTGTGCCCGAAAAGACTTGATTCACATCAGCGGGCACTGGGCCAGGCTCGGCCCGGGGCTGCAGTTTGCCAGAGGAGTTTGAGACGCCCGTAAGAATCGGGTCCTTAGAAAATAAGGCTAAAGGGTTTTATGTGAGATCGGTCAAATGAAAAATTATTTTCATTTCAGGAAGAATTCATTTAAGGTCTGAGATAGTTTAGCCTATGCATGAAAAGCAATTTTTTTTTTTTTTTGGTCTTAGGTCCTTCCCATTGCATCAGAAGAATTGGAGGGCGAAGGGTAAGTTTTATGTTTTGTTTTGTTTTAGTAGATTCTTTTTATTTTGAAACAATCCCAAATGTTTAGAGTAAGGACAACACAAAGAACTGATTTTTTCCTGAGCCATTTGCGAGTAAGTTGCTGACCCATCATCCTTAGTTTGGTGTATGGTTTGTAGCCACAGGCAGGATGTTCGCCCGCGTAACAAAGTTAGGATGTTACCACTGCGACCTTGGTACCAGCCAGGCTTTGCCAGTTGTCCCAGTAACCTCCTCGATGGCAAAGGAGGGCCCAGTTCGGCCTCACACAGTGGAGTGAGTTGTCCTGTCTCCTTAATCTCCTTCGGTCTGGAACAGTCTCAGGCTCTCCCTGACTTTCCCGAGCTAAGACTGTGGGAGGTTACAGACCCCTTGTTTTGGGGGACGTCCCCCTGTCTGGGTCTGTCCGTTGTTTGCTCTTGGGTGGGTTCACCTGTGCATCTTGGCAGGACCATCGCCGACGGGGCCCTGCTCTCAGGGTGTCCTGGCGGGTGGTGCAGCCTCAGTGCACCCCGCGTGCGCTGACAACACTCGCTCTGGTCGCTTGACTAAGGTGGTGTCTGCCGGGCTTCTCCCCGGGGAGGTGCTTTGCAGCTTTGTCGGTAGCTCGTTCCTCGGCTCACTTTGCATTTCTTCATTTGTATATTTGTGTCAGTATGGACTCACGCGTTCCCGTTTTATTCCATCAGTCATGATCCAGCATCATCGTTTCTTCTGCTCACACTGCCCTGGGGACTGTGGAGTCCCTCGGGCTTGCTCCTGGCTGCCCTGGACATGAGCCCCCACCGCCACCCCGACCCCCACCCCCACCCCCGCTCGAGCACTTCCTCGCTTTCAGGCATCACGTGTTCCAGACACCTGTGTTTTCCCTTCTCCAGCCCTAAAACAGCCTCTTCCCCAGGGAACCCTGGTTCCTTGGGGTGCAGACTGGGCTTTAGAAACCTAGCTGAGGAGTTCCCATCGTGGCTCAGTGGTTAACGAATCCAACTAAGAACCATGAGGTTGCAGGTTCGATCCCTGGCCTTGCTCAGTGGCTTAAGGATCCGGCGTTGCCGTGAGCTGTGGTGAAGGTTGCAGACGCGGCTCGGATCCCGCGTTGCTGTGGCTGTGGCGAAGGGCGGCAGCTACAGCTCCTGTTAGACCCCTAGCCTGGGAACCTCCTATGCCGCAGGTGCGGCTCCACATAAAGGCAAAAAGACAAAAATTTAAAAAAAAAAAAAAAAGCAAAGGGGAAATTAAAAAAAAAAAAAAAAGAAACCCAGCTGAGCCTCCGGGGGTGCTCATCGCTGTTGAGGTGTTGCTGCTTCCGCACCCGTGGGCACCCTCCTCGGCCCGCCTGGGCCCTGACTGGCCACCCCGGCAGCACCCCCGCTCCGCGCTCTACCACGTGGAGGTTCTGGTCCCCTCTGTGGGCTGGCCGTGCTCCCACACTGGCCACGGCCGCCTGTCTGAAGGCGGTTCTCCACTGCCTCTTTCGCTCTGTGTTCTGCAACTCTCCTGCCAGTGCCTTCATCAGTGGCCAGTCATGCGCTGGAAGCTGAGGCGGACCTCTGTGCTGGGAATGATGATTTTGTTCAAAAACAAGCACTTAACATCCTTTTCAGTTATTTTACTGTTTTCTCACTCATCTGCTCTGAACCTCACCGTGCTGACACCTTACACCCTGTGCCTTTGACAGCCGGTTACTCTGATCTTTTCGCTTCTCTCTTCAGATGCTCCTGTAAACACTCCCCCCTTCATCTTTCTGCTGACAGTGCTGTATTGTGACCATTTGGAATTTTATGCTGGGATTGTCTGCAGAGTCCTCCAACTGGTTCTCCTGCTTATAGGTCCTGGCGTTCCCTCCGGTCTCTGTCACACATTGATCACAGCATCCTTGTCTCAGAAGAATCTGCAAAGATTCCCTGATATCTGCAACATAAAGTCTGAAAGTCCTTGGAGCTGAACGATCAAGATTTTCCAGATTAGTCTACCTTCCCCTAGAACGTTCTGTCTCAGCCAGCCTGGCTTCGCTTTACCCTCCCTTTTTGGCAGGCCCTTTCCTGTGCATCTCGGAACCACCTGCTCCATTCGCCTTTTCCTGGGAGGGCAGCTTGAGCTGTGTAAGCGCAGGGAGGGGCCTGGCAGGCGCCTCGCCGTCCAGGGACCCCGCCTGGTTCAGTCAGCATCTTTCCTTAGGCCTCCGATTTGCATCCACAGAATAAGGAAGTTGGACCAGATATAGAACGAAGGTCATTAAAAAAAAAAATCAGCGATGCAGCCCCAGACTCCTTTTGTTTCTGCGAGTGGTTTGAGGTGAGGTCACTAACTATGTGCTTCGGACCCCCGACAGGTCCAGCTTGAAAAGGGGGCCATACGGGTCTGAGGACGATTTTGTGATCCCACCTCCCGCTAAGCTCTCCCGGATAGAAGAACCAAAGAGAGGTGCGTTGGTTTCTGCTTCCTGCTGGCCGTTTTCAGTCAGAGGTGGGCTCTGGATCTGTCAGAAGCACGAACTGTTCAAACAGGTCTTGGCCCTGTTGACTCTGAGTGTTCTTCCAACTCCTGGCTTGAGCTGGGGCTTAGAGCAGAGCTAGAAGCCGGAAGCCGTTCCTTCAGACGGACACTGTCTTGGCTCACGTTTGCTGTCCTGATTGTGGACGTCTCTTTTCATTTTAACCAGTACCCACGATCTGTTCTTGTTTTGCTCCCGTGTCAGTCAACTGTGCTTTTCTTTTTCCCTCCTTCTTCCTGACTGGGGACCAGTGCTACTCTATGTGCGAAAGGAGTCGGAAGAAGTCTTCGATGCCCTGATGCTCAAGACTCCGTCTTTGAAAGGCTTGATGGAAGCTGTAAGTAGTAGGAACTTTATGATCCTCTTTTGAAAGTAAAATCACGCTTCTGTGGAATTTTGTTGGAACAGATTTCACCAGACCGCCAGGATTCTCTTCCTGAGTCCCCGCGCCTTCTCTGTGCCCGGGGCACGGTCTGCTTTTATCCGCCCAGTGTGGTCCTCAGTGGTAGCAGGGCCGCCCCATGTCACACCGCTGCGCCCCCTGAGTCACCTGCTAGATGCTGGTCGCTCAGCCACGTCCAGTTCACTGAACAGAGTGACTTTGTGATGACCTATGGCATAGTTTCGTGTTCACATACAGGGGGCTAAAGGGAGATTGCCACTTCATAAACTCTGACACTAACAGTCAAATAAAATCTTAAATCTCCTGTATAAACACTGGCTCCTCGGTCTGCCTTGGAAACTCTTGATCTTGGCGAATGACAGTACTTGGGTCAAGATCTTGCCCTGAGCCTATTTGTGAGATTCAGAGGTGTGACCGGAAATCAACGTGAGCCCTTCCAGCAGGGTCTCGGCAAAGGGCCAGCGGGCAAACTGACCCCAGCCTGCCCTTTGGGACATGAGACATGTGAAAGCGGTGCCAGCCGATTCCCCATTCTGGCCTCGCCCCAGACTGAAGTTCAAGGAATCAGCATTCTGCCTTGATATTTGTCAACCTCGGCCCTTATAAATCGGAATCAAAGCAGGTGCGTGACTGGGCCGGAAGTAGGTTTCACCTGGCTCCCCTGACTACTGCAAAGTTAACAAATCCTGGGCACTAGTTATAGGAGTAAGTGACACGGTGCCAAATGGAGTTTGGGTTCCAGTTGGGAAGATGGAGACTATAAATAAGCAGAGAGCCCTGTGTAATTTGCCAGGTACTAATAAACGCCACGGAGGACAATAACGTGGGGCCGCGGCTAGGGGGCGCCACCGCTTGGTCACCTTAGTCAGGTCCTTTGGCCACAGCCAGCCCCGCCCGGCGGCACCAGCACCGGTTCTCTGTCATTTCCTGTGATTTCTCCTGGGTCCTTTTTCTTACCTTGTCTTCTGACAGCCCTTCTTCTTCCTAAGAATCATACAACCTCTTGACTATGGAGAGAGGAGACTGTGAAAAAGATGGAGACTTACTGTGCCAGGTACATCTGGTTCACAACTCGCAAGGAATTCACTGCAGCCTCGCATCTCCTGGGGTGGGGGTTCCATAAAAAAAGAGCTATTATTCAGTGATACAGAAAAGAAATGAACTCGTTTTTCAATGGGAGCTTGGGTTTGATCTGCGGTGTGTATTTTTGTTAGGCTGAAGCCATCTGAAGGCGGGTTATCTGAGAGCCCCCGGAGCCCGGCTCTTCAGACGGAGGGTGGGCGCGGTAACCCCAGCGCAGGAGGGTCTGGACCGCGGTTCCGATGACGCGCCCAGGCATGATCTGGACTGAACCAGCTGCTGGTCCTATAGCAAGCACCCCTCAGGAAGACCTCCCGAGTTCACAGTGCTGACGTCATCACGCCCTGGGGACCGCCCCCTGGATGTGAGGGGGAGGAGCCAAAACCGAGGCCGGAGCCACTCCTCTGGCTGCAGGGGCTGGACCCTCCCTGCCGCGCCCCCCGCCCCCGGCCCAGACGCTGTGGGCAGGACCGGCGGAGGCTCCGAGGGGCCGTTGATGTTCCCTCTGGGTGGTGGGATAGCGAGTAATTTTTTCCTCCTCGTAAACCTGTGTGGGAGATTAGCTCCCGCTTCGGCTGCAGGCGCTCTAAGCCGCAGCTGCCCTGCTGTGAGGTGAGAGTCTCACTGTCTTATGAGCGGAGGCTGCCGGCTAAAGGCCACCTGCCCGCTGGAAGTGAATGCAGACTGATTCAGCTCAGCCGCCTGAGACCAAATCGAGGCCTCTGTGCACCGATCGCAGTACCCATGACAGGTCAGATACGTGTCGTGGTCTCGGGAACGTGCGGCCCAAAGAGGGGACCGGAGGGGGACGGCGGGCTCCTCCTGTAGCCACTGCCTTGGCTCATGGCACAGGGACAGCTCGCCGTGCGGGTGGGCTGGGCAGCACTGTGCTTTCTGCTCGCTTTCTGCTCGCTTTCTCGAAACATGAAACTGAGTATTGAGTCTAAAAAATCATGGCGGTGTAATAGACTCCTGACCTCTGAGCGCCTGATTCCAGCTCTCCCCCAAAGGCGGGCGACACTTTCTCCCCAGGAGGCCACCGGCTCTCATCTATGGCTTCGCACGTGCCTTTGTGAAAAACGGACAGTTGAGTGACTGCTCCACTATGTTAATATGCATATATCTTTTTCAAGCTCTAAAAACAGCATTTTGTAATTATTCTCTTTTGCTCTTTTAGATCTCAGACAAATATGATGTTCCCCAAGACAAGATTGGGAAGATATTCAAGAAGTGTAAAAAAGGGTGAGTGCTGGCTGGCCTTCTTAGTGCCTCTCGATTATGTTAACATTACATAGCATTAATGTCACATGCACGTGCGCCGGGTGGAGAACCAGTTATAGAAACATCAATGCAAGAAGACATTTTTTCTTTTTTTATTACTATTATTAAAGTATAGCTTATTTACAGTGTTTCGTCCAATCCTGTTGTACAGCATAGTGCCCCGGTCACAGCCATTCCCTGTGCTGTACAGTAGAGAAGAGATACATTTTTTTCTTAGGAAATTGTCACCCAAAGTTGACTTACCTTTCTAGGACACCTTTGTGGATTTTTTCCAAGTGGAATCTTTGTGTGTTCTCCCCATGCTTGGCAGCAATACAGTGGCCCCAGATTCCAGAGCATGTGGTGAGATTTTCTGAGGGCGGCAGCAGTTGCTCCCCGTTTTTTGAGCTCCCGTCTAGGGGCAGGCACTGGACCAGGTGCTCCATGCGTCCTTGATTTTCATATTGCCCTCAGGCTCGTCGTTTATAGATGAGGCAGGAGGGCACAGAGAGCCTCAGTGGCTTGTCCAAGACCAGGAGCAGTTTAGTGCCGAGGCCATGATTCAGGATCACGTTTGACCGACTGCAAAGCCTTTGCTCGTTCCACTCCGCCCTCCTTGTCGTGGGATGTTGCTTCTTTGTCCAGAAATTAGTGTTTTTAAGGCTATTTTACTTGAGTGACTGTGCTGTTTGGCATGAGTAAGCAGGGTATAGAATAAGAATTTTTTGGCTGAATTCTAAAGCAGGTGGAATTTTCCAGATGAGCCCCGTGGCAGGGATTGGACTTGGTAGCAGGTCAGCTAAGCTCTGAGGACTGTTTGCTGGGGAAGGTAGTTTGTCAGGGGCCGTGACTTAGGCCACGTGGATGGATTTTATGGATGTGTTGCTGAAGCTGGACCGATGAAGTGCTCCTTCCGGAGACTGATTCTGTTCAATAAAACACTGTTTCTTGAACGATTACTGCAGTGCTGAGATAATGACAAGTAAGCTACTGTGTTTTCTTGATCACACTACGGGAAGTGTGTGCTAAGTGGGTTAAGTGCTTTACTCGAGTCCCTCATCCTACAGCAGTCGTCTGAGATAGGAGCTGTCATTGTACCTGTTGCGTAGATGGGGAAATTGAGGCGTGGAGAGGTTTGGTTTGCCTCACGCAGCGTAGCTAGTAGGCAGCAGAGAGACCGCGAGGTCGGGTCTGACTCCAGAGCGGGCGGGGGTGAGCGGACGTGTCTGGCCTCCCGTCCTGCAGGATCCTGGTGAACATGGACGACAACATCGTGAAGCACTACTCCAACGAAGACACCTTCCAGCTGCAGATCGAGGAGGCCGGGGGGTCCTACAAGCTCACCCTCACGGAGATCTGAGGGCGCCCTGGCCACCACTCCCCGCGGGCTCCATGAAGGTGTCGCAGGGGTCCTGCGGTTCGGCAAGCCGCAGGCTCACCCGCCTTGCGAACGCGGGTGGATGGCGGCGGAGGGGACCCCTTTCGGCCGGAGGCGGCGCCGCAGCTGGCTTGGAGACAGCGTTGGATGCGTCGCATCGGCGCTTTCCGATGGCCGAGAAATCACAGACTCTGATATTTGAAAGTTTTGATAGAAATACTTAGGATTAAAAGTGGGAACTTTGTTCCAAGATTTAATAGATTCTCTGGGAACCTTTAGGATATCTGCTCCATTATTTATAAGCGTAGTCTGTCTTCGGCGCCCGCGGGCTTGACCCCGAGTGATCTGACCGGCTCGGGTATGGCCGGCAGCCCGCGGGGACCGGGCGCCCCTTCCCCCTGAGCCGCCCGTCCCAGGAAGCGTTTCCTCCGGGAGGGCAGGCTGGCGCCACCCGCCCCCGCGGCCTCCTAGGCCACAGCGACCGCCTCTCGGGAAGCACGAGAGCGGCCCGCGTGCCCCGCCGAGCGGAAGCCGCGTGTCCGGACGCGCAGCGCGTCGCGAAGGCTGGTGTGTGTGAACGTGCACGTGGCTGCGTCCGCGGTAAACGGAAATGTGCGCGTGGCGTCCGTGCCGGAGAGCGAGGCGACGCGGCAGGGTCTGCCCTGAGGACTTTCTTGAGAGGTGAAGTTACCCCTGGTCACCTGCACCAGGCGGATGGACCGCGGCGCTCGGTGGGACCCGCCCGAACGCCTTCTGCGCGTTTCCGCGAACTCCGCAGCCGCGACGTGCACCGCAGAACCTTCTCCAGCGGCAGCTCCTGTCTGCTCCCGAGAACGTTACCTTCGGATGTCCGCACTGTTTAGCAAATGAAGAAAAGGCGCTTCTCAGCTCCTGTCCGCACGCGCACGTCCCGCGTCCCGGGGGGAAGAAGCGGCGGTCCCCGTGACCGCGGCGAACCAGGCAGCGCAAGTCCCAGCGGCGCCATCCTCATCTTCGCTTAGGGGAAGGGGTTCCCGCTCCATCATCTCCAGAGCCTTCAGGCTTTGACGACCTTGGATGCCAAGGACGACTCTAGAAAAAGCATTCGTGAGTTTATGAGTCTCTCTTACTCTGGCGGGGGAGCATTCTGCACACCGTTTAAATATATAGAAAACTAAAAAGTGTAATTTTGTAACAAATGTGTCTTGAGGTTCAGGGACATAGAGTAGGTTATTTGTAGAAGTAGGACTGATAGTTATATTCTTATGTGAAAAGATTCTAATGAAGTACGTGAACTAAATTGCTGGTTTTCTAAGATAAGATATTATGGGACACGGGTCATATAACTATTTTATATTTTGTTTTATGAAATCGATTTTGTCTTGTTTTTAATTGTATAATTGAAGATGTATTTTAAAGCAAAGGGATTAAATTTTATATGTCTATTTTGTAATATGTCCTTTCCTGGTACTCAGTTCAACTTTTTCCTTTCGTTAGTCAGTAAAGCAAAATCCGAGTTTTAAAACAGTAGAGCTGAAAAGAACCACCTTAGCGTTTGCTCCTTTTCTCCCCAACATGTCTGCTTGGGTCTCTTCCTTCCTTTTAATTTTTTTTAAAGGGGTCTGAAATCGTCCAAGTCCCACGGTTAACTGAGGGGGGCCCTGAATATGTGTTTAACTGCTACCAGAATTTCACCACTAGAGCTTAAGACAGACGCTTTCAGACCTAAAATCTTAGTGTTCTTAATTTTTAAAAGCTTAATAGAAAACGTTTGGTTTAAAACTCTCCCAATAGGAGTTCTGTCGTGGCACAGCGGGTTTAGTTTCCAGCCTTGTCACTGCAGTGGCCCGGCTTGCTGCTGGGGCTCGGGTTTGATCCCTGGCCTGGAAACTTCCACATGCTGCATGTGTGCGGAAAAAAAAACCCCATCAACTTTCTTCTTAGAAAAGGAATGTAAATACCTCAGAGGGACACCAAAAGATGTCTTACTTCTAGTTTCTTACTGCAAATGTAAGTAAAAAAATAACCAAAAAATAAAATCTATGAATAATGTTTCAGTTCCTCAGAATTTCTGAGTCAAACGGCTGTTGCGAGGCTAGCCGGGTAATCCGCACCTAAATGTGGCAGACGCGCAGAGCCCTGGCTCACGGGCGCACGGCCGCACCGTGAAGCAGACGCCCTGAGAGCTCCTGCAGCACCAGCGCGCCTTCCGCTCCAGTCCCTGGGCCACAAGTCAGAACTCCTGAGAGGCGGCCTCGGCTCCTGGTCACCCACTGGTTCCAGAAGGGACACGTGGGTGTGTCCCCTCCCGGAGCGTCTCCCCGACGCCGCTGCCGGAGCACCCTCACGCTCCCTGCCTTCCCACGGTCTGCATTCCGCCCTTGCCCACCCCCTTAGTTCTTTCTTCTGCCTCAAAACTTGGCCTTGGCCTGGAGGTGAGAGCCTCCCCAGCTGGATGAGCCCGGGCCCCATCCCAGCACCCAGCCCACCCTCCGCAGCCTCTGGTCTCCCTGGATCGCTGGCCCCCAGCCTCGTGCTCGTCCCCTGGCAGGTGCTCAGTAGAGGGTGCGGCCGTGACTAAGGGGCAGGCTGGTGCCCTTGGCAAGCCCTGTCACTTGCAAGACATCAGCGGGGAGATGTTTAGAAGGTAGAAGCGTTCCCGTCGTGGCTCAGTGGTTAATGAATCCAACTAGGAACCATGAGGTTGCGGGTTCGATCCCTGGCCTTGCTCAGTGGGTTAAGGATCCAGCGTTGCCGTGAGCTGTGGTGTAGGTTGCAGACGCGGCTCGGATCCCGCGTTGCTGTGGCTGTGGCGAAGGCTGGCGGCTACAGCTCCTGTTAGACCCCTAGCCTGGGAACCTCCATATGCCGCGACTGCGGCCCTAGGTAAGGCAAAAAAGAAGTTAGAAGCTCAGAAATGAGTGCAGCCGCACCTGGACCCATGCGGCCTGGCAGCAGTCAGGAGAGCAGAGCCCCTGCCACGTTACCCAGAACAGGTGGTTTCCGGGGCCAACAAGATGTCACAGGGAAGGAGTGAGGGAGAAAGCGAGTGCCGGCCGGCCTGCCTGCCTGGTTGGGGCCGCCTGGCGCACTCTCATCCAAGGTTTTCAGGCTCTGTTCACCCGTGAGGGGGTATGTTAGTGTCACCTGATACTAGCGATGCTTGTAGCTCACCTGCAAGTGCTGGTCACCAATGAACAGCAGCTACGAGCTGACCTTGAACCCACACCTCCCGCCTCCCCCGAGGGTGTCACGGCAGACACGGAGTAACCACAGGCCCGCAGGCTGTTCCTTCTCTGTTCAGGTCTCACACACACACACCCTTGGCCCTGAACTCCTTCAGCCATCACCCCCCTTCCAATCTTTTAGCCAAATTTAAAAAACTTTTGTAAATGTAACACATCCTAAGAAAAAATCCTAAGCCATTAGGATTTATGGTTTTTTCCATAGCGCTTGTTATTTTCTAAGCTGCCATATACTTGATTACAATGCTTTATTGTTTTTGTTTATTGTTCACCTCCCTTGTTAGAATATTCCTTTTATCAGAACAAGGGTTTTGTCTGACTTGTTCAGTGGTGAGTCCCAAAAGCCTCCAGAAATGGCTGGCACCTTGTAGACACTTGAGAGGCTATCTTGTGTCAGCCACTTCAGACCCATGCTCGCCCTCCTCACCCGCCCCCCACCCCGGGGTGCACCTGCGGGGACGGGGCGGCCTGCAGGGCTCGGGAGGAGGGTCAGCGAGCTCCCCCACAAGCTTCCTCAACCTGCGCTTTCCCTTGGGGACACAAGCCACCTCCTTGTCCCCTCAGGGCTGAGGTGCTACTCGCCAGAGGCCACACTATCCCTTTAGACCCTACTTTCCATTTTGGGAACTCACCCCTTTTTAAAAATAACCCCGCTTTGAAGGATGCTCTTCAAGTGTGTCCTCTGACTCCTGCTGGGATCCCAAGGGATCCGGCGATCAGTGTTTTCACCGAATGAATGAATGGGTCCGTCAGTCCAGTGCTGTAGGATGAGTGAGCCACGGACAGCCCCCCGGAAGGTCGCTGGACGTCCTGATCCCGACCGTCCTTTCTCGAATGTTCTCTCTCATGTTGCTGCTGAAGAGGAGCTCTGCCTCACTCCCGTTCAAGTATAAAACGCTATGCAAGGCCTTTCAAGAGGTAATGAACCTGGTGGGTTGGGTGGGTTTCCTTGTAGTGATTAGGAAAGAAAATCTGGCTTTCCTTCCCAGAAGCCTTCCCAGCCAGCATGCACCTGTTCTGTTGTGTGCTCCGAAGAAGCTCATTTCAAGGACCTGGATGGACTTGACCCTCTGGCCTCTACTCCCAGCCGTGCGTGGTTCCCCTGTTACTCTTCATAAGAAATTCAGTCCGAAGCCCGAGGGAGCCGCCTCACACACGAGTGCATGCCAGCCCCTGGGACCAGCAGCCACCGAGGCCGGACAGCAAGTCACACAGGCATCTGATCACCTCTCCATTAGTCGCGTGGCCCCACTGAAAAATACACACTTGCTTAATTTTGCAGGAAAATCGTAGGCACTAAAGGCTGAAATGGTGCAAGCTAGTTGTTTTTCACTCCCTACTTCCTCTGAGGCTTTTCTTCCTTCTTCCTCTCTTCCTTTTGCCCTCCCTCCTGCTGCCCCCCTCCCCGCCGTGTGTTAAGACCGCAGCCGCTGACCAGGGGGTTATGGGAGGAGGTAACACTTGAGGGTTCCAGCTGCCGTGCTGTCCGGGCCACCCAGGCCTGGGAAGTCCTCTCCCTGTGAAAGACTCTGCACGGGTGACATGTGACCCCTTCTGGCCCCCAAAGCTTAAAACTCCGCAGAGAGTCTATCACTCAGACTGCCCTGCTGGGTACCTTAAAGGAGGGCAGGGAAATGTCAAGTGTAGTTCACCTTTAACCTCTGGAACCCACGCAGGCACATTCCCCTAAGATGAATCTAGACACAGGCCCTAAAGCCCTTACAAACAGCAGGTCAAAATGGATCACAGACCTAAATGTAAAGCATTAAAACTATCCTGGAAGATAAAGTAGGAGAAAACCTAGAAGACTCTGGGTGTGATGATGAATTTTTAGGTACAACACCAAAAGTGTGATCCATGAACGAATTGATCAGCTGGACTTGACTGAAATGGAAAACTTTGGCCCTTACGGAGTTTCCGTCGTGGCTCAGCAGAAATGAATCTGACTAGCATCCGTAAGGATACAGGTTCAGTCTCTGGCCTCGTTCAGTGGGTTAAGGATCCAGCGTTGCCGTGAGCTTGTGGTGTAGGTCGCAGACATGGCTTGGATCTGGCATTGCTGTGGCTGTGGTGTAGGCCAGCAGCTACAGCTCCGATTGGACCCCTAGCCTGGGAACCTCCATACACCGTGGGTGCGGCCCTTTAAAAAAAAGAAAAGAAAGAAAAAGCTTTGACTCTGCAAAAGACAATGTCATGAGGATACAAACTGCAGACTGGGAGAAAATATTTACAGCAACACATCTCATAAAGGACTGTTATCCAAAATGCACAAAGATCTTAACTCAATAAGAAGAAAGCAAACTACCCAATTAAAAAATGGCCCAAAGACCTTAACAGACACCTCACCAAAGAAGACATACAGATGGCAAATAGCACATGAAAAGATGTTCCACGTCATCTGCCATCGAGGAAATGCAAAATAAAACAACTGTGAAGTCCCACCGCATGCCTATTAGAAGGGCCGAAATCCAGAACGCTGACGGTACCAAACGCTGCCGAGGATGCGGAGCAACAGGAATGCCCGTGCTTGCTGGCTGGGCTGCAAGTGGTACAGCCACTGGGAGACAGTTTGGCGCGCTCTCACCGCTCTCACCATGTGTACGATCCAGCAGTCATGCTCCTCGGTGCTTACCCAGAGGAGCTGAAAACACAGCCGCATAAAATCCTGCACACGGGTGTTCATAGCAACTTACTCGTAATCGCCAGAACTTGGGAGCAACTACGGTGTCCTTCAGGAGGTGAATGGATCAGACATCAGTTGTGGCGCATCCACTTCTCAGATCCCCCTGTTAGAGTAATGACAATAAAAACAAAAATAAACAAATGGGACTTAAAAGTTTCTGCACAGCCAAGGAAACCCTAAACAAAACGGAAAGACAACCCACAGAATGGGAGAAAATATTTGCCAATGAATCGGCCGACAAGGGATTAATCTCCAAAATTTATAAACACCTCCTCCAGCACAATACCAAAAAAACAAACAACCCCATCAGAAAATGGGCAGAAGGTCTAAACAGTTCTCCAAAGAAGACATTCAGATGGCCAAAAAACACATGAAAAGATGTTCAGCATCACTAATTATTAGAGAAATGCAAATCAAAGCCACTATGAGACACCACCTTACACCAGCCAGAATGGCCATCATCAAAAGGTCTACAAACAATAAGTGCTGGAGAGGGTGTAGAGAAAAAGGAACCCTATTACACTGTCGGTAGGAATGTAAATTGGTGCAACCACTGTGGAAAATACTATGGAAATTCCTCAGAACACTAAAAATAGAATTACCATTTGATCCAGCAGTCCCACTCCTGGGCATCTATTCAGAGAAAACTGTGATTCAAAAAGACACACGTACTCCGGTGTTCATTGCAGCACTACGTACAAGAGCCAAAACATGGAAGCAACCTAAATGCCCATCGACAGAGGAGTGGATAAAGAAGATGTGGTACTTATACACAATGGAATATTACTCAGCCATTAAAAGGAAAGAAATAACGGCATTTGAAACAACATGGATAGACCTAGATATTATCCTACTAAGTGAAGTCCGTCAGACAATGAGACACCAACATCAAATGCTGTCACTTACAAGTGGAATCTAAAAAAAGGACACAGTGAACTTCTTTGCAGAACAGATACTGACTCGGACTGAAAAACTTACGGTTTCCAAATGGAACAGGTTGGGGGGTGGGAGATGCACTGAGGGTTTGGGGTGGAAATGCTACAAAATTGGGTTGTGATGATTGTTGTACACCTATAAATGTAATAAAATTCATTAAGTAATTGAAAAAAAATTAAATTTAATTTTAAAAAAAGTTGTGGTGCATCCAGACAGTGGAGTATTATTTGGCACGAAAAAGAAATGAGCTACCAAGTCCTGACAAGACACGAAGGGACCTGAAATGCAGCTGTAACTAACTGGAAGATGCTGGTCGGGAAGAGCTACGTTCTGTGTGGTTTCACCTGTGTGACAGTCTGCAAGGGACAAGACAATAGGGACAATAAAAATATCAGTGTTTGCTAGGGTTTCTAAGAGAAGGCTGAGGAGGTGGAACACGGGATTTTTTTTTTTTTTTTTTTAAGGTTCCCAGGCTAGGCCGCCGGCCTATGCCACAGCCACAGCTACGCCAGATCCGAGCCACATCTGCCACCTACACCACAGCTCACGGCAACGCCGGATCCTTGACCCACTGAGTGAGGCCAGGGGTCGAACCTGCATCCTCATGGATACTAGTGGGTTTCTTAACCTGCTGAGCCACGACAGGAACTCCGAGGATTTTTAGGACAGTGAAGATATTCTATGTGATGGACGCATGTCAGCATGTCACTGTGTGGCTGTCCAAGCCCCGTGGCATGTGCAACGCCGAGAGCAAACCCGAATAGAAGCTCTGGGCTTTGGGTGAGGATGGGCTGTCACAGAGGCTCTTCAGTTGTGACAAATGTCTCACTCTGGCCAGGGATGTTGACAGTGCAGAAGCCTTGCGTGTGTGAGGGCAGATCTGCGAGATCTCTGTACTTCCTCTCAATTTTGCTGTAAACCTGCTCTAAAAAAATAAAGTCCTAATTAAACAGTTTTGTTCCCACACAAATGCACAGACCAGCTCTCCTTCAGGCCTGAGGCGCTTAAGAACGGGCTGCGAGCCGGCCAGAGCCCAGCCCGCCCTCCGCTCCTGACTCTGTCTAAAGCCGGGGCCCAAGACTGCTCCTCTGGGGAGGCAGCCGGCCTGTCCTGGCTCCGCATCCCTGGCCCATGTCTGGGGGTGACCCAGTCCCCAAGGTGGGCGCTGTGGGTGTCCTGGTTCGCCCAGATCCTGGGCTCAGCCACGCAGGGGAGGTGACTCGGGGGAGCCAGCCCTGCGGTCTCCTGGGACCTGAGGCCGATCAGCACCGCCTGCAGCAGCTCCTGGACTCCCAGCATCGGACTGTCGGCCGGCCTCACCCTCTCAAGTCCACGTCCTGCTGGACCAGACGGCGCAGCGGCCTCCTTGCCGCGGGGCTGAGGGTGGCACGTGGCGAGCCTGGCAGCCGCACGGATGGCCCAGTTGCCAGGCGCCCTCGCGGAGCCTCCACCTCTGTTTGCGAGCGGGGCTGTGAGAAGGGCAAGCAGACATCCCGCCGGCCACGCGGATGCGAGGGCTGCAGCTCCAGTGGGCGAAGGTGCCAGGGACAGCCATGCGAGCGGCCTGAAGAAGAAAACACACTGTTTGAAAATGGCTGTGTCCCTTCCAGTTTCCTGCCTGCTCCCAGCAGCTCCCTCTTTCCCCATTTTTCTTCTTTCAGAGTCTGTGCTCCAAGCCAGGTGTGCCCAGCTCCACAGACGCAGCCAGGCTGCCCCCTAGCCTACGCCAGCGGCTTCCCGTCCCAATCCCTCTGGGTTGGGTGGGGGCATGGAGGTGCATCTAGTGCCTCGGCCCCGGCAGCCCTCAGAGGCTGCGAGGGGCACCTGGGCAGGTGGCCCCAGGCCAGCCCACAGCAAGATGGGTGCTGTCTGGTGAGACATTAGCCTCGTGCTTTCAGTTCTCCGGACCTAGCTTCCTGTAGGTCTGCGAACGTATTTAACAGAACTGAGTCCGGAGTCTGGGATTCCTCAGGGAGAGTTTCTATTGATTGGTCTTTTTGCCTTTATCCGAGTCATACTTTCTTTTTTCCTTTTCTTTTTTCCTTTTTAGGGCTGCACCTGCAACATACGGAGGTGCCCAGGCTAGGGGTCGAATCGGAGATGCAGCCGCCGGTCTTCACCACAGCCGCAGCTCCAGTCCATGAGCACCCGGCGCTGACGCCAGGCTGCGTCTCACTGAGCCACAGGCCGCTGGCCAGGCCCCAGTAGCCGGGGGCCTCCCTCTGCCCTCCTGCTCCAGCAGTCCTGCCGCCCCGGGGCTCTGCCCCACCGCTCACCTGGCCAGGCCCCCTCCCGCGATGGCCAGGCCCGCTCTACCTGGCTGATGCCTGCTTACCCTTAGCTAAGCCGGAAGCCTCCAGGCTGGCTCCAGCCCCACCCTGAGCTCCCCCCGCAGCCCTGCTCCTGCTCCCCGCCCAGGCACCGCCCCCCAGACCCCCTGATACTGGAATCCTGTTTGTACAGCTGCCTCTGCCAAGAGCAGGCGGGCTCTAGATGGGCCCTGGGAAGCACTTAGCAGAAGCCAGGCTTAACATCTGCTGCTTGAAACAAACTCAGCAAGAATCTGGAAACAACCTAAGTGTTAACAGAGGATGATGAAGTGGCGGGAGGCATCCTGTGGCGGGAAACCCTGGGGTCGGTCAGGCAGGCTCAGGGGCATCGGGGGGCGGGGGCAGTGGAAAGGGCGGGACACCCGGATGCGGCCCCTGCCCAGGCCACCCATCAGAGCCCCTACCCCGCGCCCTCTCCTCCTGGCTCTCTGTTCCCAGAGCCCTCCTGCTGGGAAGCCGGACCTGAGCCTGGAAAATCTTGGGTCAGAGCTGGGGGGCGGGGGGAGGCAGTCCCGGGGAGCAGATGCTGGCCAGGCCCCCACCAGGCTTGTGCAGCCTTCCTTGCATGGCTGACGGCCAGGCAGGGGTTGGCCTGTGGGTGTCTGGCCCAGCTGGCCACCGGCCACCCTCCTCCTGCTGGCCCTGGCGCATGGCCACTGCTGGCGCGACGCTGTGACCTTTCCCCCACTTCCAGCTCTGGCCTCCACGGTGAGTCCCGGCCCCAAAGTTTATAGGAGTCACGTGTGGCTGGCACAGGGCCTCCCGGGCCATCCTCGGCCTCTCCTCTCCTTGCCTCGGCTGCTCTCGTGAGCAGGGAGAACCTGTGGCCCCCGAGGAGGGCCGGGTCACAGGCCGGAGCCGGACCGCGGGGCCAGCTTGGCACCGGGAGGCTGAAGGGACCTGAGCCCAGCTCCTGCCCGGGGTCCCTGTCCTCCCCCTTCAGGTCCCTTCCCCGCCCCGGCCTCCCGCTCACGTGGCCGTCAGTCCCCCTTCTCGCCCTGCAGGGTGGTTCTCCTCATGGGACTCTGCCGGTGGCACCAGCCTCTGTCATCCGCTCTCAGTTCCCTGAGCACCATCCCAGGCCCCGTGTCACAGCCCCACGGGGCTCCCCGACCCCTCACACTCCAGACACTGTCCTCAAGTCAGACAATGACAACTCTTCTCCGTCCTTTAGGCCTGTGACAACACGGGGACATGGGCTTTGCCAGAGAGCCATGGCGGGGCGGCCGGGCCCAGGTGTGGACACGGAGCCCGAGGCACAGACAGGTAAGCAGGGACCAGACAGCCCTGGGTCTGGTGACCCCAGCCGCACACCCCACCTGGGCCCTGGAGCACGGAGCAGGGGTGGGGGACTTGGGAGGACCGTGGTCCCCACCCCCTGACACCTGCCTGAGGGGCAGAAGACACGTCCCCAGAGGATGTGGGGCCAGCCCTACCCCTGCCTCCGGCCGTGCAGCTCCCTGGCCGGGCGGGAGCTTGGGGAGTCACCTTGGCTCCCGCCAGCCTCTGGAGAGGACAGCAGGGTCATGAGAGGGTCCCCATCCAGGTGGAGGCCTGAGGACGTCGGATGCCATCGGATATTCTGCATTTGTCCGGTGCCTCCAGATCCGGCTGCAGGCCCCGCTCCTGCGATCGCCGGACGGCCGCGACTGCTGCGCAGAGACCCCCAGCGTCGGGAAGGCGCTCCAGAGACAGTCGGGGACTCCGCCAGCAGAGGGGTCAGGGCTGCAGGGCTGCCTCCGGGTCCACCACTCCCGGGCCAGGCTCCTGCACCTGCCCAGGCGGGCTGGGCCTCTCCCTGCCTTCCAGTCTCTGCGGGAACAGCCCTGCGGGCTAACGGGCTGCGGGAGGTGACTGCAGGCCCTGGGCTTGAAAGGACATGTACCAGGTGAGCTGGGCCCAGAGCTGGGGACGTGGGACAGGTGAGAAGGGACCCTCACGGAATTTCCCGAGGTGTCCCAGACACCCCACCGGTTCCGTCTCTCTTGCGGAACCTGCCGGATACACTAGGCGTTCTCAGAACACTTGTGTCGTAACAGTGACCCTCGGTAGAGCACAGGAGCCTCGTCCCAGCTTCCCGGCCGAGGCAGAGGCGCCTCTCCTTGCTCTGGGTAAGCAGGTGAGCACGGCACCAGAGGGCCGTCCCCACGGGATCGGATGGGACCTGCGGCCCCAGGGTTGAGCCTGCAGATGACGCTGTAGAAAATCCTTATCTCCATGAACACGCTGCGCCCCGCATCCCTTCTCCTGCCTCGAGGGCGGGCCTGGGCTTTGGGAGTGCAGAGCTTGGGAAAGGCCTGGCTACCTCTGTGTGCTGCCCGACCCGGTTCTCCACGAGGCGACGGGCCCAGAGCCACCACCTCGACCAGGGCCCTGGGAGGCGGAGGGTCAGGGGGAAGAGAGGGGAGCACTGACGGGGAAACACAAGCTGAGGCCAGCCCCCCGCGCTTGCTCCTGGGGTGTGGACACGGGCGCCCAGCCCTCCGAGCTGCAGGGGGCACAGAACCATTCGGAGGGTGCCTCGGAGGACTTGAACCTGGGACGGGGGGCAGGAGGGGCTTGCAGCTTGCAGCAAGGGGTGCCGGGAAAAGCCCTCTGCTAGGCCCTGAGCTGGGAGGACAGAAAGGCAGCGGAGACACGGCCGGGCTGGCCTGGGGGCAGATAGAGGTATGGGCCATAGAAGGGGACTGTGGCGCTCCCTCCACCCCGAGACTTGGTCAACACTGAGAGTAGCTGCAGGGCGTGGGTTTGAATTTCAAGAGCCTGGGCGGTGCCCGGGTTCCCGGAGGGAGGCCACAGAGGTGCCGAAGAGGGGCAGGGCCCTAAGGCTCAGAAACTCAGGTGTGTGTCGCTGTCGTCAGGGCCGTGGTCTGTCCGGTTTCAGGTTCTCGGTCCGACGACGGAGGGCATTCCACTGCCCTTTGCCTGGCCTTTCACGGAGCAGCCGAAATGGGGCTGAAAAGGAAGTCAGCCTCCTCTCCTGCTGCTGGAAAGAACTGGGGTGTGTGTGGGGGTGTGCTTGCCCGAGGGCACACTCAGACACAGTCGCTGTGTCAGCCTCCACAGCGCGGGAACACACACGAGGTGGCTTTGACCTTGAAATACAGTCCTGACAACCTGACCAAAACCAAACTGGGAAAAGATTCACCCAGACACTTCACAAAAGAAGACATACAAAGAGCCAATAAACACGTGCGAGACGCTCAGCATCACCAGTCTCCAGGGAAACACCAATTAAAACCCCGAGACCATGGGACTTCAATCCCACGGGACAGCTACAGTTAAAAAGTCACAACATCACATGCTGGCGAAGCGGTGGAGAAATTGACGCCCACATACGTGGCCACTGGGCATGTGAAAATGTGGCGCCACTCTGGACAAATGGTTGGGTGGATTCTTAAAAAGTTAAACGTACATTTACTGCATGGCTCAGCGACTCCATTCCTAGGTTTTACCCAAGAGCAGTGAAAGTCTCCGTTCACATAAAGACTTGAACATGATCTTCATAGCAGCCTTATTCCTCAACACCAAAAACTGGAAACAACTCACATGTGAGTGGATAAATAAAAAACATTCGAAACAGAAAAAGCCCATAATTTTCACCGAAAAAAAACAGAAAACACCCAAATTACTAATACATTCACCAACATGGGTGGATATCAAAAACATCCTGCTGAAACAGTTCCCATTGTGGCTCAGTGGTAGCGAACCCAACTAGGATCCATGAGGATGAGGGTTTGATCCCTGGCCTTGCCCAGTGGGTTAAGGATCCAGCCTTGCTGTGAGCTGTAGTGTAGATTCCAGACGTGGCTCAGACCCCGGCTGTGGTATAGGCTGGTGGCTACAGCTCTGATTCAACCCCTAGCCTGGAAACTTCCATATGCCACAGATACGGCCCTAAAAATAAAGACAGCAGAAGAACATGGTCTCAAGCCCCCACTCACTTTCCTAAGGGGAAGGACAGCCTTTCCCTCAGTGGGCTGGAGGCTTCCCTGGGTGCATTCAGCTTCACCGCCATGGGCCGCTGCTGTGTTTTGGGAAGTGCTTCAGAGGAGGCTCCAAGGCAACTCCCCCGCCCCCAGCTGGACCACAGTGATGGATACTCTTTGGGAAACTTAAGAGCTTTAATTCTGAGACACGTTTGCAGTTACAAGGGTCAGAAATCTCAACTTAGCTAAAGCAAAAAAACAAGAAGGGGAATTTACCTGCTTACGCAGACTGTCTGATGGTATCCAGAGCTCAGGTGAGTCATTAGGGCACTAATTAGGTCTGCTCTGCTTCTCTCTTTGTTGTCGCCTGTCTCTCCTGCCGCTGACAGTCTCCCGCCTGGGGATAGCTCTACGGGCACATCCTCAAAGCCCGCCTCCAGCAGAAGCAGCCATCATCCCTGCCATTCCCAGAGTGAGTCCCAGAAGAAGCCTGATTGGTCGGGCTTATGTCACATGCTCACCTTCAACCAATCACAGTGTTCTGAGGAATGCAGCGTTACGATTGGCTGATGTGGGCCATTTGGTGGCATAGGGGCTGGTCAGAGCTCGATTGTATTTTTCCGATGAGGCCTTTTCAGCCTCAGGTAAACTTCTGCAGAGCCACAGATATGTGAGAGAAAGAGCTTTGTGCAACTCGACTGCTGCCTCAACTCCCCAGGATATTTGGGGGTGCCGGGAGCTCCAGGCCCTCGCCCAGCCAAGAGGTCCAGCTACCTGTGTGGGTTTGTATTTAAGGCCTTCTGTTTAGGTTTCCAAACGTGCTGAAGGGCGTGAGTACACGTGAACGGAAGGAGGCCGCTGTGGCGAAGGAGCTCCAAGACGGCCCTCGCAGCCCCCCACGCTGGCCCTTGTGCGCCGTATAATCCCCCACCTTGAGCGTGGGCAGAACCTTGGGGCTTGTTCTAGCCAACGGTGAGGTCACTGGCATGAGTGCCTCGTGTCATGTAGGACTCTGTCCTGGCTGAGTGAGACAGTGTCTCCCCTTGACACGGAGAAAATGGGCTGCCTGCGGAGAGAGACTGTGGCAGGGAAGTGGGCGCAGCCTGTAGAACCTAAGCACAGCCTCCAGGTGACAGCCAGGAACGGCCTTCAGTCACGGAACCGCAAGGGAAGGAATTCTGCCTACAACCCGAGGGAGCACAGAAGCAGATTCTTCCCCAGTCAAGCCTCCACGTGAGAACACAGCCTCGGTGCTGCCTGGCCTGCAGCTCAATGAGACCCCCAGCAGAAGACCCAGCTAAGCCCTGTCCTGACTCCTCTTTTATTACCTCGTGGAAACTGAGAAAATAAGTGTGTGCCACTTTAAGCCTCTGATTTTGGAGTAATTTGTCACACAGCACAGAAAAGGGAGACTCCCCTGTTTTTTCTCTGCAGCAGGAAGTGACTGCTGCTGACACAGACCGGCCCCCCAGCCTCAGCTCCGTGCACCTGTCAGTCTGCTCTCCACACCTGTCAGAGGCATGGTCCTAAAACGCAAACCTTCCCTAACGCCTGTTCCCTTAGTTCTATCCATGCCTGCTCTCGGTTCTCTGAATAAAACGCAAACCCTTGGTCTTTCTAAATGCGTTCCCAACTCGCACCTGTCCTGCGTGGGACCTAGAGACCACTTCCCTCCAGCCTCTCAGGCTCCAGGCTTCTGTGATCCACTCGTTCTCTTCTGCATCTCCCCCACCCCCGCCCCTCCCAACACACA
>PVHT021183517.1:5250594-5278928 GCA_004024745.2 Catagonus wagneri
ACGAATCCGACTAGGAACCATGAGGTTGCGGGTTCGATCCCTGCCCTTGCTCAGTGGGTTAACGATCCGGCGTTGCCGTGAGCTGTGGTGTAGGTTGCAGACGCGGCTCGGATCCTGCGTTGCGGTGGCTGCGGCGCAGGCCAGTGGCCACAGCTCCGATTAGACCCCTAGCCTGGGAACCTCCACATGCCGCGGGTGCGGCCATAAACCCGCGGCCATAAAATGACAAAAAGGCAAAAAAAAAAAAAAAAAAAAGTGAGTCACTACATCCAGTTCATATTCAGGGGCGGGAGCAGGGAACTCCTCTCTCTGGAGGGTTCTATCTCTGTGTTTCATCAGGCATCCTTCCTGTGGGAGAACTTCCTCTTCTCTCCCATTTGCTTATTTATGCTATTTATTTGAAGTATAGCTGATTTACAGTGTTTCAGGTGTACAGCAAAATGATTCAGGTATACATAAATGTACATGTACATATTCTTTTTCAGATTCTTTTCCATTATAGCTTATTACAAGATATTGAATATAATTCCCTGTGCTATACAGTAGGTCCTTGCTGTTTATCGCTTTTATATCTAGCAGTGCGTATCCGTTAATCCCAAATTCCTAATTTACCCTGCCCGCCTTTTCCCCTTTGGTGACAGGAAGTTTGCTTTTTCAGTCTGAGTCTATTTCTGTTTTGTAAATAAGTTCGCTCATATTACTTTTTTAGATCCACATAAAAGTGATACACACCACCTTTGTCTTTCTCCGTCTGACTTGTTTCACTTAATCTGATAATCTCTAGGTCTATCCATTTTGCTGCAAATGACATTATTTCATTCTTTCTTATGGCTGAGTAATATTCCATACAATGCATTTTAACTTTTTTCTCTTTAAAACCTCCATGGCTCTCCTCTCCCCAACTCAGCTAAGTGGCTAAGACAGCTCCCCCTTCTCCCAGTATTTCCACCGTCTGCTGTGCCTTCCTCTTTGGTGGCGCTCATCAGCCACGTCATTGTCACCATTTTCCTTGTGAGCCTCTGTATCACAGGACAGCTTTTTGGTCATTATTTATGAGGAATCAAATGGCAGGCACTTTTGCCAAGTACTTATATGAACATCATCTCATTTAATCCCGACATTTTTATAAATGGATATTTTTACCACCCCCACTTTACAGAAGAGAAAACTGGGGCTCAGAGAGGCTAAGCAATCTACCCAAGGTCACATAGGTAGTGAGGAAAGTGTGTGCGGGCAGGAACAGTGTCACAGCCATCTCTCCCCAGTGGCTGACAGAGCACCAGGCTCTGTCGTGAACTTGCCGGCAGTGCAACAGACACAGCAGAACCCGGCGCTGCTGCTGTCCACATCTGCCTTGGGCGGCCGGGCACAGGGGCCAAGCTCTCCCACCTTTCTTCCTCGTTTCCGCAAGGCTCCCATGGTGGTGGCCCCAGCAGAGGCACTGCGCCTGAGGAGGAAGCTCCCACGGCTCAGCGTCCCTGCCCAGCACAAGGGAGAGAGAAAGGCAGTGAAGACGGCTCCCAAATCCTAGGCGACTACCTGTCTCGGAGACACGTCGGGGCGGCAGGCCAGAGGGCTGCCCAAGGGACCCAGCAGGGACCCATGGGTAACACAGGGCCAGAAAGGGGTTCAGGGAGGGGCTGTGGACGAATCAGGGCCCGGGGCATTTCCTCAACTCATCCTAGCTAAGCAGGTCCCTCGTTTCTTGGCACCATCGACACGGGCCTGCGCTGAGGTCAGAGCGCACAGTTCAGGGCAGAGCAAGAGACGGGAATCGGTAAACAGAACCAGTGTGACGTGAGAGATGCCCCACTGGGACACCGAGGTCGGAGGGCACTGACTGTGCCTGGGGCAGGGGCCTCGTGGAGAAGGCAAGGCAGAGGGGGAGCCACAGGCAGGCTGAGCAGCAGCCCAGGTGCCCCCTGGTGCCCGGGAAGCTGCGGGCACGGGGCCAGCCCCCCCGGTTCTGCTGCGCTCAGCCCTGAGCTGGGAGCTGGCTGCTCCTCCAAGGGGTTAAAATCCATTCTAGTGCCAAGTCAGGGGCTGCCAGCCTGGGACCACGCAAGCCAGCAGGGGATCAGCCCGGTGCTCCCCAGAGGGCAGGCGTGAGGAGCGGGTGTCACCCAAGTGACCCCGTGAGATGCTTCTCCACTGGTCACTCTGCCAGCGCCTTGAGCTGCTGCCCCACTGGCCCTGCTGCCCATCTGGGTTGGTGCCAGCATCACACTGGGTCACTGGGGAAGCCAGGCTGGCAGCACATCCAGGTGTAGGCAGTTGGCCAGGCAGACGGCCTGGGCGGCCCCGGGGACACTTGGAAGGCTGCCCGCCCAGGCCAGCAGGTACTTTGCTGTTGCCCAGCACCGCACTGGCCTCCGGGGGCTTTCTTCTGGGCCGTTCTCAGGGCAGCAGCCCTGGGGCATCCATCGGAGGGCGGAGGGGGGCTCATAATGGGGGCAGGGCACTGAGCTGCGATTCAGCTCCGAGGCCTGGGTGCTAGGCAAACAGTGACTTGGAGAAGCTGTTTCCGTTCTCTGGGCCTGCTTCTCGTCCCACCAAACGAGGGGCTTGGCCTAGACGAGGAGTTCTCACAGCTCGGTCCCTGGCCCAGTGGCGTCAGTATCTGGGAATTTGTTAGAAATGGGAATTTTCTGACCCCATCGGAGAATGGTTGTAGACGTTCTGGAGTGGACCCAGCCGTCTGTTTTGACACGACCTCCTGAGGACTCTGCTGCTGCTCCAGTGTGAGAACCGCTAGCTGGCTGCTCTCATGGTCCCTTCCCGGGCTTATCTCCTCCGTCTCTTGGCACCCACGGCACATGCACAGTGGATGAGGTGTGTTGTTCGCACCCAAACGTCACCACCATTCCCTGGGGGCCTCCCTCCCACTTGTCCCTTAGCACCAGCTCCAATGGCATCTGCTGTGGAAATGGTCCCAGCCCCCCTCCCGTCAGAGCCCCAAGCAGAGGCACAGGCTCCCCCGCACCTGCGCCTCCAGCATCGCCCTCAGCGGACAGCGCATTCGCTTGTTTGCGAGTCCGCCTCCTGCCAAATGGCGGGTCTGATCCCACCATGGGCCCCTAGAGCCAGGAACACAGTGGGGCTCTCGTCCCCGCACCCCGGGCTGTCCAGCCTGCGCTCCCAGAACCCCACCAAGTGCCCACCCCCTCTGTGAGCCCTCGATGCCCACAGCCCCAGCCCGGAGGCTTCCTCGGGCAAATGCTGGAGTTTAGAGGCCACGTGGCCTCTCTACCCCAGGCCTGGGGGCCTGAACCATACACACAACCTGGTTCTCCATCTTGGAAGGTTTGAAGACGCAACATGCAGATAGGTCGTGCCCTGGCCTGGGGACACACAGTGAAAAGGCAGAGAGTAACAGCCAGGAGGCAGCCGCTGCCGCCAAGCAGAAAGGTGTGTGTGTGTGTGCGCGCGCACGCGTGTGCGTGGAGGGAGGGGCTGATCATCCCCTTTGTGTCTGGTGGGAGCTGCCCAGGCCCCTCACTGCCCCAGATCCACTCCCAGGCGCTCACACGTGCCTTTCCTCCCTTTTGCCAGGAGCAAGCAAGCACTGCACGTGAGCCCGGGAGATGGGTCCTGGCTCCACCAAAGGAGCTCCAGTTTACAGGTGAAGAAACTGAGGGGGTCAGGAATGACGATGCCTGCTGTGAGCTTGATGGATCCGTCGTCCAACAGGCCAGGGGCGGGGGGCGGGGGTGGGTCGGTGACCCACTAATCCCCCCACAAGTCAGTCATTACTCAGGTCACTTCGTCAACCAGCTGGCCGGTCGAGCAGCGGGCAGTTTATAGTACGTCCTGGGTCCTTGCGTGCCTTCCAGCCAGTGAGCTGAGCCCAGGGAGGAGGAGAAAGGCAGGAAGGACGGGCTGGACCCAGGCCTCACTGCCGCAGCCAGCCCTCCCCTCCCGGGTCAGCTCTGCGGGCCCTCCCACCCGCCCTGGCAGCAGTGGGGGCAGGGGAGGCAGCCTTGGACTCCTTCGTTGCTCTTGGCTCCAGAGCTGGGCTCTGGCCAATGGCCGAACAACCCAAGAGCTGGCAAGTCCCGGCCGGCCGGTCCGTCACTGGGGGGAGTTGGGGAAGCAGCTGAGGGTCCGGAGAAAGAAGCAGTCCGCTCGCCGGCTGTGGTCCTTGCCTCTGGGCAGCTGCCAGGCCCAGGGTAGTGTGGAGCAGAGTCACAGCAAGCCTTTGTTTCTGACGAGGCCTAGAAATCAGCTCCTCCAAGTTCAACATGGAAAGGGGACCAGCTTTTGAAGAACGATGGTGATCCAAGCTGGAAAGGACCTCTGAAAACATCTAGTCCAAAGAGTCTCAGATTTGGGCATTTCACCGACCATGGGGTATCAGAACAAGTTTGCGGGGCTGCCATAGGGCTGCCAATGTTTTGTTCTCACAAGTTAGAGGGTTTCATACCATCTGCTATCACCATACTCTATTCCCAAACCTGACATTCTAACGAGGAAAACTTAGGAGGATACAATCCCTGAATAAAGGACAGTCCTCAAGCTGTACTTAACTATATGAAAAAAATTGCATTCTTTGCCCTTACTTTCCTCCTTCATAAGAAAACCATGCAAACTAGCTTGACTGAGGTTTAGGACTGATTAGAGTCGCAGTGCTAATCCAGCTCCATTTTGCAGGTCAGAAAACTGAGGCTCCAGGAGTTCCCATCGTGGCTCAGTGGTTAGCAAATCTGACTAGGAACCATGAGGTTGCGGGCTCGATCCCCGGCCTCGCTTAGCGGGTTAAGGATCCGGCATTGCGTGAGCTGTGATGTAGGTCACAGATGCGGCTCGGATTCCGCGTTGCTGTGGCTGTGGTGTAGGATGGCAACTGTAGATTCGATTCGACCCCTAGCCTGGGAACCTCCATATGCTGCAGGTGCAGCCCTAGAAAAGGCAAAAGAGACAAACAAACAAAAAAAAAAACCCCTGAGGCTCCAAGATGACAAAGATACCTGCCCAGGCTGTACGGGTCTGGTACAGGACCCAGCACTGTAACATCAGGAGCTGGGACACCAAGCCAACTCTCTGTCTGGGGTCACTCCAGCATCCTAGCTGGGTCCTCAGTGCAGCGGGCAACCCTGTCACTCTCCCTGGCCGGGTCCTTAACACACACCCCCCACAAATATGTTCCAAACCGTCCTCATCTCACCAGGGCCCCCTCCCAACAGGTGGGTCCCGCAACACCAAGAAGGCAGATGACCTGTCAGCATCCTGGCCGTCTTTCCTCTCCACCCTAGAATCTTCCTGCTCCCCAGGTGCCTTCTCTCCCTTCCCTGTTCCCTGGTGGAGCCAGTCCGTCCCCCTGCCCAGGGCCTGCTTCCCGTTTACACGCTCCTCCAAGCCTCCCTCAATACACACTCCCCAAACCCCTTCCGCCATCAGCCCTTTCCTCTCCCTCTTGCATCACCTGTTTTCCTCTACTGAGCCCTTCCCTTCAGCCCACAAACACTCAAGTTTCTCTACTGTCATTTAAAATTCCTTCAAAGTTCACAGAAGCAGAAAGCAAGATGGCTGAAAAAAAAAAAGTTCCTGGGCCAGGGATTGAACGTGAGCCACAGCAGTGACAATGCCAGATCCTTAACCCATAGGCAACCAGGGAACTCTGAGATGGCATTTTTTTTTTTTTTTTTTCCATTTTAGGGTCGCACCACGACATATGGAAGTTCCCAGGCTAGGGGTTGAATCGGAGTTACGGCTTCCAGCCTGTATCACAGCTACAGCAATGTGGGATCCAAGCTGCATCTGCGACCTACACCACAGCTCATGGCAACGCTGGATCCCCAGCCCACTGAGCAAGGCCAGGGATCGAACCCAAGTCCTCACGGTTACTAGTCGGGTTCATTATTGCTGAGCCACAATGGAACTCCCAGGATGGCTTTTAAATACATGAAATTCTTAAGTAAACTCCACCAAAGAAATACAATCTACTATTATGAGTTCTTGTTTTCTCCACTTAGTTTGGGTGAGATCAGAAAATTTGAGAAGGCTCAGCCTTCGTGGAGAGATAGGGTTTTGGCGTCACAGTTCATTACTGACGGGGCAAATGGACAAGAAAGCATCACAGGAAAGTCTGACAATCTTCCTAAATTAAAAACGCACATGACCATGTATCAGGATTTTCACAGCCGCTGTACCCCTAACAGCCCCAGATTAGAAACAGTCTTGATGCCCGTGGACAGGAGAGCGGCCGGTACACTGTGCTGTATTTTACAGCAATGGGAATAAGCGATCTTGAACTACATGCCAGATCCCAAAGAGAACAAACCACATGATTTTCTTTGTACAAGTTTTCGATACATGCAAAAGGATCCTACGGTATTAGAAGTCACAATGGAGACTATCCTGGGCGGGGTCAGGGAGGGGGCTTCTAGAATTTTGCTAAGATTCTGCTTCTTAATTACCAGCTGGAGACACAAGTTTGCCTGCCTTGTGGAAAATTCACTAAGTTGTACACCTAAGTTTTTACAGTTCCCTGTACCTATGCTACCCTTCAATAAGATTTACCAAAAGAGAAAAGAAAAGAAATGCAAGAGCAGCTGGCCCAGCAAAGCCAATTCCGGGAACCGATCTTGTGGCTGTCCTTGCATGTGGGCAAATAAATAATGCATGGACATGATGTCCTGGCAAACTGGAAGTAGCCTGAACTGCGCATGTGTGTGGAAAAGGCTTCGTGGAGACGAGTATCTGGTTGGGGGTGGGGGGAGAAGGGAGGAGGAGCCAGCACACGTGAAGACCTGTCTGTCTGTCTGTCTGTCAAACAGCCTGGACATAGGAAGGATAGGGCTTTATGCCTGAAGAGCCCTGTGCCAGCCTGTTGCCCAAGTTTCCAGGTGTTCCTGCAGGCCAGGGAGCAGCCACTGAGCGGGAGGTGACAGAAGCTTGGGCTCCAGGCTCCCGGAGAGCTGCTGCCGCCTCCTACAGGACAGAGACACTGCTGGCCACATGCCTGACCACGCTGGCAGAGGTTGGATTTGCATGGAGGTCTGACTGCAAAGCCCTGAACTCAGCCCTGTGCTGAGTTGTCCTGCCCTTTGGGGGCCGGGCAAGGCTTCAGTCAGCCACCGCACTGCAGAGTACAGAGTAAAAGCGGGGAAGGCTTGGGTTACATGCTGAAGGACGGGTGATGGCGTGATGTTGGGGGCACTGGGTCCTGTACTGGGGTGATGGGGGCAGGAGGGAAAGGGGGTTGGGGAACTGGTCTAAATGATGCAGGAAGCACCGGCTGGAGCCCGGTTATGCAGTCACGGATTCCCACCTAAGGAGTAAGTTTCAGTGCTGTAGGCATCTGGATTTAAAACCAAGGGTTTGCGTGGGGTGCTAGATCTACTTCCGGAAGATCATTCTGACAGTGAGATACGGGGCAGACTGCGAGGGACGAAGCTAGAGATAGGGGGACCCACTGGGAGGCAGTGGGATAATTCAAGCGAGAGAAGACGGCGGCTTGGCCGAGGGCAGCAGTAGATGAAGGAGAGAAGTTGGGTTTGAGGGGGAGTTAGAAAGGAGAACACCACGTCATTGGCAGAGGGAAGCAAGCGCAGGGAAGGGAAGGGTCAAAGGTAACTCTCAGATTTCTGGGTGAACAAATGGCATGTCTGGTGGTGCCCTTCCAGAGGTGAGAAATCCAGATTTGGGTAGAATGGAAGTTCAGTTTCGAGGACATTGAATCAGAGGTGTCTGCAAGCTGTCCAAGATGTGTGTGTGTGTGGGGGGGGGAACAGATGGTGTGGGCCTTCATTTCCTCAGTCAACCAGTGGTCACCATGTGGCTGCAGAAAGCCAGGCACTGGGCGTTCACAGTGAATTAGCAAGGTGCCTAACCTTGGGAGGGTTCCTTCTGGTGAGAGGATAATTAACAAATAACTAAAGAAACAGAAAAATTGCAGGCCACGAAGAGTGCTGGGAAGGACCTGAATCAGATGAAATAGCGAACAGCTGGAGGTTAGATTATGCCCCACCCCTGCCCAACACTGCAGGCCTGCCCAGGAACAGGAAGGAGCCGGCAGGAGCCCTGGGCCCCACCTGCCTCCCTATCAGTGTAAGGAGGGTGGGCCTGGTGTTCTAGGGGCCTGCCTCCCCAGGCTCAGGGCTTCTCTGATGCAGAGCCAGTCCCCACAGTGGGAGGATCTTCTGCTTTCACATGTCCTCAGCTTTTAGCTTTTATGGCCGAGGCTACCTCATTGCAGCCTCTGCACCTTGCTTGCACTGAGCCAACCCACATCCCAGCTCAGCAAATGTGGGCCACATGAGTGGATGAAGGGCTGTCTCATTGGCGGTGCAGGCAGTGGGGGCACAATAAACACAGCCTACTTCGCAAGAACTTCGAGCTGCAGAAGCGGATGAACTACACCCAGCGACAGAGGCAACTGTCATTAGGGCACCACGGGAAGAAAGGTGCCCTAATCAGGTCTGAGGACTTGCCGGACGGGGTGACGCTTACAACTGGTCTGGAGAATGGGTGGGTTTCACCAGATGCCTTTCAGGTGGTCACCTGTCTTGCCCCCAAACCCCAGGAACTAAGTGGAAACTGCACCCCAGAGCTGCCTGGGGACGGGTCAGCGGCAGACACAGGCCTAGAAGTTCCAGCTCTGGGTGCCTGAGGGAACACGCGGATGCAGGAATGTCACCTGGGACTAGCCAGCTTTCAAAACTCTTCCAGGTCAGCCACGCACTCCTGGGAGAGACAGCTGATTTATAAAAAATTTTAAAAAAGAAGGCAAACTCCAGGTTGAGGCCCCCGAGCAGGCTGCCTCTACTGGACAGATTCACTCCATCCGGACCTGCGCTCCGGCAAGCTGCGGGCAGTTGCCCCTTTAAGCGATGTCCCCTTCCCCAGTCAGCCCAATAGGCTTGGGGACTTCCCCAGCAAATGCGCTGTCCTCTCCGCCCCCGCCGCCCGCCCGCACCGTAAGCGCCGCGCTGCCGCCGGGACCTTTCCCCTACTTTCCAGGGCCGCAGGCCCCGCCCCCTCATCGCGACCAAAACACGTGCCGCGTCCCGCCCTGCCCGATCACGCCGCGGCCAGGCTCTGATCACGCGGCTCCCCGCGGCGCCTATTGGTCGGTGGCGCACGGGCCTGGCGCGGATTGGCTGGCACCTGGCCGGCCCCGCCCCGGAGGGGCGCGGTGTATTTTGGTTTACCTCTGCACCCCGCCCCTCCGGTCGCCCCGCCCCTCCCACGCCGCGAGGGCTGCGCCAGGGCAGAGCGGCGCGGGCGGGCGGAGGCGCGCGCGCCGGCCGCCGGGTCTCCGGGTCGCCGCCGCCCGCCACGCACGTGCGGCAGCTGTAGTGCACGTAGCTCCCGCCCCGCGGCCGCTTTGTTGCCTCCGGGCCGCCGGCACCATGCACACGCCGTGCTCCGCGGGCCCGGGCGACGCACATGCGGTGAGTGGTCGCCCATCGGAGAGAAGGGCGAGGCGGAGATGCGTGCCTGTGCGGGCTTAGGGTGCGGAGGAGGGCAGGGGCGCACGGGGCCTCGCCGCACCCGCACCGTTGAGTGCCCCGGCGAGTTCGGGTGCCTTAAGGGGCGGTGGCCGCGCGAGGCCGCGCCGGGAGGGGCGGGGAGGGGGTTGTGCTTCGCGCCGCCCAACGCGCAGCTTTTTGTCTAGAGCTCCCGCAGCGGCCCCACCCCGGCAGCCCCGAGTGCGGGGCTATTTGCAGCCATGACGTCATCAGGCCCTGTGAGGAGGTGGCCGTTGGGTGGGGCGCGACTGGCGGGAACTTGGCTTGCGGGGGGGCGGGGCCCCGGCCGAGGGGCCAGGGCTGTGGGAACTCGGCGCGCGGGGGCGGGGCCAAGGGCGAGGGGCGGGGTCCAAGCTGGCGGGAAAGCGGGGCGGGGCCCAGGCTGGCGGGAAGGCTGCACGCGCCGGGCGCGGCGGGCCGCCTCAACCCCCCGGGCCGCTCCCGTCAGTGCTTGAGGGCGCTGGCTGAACCTGGGACCTAGTCGTCGTGCCACGGGGACTGCTGAGGGGCCGGGAAAGGTCTGGGAGCCCGGGCCACCCCGGCCCTACCCAACTGCGGGGCCTAGCAGGCGGCAGCCCCCACATCTGTGACTTCACAGTTCTTTCTGAGTGACATCTGTAAGGGCGGCGGCGTTACCTGTGCGCCGTGGGGGGTACCTGGACGGGACAGGTTGAAGGTTCAGGCAATGTGGGCGGAAGAGTGTAGCTTCCTAGATGGAGAGGTTCTCGGGGAAGAGATGGGTTAGTTCCAGTGGCTTCCTGCCCGGCTCCTGCCCAAGAGGAGTTGCTGCGCTGGGACGCCCTCGCCGGCTTGTGGCAGATCTTACCCGCGGTGGCCCTTAAGGACTGACCTGGGCGCTCCCGGATGGGGGGACCGGGCCGAACCGCGCATGCTCTCTCGCGCGGGGCTCAGCTGAGTGATTCCCTGACTGGTGTGGATGCTCCAGGGTTGTCGCAAATGCATCTGTGGGGACGCTTCCGTGGTTTCGCAGACTCATCTCATCTCAACCAGCCTGAGCCGTCGGTTTCCTTGCTCCCCCCACCCCCGGACAGTTTGACATTAGCCACTGGGTTCACACCTCTGGAAAGGAGTCTTATTAATCATTTCCCGAAAAAATGCATGCGCTTAGTAACCGTTGTTAAGAGTCAGGGTGTTCTGGGGAAGCCACTGACCGGCCCAGTCCATTCTTCCTCCCTCCCTCCCTCCGAGGGTCGCTGGCCTTGGAACCGAGTGGGCCTCGGAGCTCTGCCGGCTGCCTCCCCACCAGCCAGAGGGCTTGTGCTGCGGGCTCGGGGTGGGTGTGGAGTGGGCGTGGGGCAGGTTCCTGGTGTGCACGCCTGCTTGCCGCGGGGGGGGGGGGGGGGGGGGGGGGGGGGGGGGGGGGGGGGGGGGGGGGGGGGGGGGGGGGGGGGGGGGGGGCCCGCGGGGTTGGGAGGGGGGGGGGGGGGGGGGACGGGGTGTGACCCTTCTTGGGTTTCCTGGACTGAGAAGCCGTAGTGTTGTGTCGCCCTTAGGCTGACATCATGGACATATGTGAGTCTATCCTGGAGAGGAAACGGCACGACAGCGAGAGGTCCACGTGCAGCATCTTGGAGCAGAACGACATTGAAGCTGTTGAGGCCCTGGTTTGCATGAGCTCCTGGGGTCGGAGATCCCAGAAAGGAGACCTGTTGAAGATAAGACCCCTCACACCTGTCTCTGACTCTGGGGATATCACCACCACAGTGCACGTGAACTCACCTGCACCAGAGCTGCCAAAGGACTTCCACTCTTTATCAACTCTGGTGAGAGGTGGGGAGGGGTGACTTGTGCCTTGACTAGAGCATGTTCAGTAAATGCGCTAAAGAGCCCCTGCGGGATTCACCAGGATGCTGGCCAGCAAGTTCATCTCCTCCCCTGTGTGGATCTTACGGGTGAAAGCGTCTTTTATCTCTCGAATACATGCTTTCCATTGACAGCGTAGCTTGTAGCCACAGGGTGCAAGTGTCCATAGGATGAAACCTATAGATTGATGTGAAAAAGCAAAATGTGGTCACTTCCCCGGGAAGCTGTAGGTTGAGGGTTTAGGTTCCACAGCTACCCCAGTTCAGGAGCAGGATCTGTGGGTGGCGGCAGGGGAAAGCCTGTACTTTGCACTAGGCAGCCTTCATCAGCTGGGAGGAAATCCTGGGTCTCTGCCTCCCTGTGGGGGCCAATTTCTTTCTTGTTTGAGTTGGATGCCGTCAGGCACTGGATTTTGTTTTTGTTTTCTTACTTGTTACAGCAAACAGTGAAGTTACTGGGAAGAACTGCCTCTCAACTTGGAGAAGTTGAAAGCCGTCAGTTGCTAGCAAAACTGAAATTTTGAATCTAGCTATTCTGGGCTGGCATCTTGTACTGGAAGGATCTTGCAGAACACTGACTTGAGGGTTGGGAAGGGACTTGGGGGCAGTGGAGAGGATTGTACAAGGAGTGGGCCTGGCTGCTGGGAGCACCTCTGAGTTACTTGGCATTGGGCTGAAAATAAGTGGGAGCTGTTTGTATGGGGAAGTGGTACAAAGAGAGTCTTGATTTAGTCCAAACCCGTGGTTAAAGCATGGCCTTTGGGGGATTGTGGTAGGTTTTACTTTGTATCTGGTAGGCATTGGATAAGTGTGTGATTGGATAGGTGCGTGATTAGATAGGTGTGATTGGTTGGATAAGTGTGATCCATTGGGTAAGTGTGTGATTGATGGGATAGGTGTGTGACTGGTTGGATAAGTGATGATTGGGTAAGTGTGATTGATGGTATAGGTCTGATTGATTGGATAAGTGTGTTAATGGTTATTACTGAGATTTAAAAAAAATTTTTTCGAGATTCTGAAATTATTTTTTGAGATTCTGCATAAAGCTCTCATTTTGAATGTAAATGTGATTTCTCATTTGTAGTCCTGGTACTTAAGCTGTTGATTTCAGTAGCCGTGCGAGCCCAGGGACGGCACTGACGTCCTCACAGCTGAGCAGACGGATGGGTTGGGAGAGGTCGGGGGCGGGGGAGACAGCTAGAAAGTTAGGTGCCTCCAGCAGGCTGTATATCCACTGGGTGCGATTGTGAGCAGACTTTTGACCAATCTTTTCTAGATACTTCTTTCTAAAGACCTCGGGGGCAACATGATCAAAGTAAGTTCCTTAAAATTTAACTAAAACAACCTTTTCACACAGTGCTTTTTTTTTTTTTTTTTTTAAGTGCATGACTCCTCCTCAGAGCCCTGACCTCACGGAGCCATCAACAGGGACTCTTGTTCCTTCCCAAGTAACTGATTCCAAAGCCCCCGTGGTCATGGCTGGCCCCTCAGCCTCTAGTGGGGGAGGCACCCGTCACTGCAGGGCCGTGGTGACAAGTGTCATTTGCTACACTGGGGGCTCTCCTGCTCCTGCCCACTCTCCTTCCACTCAGGCTCAAGAACAGCACCTTTCAGCCCGCGGAGAAGCGGAAGCACGGTGTTTGGGACGTACTGCAGCTTTCCCGGACACACACCTCACAGACAGTTTGCTCAGCGCTAATGCGGTGTCCTGCCAGCCTTGCTCACACAAGCCTGGCGGCCTGACGTCCACCGACGACAAGAGCCAGCAGGCCAGGGGGCCCGTTGCAGTTCAGATCTGCTCACCAAAGAATTATGGAAATGACTTGCCAAGGAAAGCCACCCCTCTGATATCTGTCCCCCTTCCTAGTCCCCCTGTTCTTTGCCAAATGATCCCTGTGACTGGACACAGTGGCATGTTGTCAGCTTTGTTGAAGCCACCTCTCCAAGTGTCTACAGGGACTGTCAAGCCCATCTTACCCCACGCTGCTCCAGTGCCCCAGCCTGTGTTCGTGGGCCCGTCAGTGCCTCAGGGAACTGTGATGGTGGTTCTGCCCCAGGGGGCCCTCGCCCAGCCCGCCACGTGTTCGTCAAGTGCAGTGGCCGTGGGAAATGCCAAGTTCTTACCCCTTGCCCCTGCGCCAGTGTTCATCGCAGCCGATCAAAACTGTGCCACTCAGGTCGATTTTTCCCGAAGGAGGAACTACGTTTGCAACTTCCCAGGCTGCCGGAAAACCTACTTCAAAAGTTCCCACCTCAAGGCTCATCTTCGCACTCACACAGGTGAGTACTGAGGCAGGTAGGGCGTCGGGAAGAGGGTCAGATCCCATGTCTGGGACACACTGAGCCTCCATCCAGTGGGAGTGACACACGAGGACCACTGGAGAAGGTGGCCATTTTTCTTTGGTTCTGAAATTCCGTTGTCGTTTCCGTCGTCGTCTTGGGGTTGATGTCAGTTCAGCCGTCGGTGGTTTTCCTAGAACACGCCATCTGCTCGCCCGGTGGGTAGAGTGTAGTAGAGTTTGATGGCTGTGATCCTTTGGTTACAGGCTTGTAGAGCGAGGCTCACGTTGCCCCTTTTTCTTCACATTGCAGTAGACATCTCATTCTCTCTTTGCATTTTAGAAAATAGGCATTCATGCTCGATAAATGTTTTACTAGTATGATTTCAGTATTTTTCTGGGGAAAGAGCTTTACAAAGTATGGGAAAAAATTGAATTCTAGGATATTTGAACTCTAGGGGAATATTGCTTTTTTTACTTTTGGAAATAGTTTTTTATTTGGAAGAAGTCACAAGAGAAACTGTAATGACTTAGCAGTCTCTTTGTCGTCTCATCGGCTTCATCCAGTAGAATTTTCTGCCATGATGAAACTGTTCCCTGTCCATTAGGAGAGTAGCCACTAGCCACTTGCACTTGAAATGTGGACAGTGTGTCAGAGGAACTGAATTTTGCATTTGCATTGAGTTTGCGTTTATATAGTTACATGTAGCTGGTGGATGCCCTGTTGTTTAACAGAAGGGTAGAGTTGCCTGGTAGGTAGTTTTTTTATTTGAACTTGTTTTTTTTTCTTTTTTGGACCCCACCTGCGGCATATGGAGGTTCTCAGACTAGGGGCTGAATCAGAGCTGCAGCTGCCGGCCTGCACCACAGCCATGGCACTGCCAGATCCGAGCCGCGTCTGTGACCTACACCACAGCTCACGGCAACACTGGATCCTTAACCCACTGAGCGAGGCCAGGGATCGAACCCGCATCCTCATGGATTCTAGTTGGGTTCCTTACCACTGAGCCACGACGGGACCTCCATGGTAGCTGGTTGGTTAGGCCAAAGGTCGCCGGTGTTCTGGTTGTTGTCAGCTGTTTTGTTTTCAGGGGTCCTGTGGTCTGCTGAACTTGCCTTGCAAAGGTTCACACACACATGTACATCTAAGCACAGAAACAGGTTGCCGGGTCTGCAGTAAAGCTGTGTTTCATAAACTCTTGATCATGGAAATCCCTCCCCCAGAATGTCTGCTAATGGCCTGTGGGACAGCAGTGAACTGTGGAATACAGTTTAAGAAAGGGTGAACTGGAGGCAGTTTTTAGGGTACTTTAGTTGCAGGTACATTTGGGGTAGAGTGGTGTCCAATTACCATGTCAAAACTCGAATCATGGCAGCGCTGCTTGCAGAATGAAGCAGGGCCTGGAACCCAGGCCTTACAGCAGGAGCTCTGTGCCTTCCGCAGTGTGGAGTGGTCTGTTTGCTTCAGGGTTAAGGCCCCAAGCCCAGCCTGTGAAGGACTTGCCTCTCTCTGCCTTAACCTTTTCTCTCCAGTTCATTTCTGTCCTTCATCCGCCACCCTCTGCCTTCCTCTACTCACTGAAACCCTTTAAGGGCCTTCCCAGGTCAGTCCTTAGAACTGTGTCCTCATCTTTCCTTCGTTTGACCCTGGTGGTCTGTTGTGTCGTCGCCCCACCCCCCGCCCCCCGCCTTTGTTTTCTGACCTGTCTGCTTATGTGATCTCGACGCGAACTGTTGGTGTCTGGCACCAGCGCCTGACACCAGTAAATGATGGCTGGTCATTGGTACTGCAGGGTGGCCATCTCGGCTGCATCAGCATGAACGGGCCCCTCTCGGGGGCTCGTTGACTGGGCAGGCTGGGTTTTTCACTGAGCCTGCTGAGGTGAGCTTCAGATCACATTTAAACACAGATTCCACATTTCAGAAAGCAGTGGAGTGAGGTTTTAGTGTTGATTCAGTTAGCTTTCCTTGGTAGAAATATCGACATGATGCCATAAAATAAGATGATCGAACAAGCTCTTTTTAGGTTTCCCGAAGTACTTAAATTTAAGTAACTGTAAAGGTTCTGAAGAATCAGCTTCTTTTGCTATTTTGTAAACACTAAATTGGAGTTTTCATAAGAGAGAGAAGACTTAGATAAGTTTATCTTAGAAAACATAGTCTTCATTTACCAATTTGAATTTTTTTTTTTTTTTTTGCTTTTTAGGGCCACACCTGCGGCGGCATGTGGAAGTTCCCAGGCTAGGGGCTGAATCGGATCTGTTGCCATTGGCCTACATCACAGCCACGCCAGATCTGAGCCACGTTTGTGACCTGCACCACAGCTCACGGCAACACCGGATCCTTAATCCACTGAGTGAGGCCAGGGATTGGATCTGCAGACTCATAGATCCTAGTCAGATTTGTTTCTGCTGCGCCATCATGGGAACTCCCTGAGATTTTTTTTTAATTAGGATAAGGTAGAGTGAGGAATTCTCAGATGGCTCAGTGGGTTCAGGATCTGGCATTGTCACTGCTGTGGCGCAGGTTTGATCCCTGGCCCTGGAACTCCCACATGCCTTGGACTTGGCCCAAAAAAGAGAGAGGATAAGGTGGAGTGAGGAACGGCAACATTTTTGGTATGTTGAAAACATGGGACACTTTAGGGAGTTCCCATTATGGCTCAATGGGTTAAGAACCCAACTTGTAGCCGTGAGGTTGCAGGTTCCATCCCTGGCCTCGCTCAGTGGGTTAAGGATCAGGTGTTGTTGCGAGCTGTGGGGTAGGTCACAGATGCAGCTCGAATCTGGCATTGCTGTGGCGTAGGCCGGTAGCTGTGGGTCTGGTTCAACCCTTAGCCGGGGACCCTCCATATGCCGTGGGTGCAGCCCTAAAAAAGAAAGAAAGAAAGCATAGGACACTTTATTAATACCATGCCAAAGGGTTGTTTTCTGTCCAACATCTGGCCATCTGGTATGCTGCCAACAGAGGTGGTAGGTTCCTGGAAACAGGTAACCTTACGCTCATAACATGGGTCTTTGCAATCTGTGAAGTTCAGGCCCTTTTTTCTTAAAATAGTGCGTAAGAAACCATTGTGATGCTGAATTTTCTTGTTAATTCAGCTTTGAAAAATGTTGCGTATTTCGTTGATGTCTTTTCCAATTCATTCATTCAAAACCATTTATTCACCACCTGTCAGACAGAGTGCTGTGCTGGGGGCTAAACTGTGCAGAGAAGGATGGACTGGCAACTCCTCAGCCTGTGGGAGGGTAGGTCACATGACGACGCCAAAGAGCGTTTGACAGATCCATTCATGCACAAGCTGTGTGCGATCGTCACAGCCTGGTGACATAGGGGCTTCAGGATGCAGGCGAGGGAGCACTCCTGCTGCCTGCAAAGGCCCAGGAGGACCCTGGAGAGGGGCTCCCTGGCTCAGCTCTGTACCGCCAGGTAGACGTCGTAGGGGACACCTGCCCAGTGCTCTGGAAAGTTGATTGAATGATGATGCTTGAGGCTTGAAACAGTAGGAAGGTAGCTGTTAAAATTCCAACCTGTTTCATAAGTAACCTCTTTGTCAATGTAGTACAAACATGGGGGTGGGATTAATGATTCCGAGAAGTCTTATAGGTCCTGGGAGGGATTTTTTTTAGATGTGCAACTTCCTGAGAGAGAAGGAAGTAATCCTTTCAGGAATCTTTCTCCTACTTCAAGCTAAGAGTCAAAGATTTATTTTTATTTAAAAATATCTTTAGAAGGATTAGTTTGTCAGCTTTGGCCCCTGACACGTTCCATCTTAGGTACGGCAAGGAGAAGTGCGTCTTGGGTGATTCCTTGACTTGCAGATAATCTGATACCAGCATAATAGGTTATTATTACTTGCTTTTTGGGTTTCGATGAACCAAGTTGTAAAACGACATGAATTAGGCTACTCAGGTACTGAGCATTTATATTTTCTTTAATTTGAGTTTTCTCACCTCTTAGGAGAGAAGCCTTTCAACTGTAGCTGGGATGGCTGTGATAAAAAATTTGCGCGTTCAGATGAACTCTCTCGCCACCGCAGAACTCACACTGGGGAGAAGAAGTTTGTGTGCCCAGTGTGTGATCGGCGCTTCATGCGCAGTGACCACCTGACAAAGCACGCCCGGCGCCACATGAGCACCAAGAAGGTCCCTGGCTGGCAGGCGGAGGTTGGCAAACTGAACAGAATTGCCTCCGCAGAGACCCCTGGGAGCCCGCTGCTGTGCAGGCCGGCCTCCGCGTGACAGGCCCGCCTCTGCGTGACAGGCCCTCTGGGGACCTGCGGAGGGAATTTTTAAAAGCCCTTTTTCAGGAATGGAGCTGATGGTTTTCTCTCCAAAACAAAAATCATCTTGAGGGTTAGGAGAAAGTGGGCAGCTGGTTCTGGTGAAAGTATGTTAACCTGTCTTTTTTGGTTGGGACCCTGTTCAATATCTTTTGTAGTTTCAGAATTTCTTTTAAGGAAATGGAAGAAGAAAATTTGATCATCTGAGTCACCAGCATTCAAACATTTTGGCAATAAATTTGACAAAATACGGATTTTTACAACCTTTCTATTCATGTCTTGTAGAAATGAGACAGGGTACTAATTTTTATACTTTTTTATAAAAATATTTATATCCTTGGTGTTCAGATCACCAGTCTCTAGATAGATGATTTTACAGTCTTCTTTTCCGTGTTTAACAAATTTCTGTAATAATCCTTCTTTTAGTAAAGCTGATACATCTCTCAGCCAAAAAAAATTTTATGACTTTGTAATCAGGTCTTTAGATCTGAGAATTTTTTAGACTCAGAACTGGTTGAGTTTTAAGAGGGGCCTCTTAAAGAAACGGGCAAAAAAAAAAAAACCTTTGCCGTCAGCTTCTCCGTAACATTTTCAAGGGAAATTCCAGACAACCGTTCCTTTAAGGCTGTCACCCAAGGAATTAAAATTTTGGCTGGGTGGGACATAGTCACTTGTGCCCGTGGTGTGACTGGGGAAGCGTGTGCCCCAGAGCTTCGAACACTCGCTAGGTCCCGAGCGGGCGGAGGGCTGCTGTCGGATCGGAGCGCCTGCGCTTTGCTGCGAGCACGCTGTTCAGTGTCCTGTGTGTACCTCAGACGCCAGAACAGACAGTGGAAGCACGCAGACCCGCGGCTTTGCCAGTTGTGGGTTTGACTTCTTTTGCTATGGCCTTACCCAGGTATTTTGTGGGGAGAGTAACTTCCTAGAGAGAAAGGGAGTTTCCTCAGCGTTCGGAGGAACTTTCCACCAGAGTGAAGCTTATCTGAGGTGAAGCGGATGTGCCAGCGGTCCAGCCCCAGTGTTCTGATTCCTTTATTTATTAATTATTAAGGACGAGGGGGACCGCAGCTCAGGCTGGACGGCAGGCGTGCTGCTCAGCCATCCTGTCGCTCCTTTTGTTTGAAGGGAACTGTTTTGATCAAACAGGAACTCGCCTGGAACCTGGGTGGTTTTGCAGCCTGTCTAGGAAACGGACTGTGAGCATCGCTCTGAAGCTGTGAGCACGGGTCCCAGCGTTGCAGAGACTGCGCCCCAGCATCTAGGAAACTGCTGAGGCAGCTCTTCTTGGGCAGCGTTGGGAATCCAGGCAACAGATCGCATGTAAGGAACACGGCAATGTTGCTTTGCTCTTTGAGCCGGGGAATGGTTTTCAGTGTGCTGTATGTATTTAGATTTTGTCTTTGCCTCTTATTGGCATTTACCTTTATTAAAATGGTGGTAAGGTGAAATATCAAATAAACAAAATTAGATTCTGTGTTCAGGGCTGGTCATTCATCGTATGTTACTTGATGTCCATTCAGTGACCTTTAAGTATCAACTGCTAATGGACATACAGGTCTGTAAGTGCTGGCTGTGTGTTTAGGAGGCTTCCATGCCTTTGGGCGCCCCTGTAGTTGAGTGTTCCTGCTGGTTATGAGACGTAGTGCAGTTGCAAGAGAACCAGAACTAAATGTATATAGCTCGCGCTCCCTACCACCCCGCCTTTTCTCCCGCTCATACCTTAAATCAGATTTCTATGTGTATGCCGTAAATGGCGTGAAATTCGGATATTTTTCTTAATCATACAAAATAATGTTAGTCCCACGAATGTTCTGGTTGGTAATGCAACGTCTTTGGGTATTCAGATGCTTGTCACATTGAACTTCATTCTCTGATCAGTGTGGTTTTTAAAGAAATAGACATGTTAAAAAAGGTTTTGATTTACACTTCTATTTCCTGATTAGATTTCAAGACACCTTCTGTAAGCAACTTTTTTTTTTTTTTTGGCCCTCTGTTTGTCTGTGGAAAGATTATAAGCTGGGAAACAGCTTCATCTGAAAAATGCAATCTGAGAACCAGAGCCCCGTGTTGCGTGTTCAGCGAGGACCCCTCCACTGCGGCTCCAGCGTCAGAGGAGGGCGCAGGTGACACGTCCGCCAGTGCACTTTACTGCCTGAGCAATTTTGCTTGATCTCTTTTGACTTTGAGCCTTTTATGTAGTTTCAATAATAGTTTTATATGTTTAAAAATTATGTTTTATGTTACAGACTTTGACTTCTTATTTAAATGAATACGTGTGATGTAATTTTTTTCTTTGAATCATATAAAAACTCTTTTGATTTGCAAACTGGAATTGTGTCCTGTGTCATTTAACTGCAGTAGAGCATACCCTAGCGACTTTTCAGAAAATCTACGAAATTGATTGTATGTTGGCCCGGCCTAACCCTCTGTATTTTCTGGGGTCCAGAGGACACCACCCCAGAGTTCCGGCTTCAGGCCGTCTCCTTCTTGGGGAGAGCACTGACCTTCAAAAAGGGGCAAACAGGCGTTTCCACGGACCTTTAAGACTTAGCAACTGTGCCTTCGGAGTCTCAGCCGTTAGTAGGCTTTTATCCTGCCTAATTGTCTCCAGACAAGAAGAACCACCCCCACCCCCACCCCCGCTCCACATAGGTAAGATCTTCTGGGGACTCTTGGCTACCCTGCCTTTGACGGGCTTTAGCTTTTTGCGCAGTGAATCCGTACGGGTCTGCCTCTGCCCCTAGAAGCAGCATGTCCTCACTGGCAGAGGCCAGACCTTGCTCCGTGAACCCGGGCTCACAGCAGCAAGGGCCCAGGAGGTAAGAATGAGTGTGGGCTGAACAGAAACTGCCCCGAGGGCATCCGCTCCCCGGGGCTGCATCAGCGCAGCCCGGGACAGCAGTGCAGAGACACGTCACCTGACTCCGAGACTCCGGACTCGGAGAGTTTGGACCACCAAAGGGCAGTGTCTTGGGAAAGCTCATTGCAGGTAAGGAGAGGGAGCCTGAGTGGAGCAGGAGAGGCGAGGCTTGGGAACACGCGTGGCTGGCTCCTTCCCCAAGGACGCACACAGCATTTTTAGAGCTGCAACGGAGCATGTTTTCTTAAATTCCAGGCTTTGCAGCATCTCAGAGGGAATTGCCACCACAGAAACCGAGACAGATCTGTGGTACTGACAGTTTTCCAGACATCCACCTGTCATTGTCACTTTTTTCTTTTTTTATAGCCGCACCTGCAGCATATGGAACTTCCTAGGCTAAGGATCTAATCCAAGCTGTGGCTGCCGGCCTACACCACAGCCACAGCCACGTCAGATCCCATCCGTGTCTGTGACCTACGCTGCACCTTGTAGCATGGCCAGATCCTTAACCCACTGAGCAAGGACAGAGATCAAACCCACATTCTCATAGACACTGTCGGTTCTTAACCTGCTGAGCCACAGGGGAACTCCCATTGTTACTTTCAACATGGGAGGGTCTTTTCCTGCCTTTATTTCAGCTACATTCCTCCTGAGCAGACTCCACACTTAGCTCCAAAGCAGAAGCTGGGGTTCAGGAGCAGCTCCCAGCACCCAAGAGAAGACCTGAAGCAGTGCTAGCACCCAGGAGGCACTGTGTGCACATTTAGTGCAAGAAGCACTCGCCTCCAGGTCCCGCACCCCCACCGCCACCAAGCATCAGCCCACCCCCATCTCCGCGCGCAGAGCGAGAACAGCGAACAGTGGTGCTGCACGGCTGGGACGCGCCGCCTTGTTTGGCAAGCCGCTGTTCAGAAGACGCTGTTCCTGAATTTCAGAGAATAAAAAAATAAACATAAAAAGACCTGAGAACAACCGCTGTGACTTCTTAGCTCTGATGACGTGCATTCACCTTGACATTGACATAAAATGGAACTTCAGGAGGCTTCCTTTTTTTTTTCTTAATGCTTTTATCTCATTAAGGGTTGGAGGAGGTTTCCAATTTTACATCATTAAATTCCAGGTCTGATCCATCTAGTGGTGAGAAAGTCGTAACTTCTTTTAAAAGAAGTATTTGTGTTATTAAAACAGTGTTGGCTTTAATCTTCATGTCAAAATGAAAGGTTTGGGCTTGGATGAGAAATAACCCTTGCTTTGGGGACGTTCTGAGCACCCCTGCTTTAGGGGCCGTTGCTGGAGGGCTCCAGAGCTCCATCTTCTGACTTGGAGGTTAAAACCTCCCAGCCCTGGAGCATCAGATCAAAGGCACAGTTGCCAAGTCTTAAAGGTTCGTGGAAATGCCTGTTTGCCCCTTTCAGCAATGGGCCTGTGGGTCTGGGGACAGCGCCAAGTGGCCGTTCTTCGGTTTTCAAGGTCATCTTGCAGGTGGGTGATGCCCCAGAGGCGGCTGTGTGAGTGGAAAACACCAGACAAGCTGAGACCTGCTCTGGCTGGGAGGCGGCCGTGCCCTCCACGTGGCCTCTGTGCTGACGCCCCGGCCAGCCGCTCCAGAGGAGCTGTTCCCGCGGCTCTGACCGCCGGCCACCCTGAGCTTGCTGGAAGCGGCCACGCGGGGCCCATGGCAGAAGCCCACCTTCCGGTCAGGAGGCATTTCTCCAGGCCCTGCCCGATGCACAGCGTCCTTGGCCGCCTGCTCCTTTGCCAGCTGGGAATGTCCTAAGGTTCTCCCGGCCTTGCTGCTGTGATTTCTACTTTCTTCCTGGGTGGGAAGAGCAGGTGGCCCAGAAGACCCTTTCCAGGTGGGGCGGGGCTGCCCCTCGGCAGGAAGGCGGTCCTGTGTCCCAGAGACCACGGAGGCCTGGGCGTGTGTGGTCCTAGATCGGGGGTGAGGGGACAACACCTGAAGAGCCTCCAGGGGCCACTTTCTAGAAAGGGAAGCTGAGCCAGAGACAGAAAGTGACTGCAAGTTAATGAGAGAGCGAGGATCAGACTGCGGTTTGCGACTCCAGTCCCGCCACACTGGCCACGGGGGCATAAGCCTCTCTCTGCGGAGGTAGCCGGGCTGTGGTTCTGAGGAGCCCCCAGCTCCAGGGAAGTGTCAGCCAGGGCCTAAAGCTCAGACTCGGTCCTCGCTGCTCTGAGCGTGGCTGGGATCTGGCAGCCTGGGTCTCACCTGGCAGCTCGTTAGAAATGCACTCTCAGGCCTCCAGATGCAGAACCTGAATCTGCATTTCAGGAGCATCTTCAGAAAATTCATTTGCAGAACGAAGGTGACTCCCTCCGACTCAGCACCTGGGGGCTGCGCCCTCCTGGGGAACATCCATGAGGCGCTGCGGCAGGGGTGTTGGAAGCCCCAAGGCATTCATTCAGCTCAAGAGCCTTCTTCTGAGCAGGTTGCCAGTGGGCCATCAGAAAGGAGAAGCATCTCAAGATCCAGGAGAATCTTGTAACCGGCTCTCCCCAGAGACTGAGAGGAGGGGCAGGTATGTGGCAGGTCACCAGGCCACGCTCCTGTGGGGCAGCACCTGGGCCCTCCTTCTGGCCTGCGTCTGCACAGCTGACCTCCTCTTGCCAACAAGCACGACGGGCAGCAGCCAGCCCCGTTCAGGACCATCTGAATATGGATTTGAAAAGGTCAACTGTGAAAGATCCAGGAGTAACTGCATGTTGGAGGGGGCTCAGCTCCACCTAGGGCCTTGGGCAGGGCAGGTGGGGCCAGGGCTGGGAGGAGCAATAAACTGGCCGCTGGGTGACAGTGAGATTGCTGCAGCACCAGCCTCAGCAGCAGTATTCCTGCTCGATGCTGGCCATCAGCTCCTCCTCGGAGTAGTCGTATGTGATGGCCGATGGCCTCTCGGGCCTCTTGTAGCAGCTGCCTGGGGCTCTGTGGGTGAGAAATACGGTCACGAGAGGCAAGATGTTACCATTACACTCCACATCTGTCCACATCTGCACTGGACAACCACAGTGGCCCCTGTAGGGACTTCCGATCCATCCTAAAACCAACACTGAAAACCTCTGCCCTGGACACCTCCTGAGTCTCTTCCGTGAGCAGGCCCTGCCCGTTTCTCTGGTTTCATCTCCCTGGCAATCCCAGACCTTGCCCGTGAGGAAGCTGGCGCCTGCAGTGCTGGAGGGCAGGGCCCTGGCACTAGAAATACCCAGTGTGAATTCCAGCTCTGCCACTTACGAGCTCAGCGGCAATTCTGTTTTCTCTAAAATGGAGGTATCGGGAGTTCCCGTGTGGTTTGGTGGGTTAAGAACCTGACTAGTACCCATCAGGATGAGGGTTCCATCTCTGGCCTCCCTCAGTGGGTTGGAGAGCTGGTGTTGTCGTGAGCTGTGGTGTAGGCTGGCAGCTGCAGCTCCAACTTGACCCCTGGCCTAGAACTTCCATGTGCCACAGGTGCAGCCTTAAAAAAAAAGGAAAACAAAAAGATCAGAGAGTAAATCGATTATAATTGGACCTCAGACCACACGCTAAATGAGGCCTGAGTCTGTTGGGTCTAGAATTTACTAGCCCTTTGACCGTGGGCAAGTCTCGGATCTTGGTTTACGCATTAGGAAAGTGGGGTCCCCGGCCTAGGGCCTGGCTTACGAGTAGGGTCCCCAGTCTGAGCACAGGAGTACACAGGGGTGCGGAGCCCACCCAGAGGTGGAGGCGGGCGTGCTGGGCGGGGGGCTGCCAGGAGCAAGGGGTGTGAGGGGGGACGAATGCTCCACGCCGTTGAGTGAGGCCCTGGCCTTGGTGAAGGGCAGGGCCCGGGGCACGTTCTGGCCGCTTCACCTCCCAGGCCACGGCGGAGGCCCAGAGCCCGTCCCCACGTTCTCCTACGTGGCAGCAGTGGCCCGCAGCTTCAGCTTGGCCTTCAAGGCCCTGCTCCCCCCACAGACCCTGTGCTAAGTGCCACCGGCCTGCGCGGCCTCCTGGTCAGACCTGGTGTCTGGCTGGTGCGATCCCCTCCACCCGGAACCCGCTGTCCTTCCCGCCATTAAATTAAATTAATGCATTTGTTTATTTATTTTTGCTTTTTAGGGCAAAATATGGGAGTTCTCAGCTAGGAGTGGAATAAGAGCTGTAGCCACTGGCCTACACCACAGCCACAGCACCACGGGATCCGAGCTGCGTCTACGACCTACACCACAGCTCACGGCAACACCGGATCCTTAATCCACCGAGCAAGGCCAGGGATCAAAGCCACGTCCTCACGGATACTAGTCGGGTTCTTTATCACTGAGCCACAATGGGAACTCCCAGCCATTTTAAACACCGGCCCCTCCACGAGCCCTGGGGCCGCTCCTGTCCCCTCTCAGACTCCCCTGAGCCCATCTGAAGGGACCCAGCTCTTCGGGGAGGGGCCTCTGCAAACGTTTGTTGAATGAGGGAAGACCAACAAGGCCCTGAAACCATTTGGAACTGGTAATAAAAACAGCTGTTGAGCCAGAATCGTCACAGCTTGTCACATCCGTGGTGCTGAGCACCACGATCACCGGCATCCCAGTGACAGAGGTGTGGGGGGGGTCACTGAGACTCCATCAGAGAGAAAGTCAAGGCTGGGATGGGCCAGGGGCCCAAGGTCAGCCCAACCCAGCCTCCTGGGGCTGCCACTCCCGGAGCCCTGGAACCCTCTCGCAGCCCAGGGCCGTGCGGACAGAGAAGGCCTGGCCTCTGGGGCTGAAGTCCTCAACTGACACTTGGCAGGGGTTTTACGTGTGTTTTCCCGCTAACACTGTAATGCGATTATGGGGGACCCCTCTGTCACTGCTCCGGGCTGTAACTCCTGAAGGCCAAGGACTCCTGAAGGCCTCCTTCACAGATGAGCCACTGTGCAGGGTTTCTGAGTGGAAGTGGAGGGCGGGGAGGGCGACCCGGAGGCCGTCAGGGTGGCTGTGACGTCCCCCGTACTTACTCGGAGACACTGCTGCTCTCTGGGTGGTCTTCAGCGCTCTGTTTGGGGGACACCTTGAGAAGGACAAAGGGAAGAGGCGTCAGAAGGTCCTCAGAGGTGCAGCCTGCCCTTCGCTCCGGCTTTCTGCTGCCAGATGGCAGCACCACATTCAACCGAGGACTGAACGAACCAGAGTTGGAAAGTGGAAAGCCTCCCTCTGCTGCCTAGTTCCATCCGCCTGCTGCATGGGTGGGAAGCTGAGGCTGGGCCAGGGCGGGGACTTAAAAAGGCCACACCAGAGCTCCCATTGAGGCTCAGCAGGTTAAGAGCGCGACTAGTGTCCACGAGGATGCTCGTTGGATCTCTGGGGTTGCTCAGTGGATCAGGATCCGGCATTGCCGTGGGCTGTGAGGTAGGTCACAGATGCGGCTGGGATCCCACGTTGCCGTGGCTGTGGAGCAGGCCGGCAACTGTAGCTCTGATTCAGCCCCTAGCCTGGGAGCCTCCACATGCTGTGAATGAGGCCCTAAAAAGCAAAGGAAAAAAAAAGTTCACATCAAGAGACTGGCTGCCTCTTCGACAGCTAGTGGGCCAGCTCGCCCCAACTCACTCCAGGGGTCGCAGTCCTGACGTCCATCTAACACTGCCCGGCAGCCTGCTGCTCTGCTCTGCCTTCTCCGTCCTAGGTCAAGGGAGCCCAGATGCTGCACACGTCCGTCTGCAAACTCTTCGAATGGTCTATGCCTGCCCCATACCAGGACCAGCCCGTCTCAATGACCACGGCTATCGAATGCGCCTAGACGCTTCCTGGTTCTGGGCACTCCCATTTATGTGTCCTGCAGTCAGCTCTTTCCCCCTGTGGGGTTTTTTGAGGCTGAATTAATACACAGATCCTTTTCGAGTGACTTGATACCTTTACAAGAACAAGTCCTCCGGTTTATAAACAGAGAGTTTTGAAAGATTAGCGGTTGGTTTACGCGGTGGAAAGGAAGGGCAAGGGCACTGCAGATAAGGAACAGCATATGCAAATGCACGGAGTCAGCAAAGGCTGTAAGGATTCATTCACCAGCTCCTGCGTGCCTGCTGATACTGTTCTATTAGCCACGCAGGACACGGTCCCCGCCCAGAGCAGCTCACAGCTGGGCAGAAACAAACTAGCGCGATGACACACCGAGAAAACCCCAATGCCAGACCCCACGGTGTGGACTACAAGTTTTCTATAAGGCCAGCTGTGTGAGTGACCGGGGCAACCCCTGACGCAGCCCTGCCAGAGGAGAACCCAAAGGTGCGACCGAGCTCGGGAGGGTCTCGGTCTTCGAGGCCTGAGAGGTGCGGGGACAGCGGATTCTTCCCTGAGAAACTAGTGGTGACGAAACATTAGTTAGTGGCGGTAAACAGAAGCAAGCTGACGCTGGGTGTGTCCTGCCACGCAGACCCCGGGGGGTGACCCTGGAGAAGCCGGGCCTGCCTGCCTGGCACCCGCTCCACGCGGAGGCCGCACGCGCAACCGGGTTCCAGGCCCACCTGACGGGCCGCCCTGCCGCTGGTCCAGCTGCGGGGAGTCAGTGTTCACCGCCGGCTTCTCCAAAGGCTGCTGTGCCTGCGGGGAGTGTGAGGATGAAGAGGGCGGGACTCCCCAGCCAGCACGGGATTCACAATGGGAAGAGGGACAGAGAGAGGGGATGGGGCGACAGAGGCCAGAAAGAGGAGGGGAAGTCACACACGCACATGCACACGCAGGCAGGCTCACCTCCTTGGCCTTCTGAAGCAGCCCATCCCAGCCTGAGCAGCTCAGACTATCTGAAAATTCTTCTTAATTTCTTTTCCTTCCTTCCTTCCTTCCTCCCTTTCCCTCTCTCTCTCCCTCCCTCCTTCCCTTCCTTTCTTTCTGCTGCACCGCAGCATATGGAGGTTCCCAGACTAGGGGTCTAACAGGAGCTGCAGCCGCCAGCCTTTGCTACAGCCACAGCAACGCGGGATCTGAGCCGCGTCTGCAACCTACACCACAGCTCGCGGCAACGCCGGATCCTTAACCCACTGAACGAGGCCAGGGATTGAACCCGTGACCTCATGGATCCTAGTCAGGTTTGTTACCCCTGAGCCATGACAAGAACTCCGTTATTATCTTTAAATTTTGTAAATCTGTGTTTCTGTGCTTGCAGTTTGAATGTGTGTTTCTTCCTCGCGCTGGTTTAAGTCTTGAACTTGCTTTTTGCTCAGATGCAAAACGCCTGAGACACCCTCCCAGAAAATATAGCTTTTGCTTAAGCTGCTCAGGAGCTTGGATGAAGAGCAAAGACACAGCAGCCTCTGGTGGCTGCTCCACGCCTTGTGCAGACCCAAGCTCTCGCCGCCGCCGCCAGCTGGCGGCCTGCCTGCCTCTCGCGGTCGGCGGGACAGGCATGTGGACCCTGCGGAGGCCGCGCGCCCGGGGCCGGGCCGTGGGAACCGGGCTGAGCTCAGGGCGAACGTGTGATGTGTCATCACTCAAGATCCTGGGAGGCTTTGAAAAACCACATCACAGCCGAACGAGAAGCAGAAGACACATGAGGAAGAACAGAAGATGTTTTTGTAAAGTCTCCTGACTCTTCCTACTAGGGTTTTTTTGAGCAAAGTGAAGTATCAGTGGTTAATGTTTAGAAAACCACTGCATATTTCATTTAACAATAGG